>QJPP01000296.1:0-493980 GCA_003996215.1 Jaltomata sinuosa
CCGGAGAAACACCAAGTCACCGACACTAAACTCCAAGGCACGAAGCGTACGATCAGCATAACTCTTCTGCCTGCTCTGAGCTGCCCGAAGTCTGTCCTGAATCACTCGGACTCGGTCTAAGGAATCTCGAAGCAAATCTGTGCTCTGTGGCCTAGAACTAAAACCATCAAACCAACCTACCGGTGATCTGCAACGCCTTCCATACAAAGCCTCAAAAGGTGCCATGCCGATACTCGAATGGAAGCTGTTATTATAAGCAAACTCTGCCAAGGGAACAAACTGATCCCATGAACCTCCAAAGTCAAGAACACAGGCCCGAAGCATGTCCTCCAGAATCTGAATGGTCCTCTCGGACTGACCATCTGTCTGAGGGTGGAAAGCGGTACTAAGATAAACCTCTGTACCCAAATCTCGCTGAATAGCCCTCCAGAACTGAGATGTGAACTGAGTGCCGCGGTCTGAAATAATAAAAGCTGGGACCCCGTGCAACCGAACAATCTCACGAAGGTAGATCTGAGCTAACCTCTCTGCGCCATAAGAAGTCTGAACCGGCAAGAAATGTCCTGACTTAGTCAGCCTATCAACAATCACCCATATGGAATCAAACCCATGACAAGTACGAGGCAAACCAACAACAAAGTCCATAGTAATCCCTTCCCACTTCCATTCAGGAATGGGAAGTCGCTGCATCAAACCACCAGGTCTCATGTGCTCGAACTTAACCTGATGATAGTTCAAGCACCGAGATACGAAATCCACTATATCCCGCTTCATACCACTCCACCAGTAAAGCTGCCTCAAGTCTCTATACATCTTTGCTGTGCCAGGGTGAATGGAGTATCTAGTACAATGTGCCTCGTGAAGTATCAACTGAATCAAATCACTAATCCTCGGAACACAAAGGCGACTATCAAACCTCAGAACCCCATCTGAATCTAGAGTAGCCCGACTGGTCTCACCCTGTACAACCCAATCACGAAGGTCACACAACTGCTGATCCTCAAATTGACCTCCGCACGGGGAGCCATAGTAGCAGGATGCGCTCCTGAGCTCTGTGCACCCAGGGCTGCCCCCTGAGCGGATGTCTGCGCCACCTCAGAAGGTCGCTCTCCAATCACACCCAAAAGTTGTAATAGTAATCCCCGAATATCTGGAGACTGAGGTGAATCAATCCCCGTAGCCCAGAACGGTTAGCAATGGGCTACCATCTAACAATATAGCAGAAGAACGATATAAATATGCGGAAGCAAGGGAAATAAGCTGAATAAAGTAATTACAGGAATATATATATGCATAAGCGGAAGCTAAACCAAACCCCAAAACCTGGTATCATAGTATAGAGCCAGGACTACATCAGCAGAGTGCAACGATCAAAAACAATATATACATACATATGTCTCCGAATGGTAGTAGAGTACATACAACAAAACATAAACTAAAAGCTAATCTCCGATCCTCTAGAGCTCACCCTCAGTCCGAAGATATCCCAAAAATAGCTCCTCGCATGAGTCTCAAATGAGCTAATGGCGATGGCCCACAAAAGAATCTGCACTAGAAGATGCAGAGTGTAGTATGAGCATCAAATGCGAAGCATAAGGTACCCTGTAGGTATCATAGGCCGACTGGGCACATATAAGATAAAAGAGCAGTAATAGATATAATAGAAACAAATAGTCACAGAAGGCAACGAGTAAACACACGGAATCTAGCACGAAAGGGATACAAGAAAGAACAACACACATGGCTAGCTACTAGAATATGCATCACAGGTGAGAGAAAGAAGCACGTACCCGGGATCCTCACAATAACAAGTAAATAAAGAGAGATTCAGAAGGTAGGTGCTATACCGGTAACCTCAATGGATAGAAAAGGGGAGAAAAGATAACGATAATCATGCTCGAATACAAGATACAATAACCCAATAAGCCTAATAATCTCAAGTCAGGAGCTAAAAACGGAAACCCAAGCATAACTTAATCAATATCCAGAGTCATAAGAACAACGATAGTGCAAAATAGAAATCATAATTCTACCTACAGTCCCACAGGCACCCATACCCCCGAATAACACAAACAAGTGAAGACAAACCCTTTAGCATCCCATACTACCGGAGCGTACACTCCGCAAACAGCAAACAAGGGTGGAACCTCACACAAATGAGTAGTATGATGCATGATGAAAACCGGGTGCAATAGTAAGCCGAGCGTATCCAGGTCTAAAACAGTAGTAAATCAAGTCTGATGCTTGGCTTTACCGAGTCTAGTATCATTTCTCATCAATAACAAAACAAGTCTAGCACCTCAGCTCAATCGGGTCTAGTATAAGTAGGAAAACTGTGATAAATTTCTTTTTTAACTTTTCTTACCCCAAAAAGATCCATTAAAATAGTACCAAACCATTTCATAGCCATTTTTACCGAAAATGGGCCCCCGAGGCCATGCAAGATTTAGAAAACCCTATAAGGTAGGCCCAAAGCCAAAATCATAGTAAAAATCATGTCAAAATCCATTTATATGCATGATAATGACATGCTCAATCAAAATCAGTAGCCCAACGGCTCACAATCAACCTAACAGCTTTGCACAAGGTTCAATCATTCTACAACACAGATATATAGCTCTATAACAATAATAATGATGTTCGGGGATCACAGACATTCCCATATAACCCACCATCTATGTTCCAGAGTCAATACAAGGCCATACAGGACCATAAGGGTGATAATATCATCTATAACAAATACTACAAACATTGGAGGAAGAAAAATGAGTCAAACATGAAGAAGCGGTCAAGGTCTGTGGTACAGAGCTAATAAACCCACCCAAGGATGCCAATTAGTACAATTTTATCCAATATATGCAAAGTCTAAAGAGTTAAACTGTAACCTACCTGTCGTCCGACGACAAGCTACTGGAACAATGATGTCCAAGCCCGAACTACTCCGAGGGGTCCCAAAATGAAATCACACTATCAAGAACATAAAATACACATTAACACGAGACAAACGATACCCATATCACTATAATAATAACGGGGTCAAAATTTGGGTCACCGATGGGCCCATGGGCCTCGTAACTCGAAGCCTAAAATGAAAGAGTACATAATGATCACCATGACCATAGGAGTACATGCCCATAAAATTGAAGGAAATCGACCAAGAACAAGGCTCAAAACAGCCCACTAACTAGAAGAGAAAATAAAGGATCAAGGATGCGAAATCAACAAAAATTAATAGATAAATGTGATGACCCTTCCGATTATCTTTATGTTTATGCTTTCTTTGTACTGTTAGAGCTTCACTGTAGCGACCCCAAGTCATTTATGACTTTCTGGGACAGGTAGTTCAGTGCCCTGGTCGTTCATTTGGTCATTTTGGCCGTTTGCCTATTTTAGAGCCTAAACTTAGAATATCATTGACTTTATTCAACATTCTTGGTAAACATGCTAGAAATTGAATTCTGACAGTTTCTTTAGCTTCGGAGCGTGGATTTGGTCTAGATAGACCCTTGGTCGAGTTTTGGTAGCTTTTGGTTTCATTTTGTCTTGGTTTTTGTGTTTTAGCCAAGTTGAACTTGAAAGTTTGACTTTGGTCAACATTCAGAGTAGACGGTCTCGGATGGAAATTATGACAGCACTATTAGCTTTGGAATGTCAACTTTGGGCTAGAGGGACCTTTGGTTTGGGTCTCGAGGCTTCCGAACTCATTTTAGGCCTTGGTGTTCCGTTTTGAAAAGTTTGGCCAAAGTTGGTTCTTGGGCGTGGGGACCACTTTTTATGCTATCGACCTTCGTTGGGTTTTTCATCAATTCTATTGAGTCTGGAATGCCATTTCTAGTCGAATAGCTCTACTCATTTGTGTTCGCGGGACCCCAGATGTGTTCCCGAGGGTCCATCGGAGAAAATTCTAAGTTGAAGTTGTTGTTGGCAGCTGGTGCTATCATGGCACTAGCATAGCCTTTGCGTATGCAGTGGCCGCCCGCGTTCACGTAGGCATATGCCAGCCGCCCCTCTGCCATGCTTTCGCGTAGGCGCTGCCTGGGCTGCATTCGCAGGCCCGTGTACGGGGTAGCCTAGCCGCGTTCGCGCAAGGCAGACGTCTGGCCTGGCTAGCGTTTGGCCTTTGCGTGCGCGCCAGATGCCCGTATACGCAGTGGCCTAGCTGCGTTCGCGTAGGCATTCTTGGTAGCATTTAAATTGTTCCATCTTCTTCTTTCCTTACTTGTTCAAAACCCAGCTCGTTTTCTCCATAACTACCAGCTCCTAGACACCACCTTGCTCCACTTTTGACCACCAAATTTCTGGGGTAGTTACACCATTGCATCGTGGTCATTTCTCGTCAATTTAATCCGGTAAGTTATTACTAAAATTCTGATTCTTCATCCTTTAAACTCTCACCATTGTTTCCTTTGTCTCAAAGCTCGAAAATTGTTATAGATTCTTCCCTCTTATGAATTGCATGTTCGTGGGATCGTTCAAATTCTCAACCTTGGTGTAATTCTCTCATTGTGGTAAGTAATCCTTTCCCAATTTTCGATTTTGTTCTTAAATTTCCAACTGTAAGCCCTCTCTTGAGCGGGCTGTTTGGAGCCTTTTCCCTTGGCCAAAATTGCTCATTTTTGGAGCATGTCTTCTTGGCATCATTGTGGTCATAGTGCTTTTTTTCATTTTCAGTTTTGGGTTGCGGGTCCATGGGCCCGCCGGTAACCCAATTTTTTACCCCGCTATAAGTATAGCAATATGGGTATCTGTAGACTCATTTTAATGTATTATTCATGTTTTTCATAATTTGATTATCGTTCGGGGTTTTGTGAAGCGATTCAGGCTTGGATATTGTTGTCCCAGCAGCTTGTCATCAGACGACAGGTAGGTTACAATCTAAACTCCCTAGAGTTAGCATATATCGGATAAAATTGAACTAATTGACATCCTTGGGTTGAGTTATTAGCTTGGCACCACAGACCTTGAACGCTTTTCCATGATTTCCCTCGTTTCTTTCCTCCGTTGTATGTAGTATTCTTCGTAGTTGATATTATCACCCTTATGGTCCTGTGTGGCCTTGTTTGACTCTGGACCATAGATGGTGGGCTATTCGGGGGTGTCCGTGATTCTCGGCATCATTATCATGATATTATGCTGGTTATCTGTGCTGTAAAGCGATCGGAGCCTTTGCAGGGCTAATAGGTTATTTTTGAGCTGTTGGGAGGCTATTTGTTGATCATGTCATTTCCATGCATATAAAGAGGATTCCTACTACATCTTACTATGATTTTGGCTCCAGGCCTACTAGTACTGATTTTCTAAGCTTTGCATGGTCTTGGGGGCCCGTTTTTTATGGAAATGACTTGGGAATGGTTTTGCCTTAATATGTGGATCTTCTTGGGGTAAAGAGAGTTAAATTATGATTTTTGTCACCCGTTTTACTACTATTTCTAGACTCATCCAGGCCGTAGTGCTAGTTGAGTTTTCTTACTAATTTGAGATGGAATTTGACTCGGTCGGGCCGAGCACCAGAGGTGTTTTACTACTGTTTTAGACCCGGGCACCCTTAGTGAAGTTTTTGAGACATATTTCCACTATTTTAGAGCTGGACAGGGTCTGGGCATGCATATCCGAGACTTGAGTCTCCAGCTTGAACCCAGACTTACTCTGGATGATATTTTTTGATACTGAGTTATAGTATGGGGTCCAGGACCTCCATGGACCTTGCCGTTCCGGGCCTTGGGCATTGGACTACGTGTGCCAGAGGAGGGGTATACATTAGAGTAGAGGTATATAGGAAGTGTCCTTCTATGGAACCTACCTACTGGGCCCTTAGGCACCGGGGGAGGTACATACAGGGTTACTATTCCACCCAGTTTTCATCATGCATCATACTACTCATTTGTGTGAGGCTTGTTTGTTGTTTGTTGAGTATACGCTCTAGTAGTATGGGATGCCGGAGGGTTTGTCTTCACTTATTTGTGTTCCTTGGGGGTGTGGGCGCCCGTGGAACTGTAGGTAGACTTATGATTTCTATTTTGCACTATCGTGGTTCTTATGACTCTGGATATTGATTAAGTTATGCTTGGGTTTCCGTTGTTAGCTCCTGACTTGAGATTAGTAGGCTTATTGGGTTATTGTATCTTGTATTCGAGCATGATTATCGTTATCTTTTCTCCCCTTTTCTATCCATTGAGGTTATCGGTATACTACCTACCTTCTGAATATCTCTTTATTTACTTGTTGTTGCGAGGATCCCGGGTACGTGCTTCTTTCTCTCACCTGTGATGCATATTCTAGTAGCTAGCCATATGTGTTGCTCTTGCTTGTATCCCTTCCATGCTAGATTCCATGTGTTTACTCGTTGCCTTCTGTGACTATTTGTTTCTGTTCTGTCAATTACTACTCTTTTATCTTATATGTGTCCAGTCGGCCTATGATACCTACAGGGTTCCTTATGCTTTGCATTTGGTGCTCATACTACACTCTGCATCTTCTGGTGCAGATCCTAGTGTAGGGCATCACCGTTAGCTCATTGGAGACTCATGCGCGGAGCTATTTTTTGGATATATTTGGACTGAGGGTGAGCTCTAGACGATCAAATCTTAGCTTTTAGTTTATATTTTGTTGTATGTACTCTACTACCATTCGGAGACATCTGTATGTATATATTGTTTTGGACCGTTGCACTCTGCTGAGGTAGTCCTGGCTCTATACTATGATACCAGGTATTGGAATTTGGTTTAGCTTCCACTTATGAATATATATATTCATGTAACTACTTTCTTCAGCTTATTTTCTTTGCTTCCGCATATTTATATCGTTCTTCTGCTATATTGTTAGATGGTAGCCCATTGCTAACCATTCCAGGCTATGGGGATTGGTTCGCCTACTGAGGAGTTGTAGGTGCCATCATGACCAAGAAATTGGGTCGTGACATCTTGGTATCAGAGCCTAGGTTCACCGGTATCATCGGTATAGGAGTCAATGTCTAGTAGAGTCCCACGGATCGGGGCAAAGACATCTGTACTCAATCTTTGGGAGGCTATAGTGACATCTTAGGAAATATAACTCTCTTATTTGCTTCTGTATCATGCGTAATCCTTGTGAGTTTCTTGAAACCTCACTTGTTCTCGGTTATTCTTCCGCAGATGGCTCATACGAGATCATTGGTGTCAGGAGAAAATGAGCCTCCGACTCCAGCTAGGGGCCGGGGAGGTCGTAGAGGTAGGGGTCAAGGACGTCCCCGAGAAGAAGCACCTGCCAGAGCTACTAGAGTTGAGACAGAGCCCAAGCATGAGTATGAGCCAGAGTTTTCTCCTGAGCAGCGGCATGTGGACTCAGGGGAAACCCAGGTGCCACCAGCTTTAGTACCAGTTCCCGCACTAGTGTTTATGCCATCTTCAACCCCAGCTCAGTCTTTAGATATTCGGGGTCTACTATTACAGCTAATGGTATGATTGGGGAGCGTCATTCAGAGGTACCACAAATATCCGCTCAGGGGGAAGACCTAGGTGCACCGAGTTCAGGAGCACAACCTGTTACTGTGGCTCCCCATGCCGAGGTTATTCTGGTCCCATTAGTTTCACAACCTCTTGCTCCTTGCCCAGAAATGACAAATAGGGAGAAGAAGGCCTTGAGTAGATTTCTGAGATTGGTACCACCGAGATTCGCTGGCACATCGGGTCAGGATCCTCATGATTTTATTACTACCTGTGAGGAGATGTTGAACCATTTGTTGTTGTTGGAAACTCATGGTGTTGGCTATACTACATACCAGCTGGAGGTCCCATCAAAGTTATGTTGGATGGCCCAGGTTGCTTGCAGGCCATCGTCGTCACCTCCTTTGACTTGGTCTGAGTTGTATGAGGCCTTTATGGCCAAGTTCTTACCTCAGAGTGACAGAGAGCATCAGAGAGAGGAGTTCACTAGACTTTCTTAGGATTCTATGGCCATCTCGGAGTACGAGGCCCATTTCCATCAGCTTGCTCTATTTGGGGACATGATTATGCCTACTGAGTCTGACAGGGTTCGTAGATTTGCTTGGGGACTACGAAGGGAGTTTAAAGAGCCTGCAGAGATATTGGTTGTTAGTGGTCGATCATTCCAGGAGTTTAGAGAGCCTGCAGAGATATTAGTTGTTAGTGGTCGATCATTCCAGGCTATTAAGAACTATGCTCGTACTGTAGAGGATTCAAATTGCCATGACACTGGGGCCAGAGATAAGAGGCCTCGATATCAGGGTGGCTATAGTGATTCTAGACAGGGTGGTAGAGGTTCAGACCAGTGGGGTCGAGGTTATCAGCCATAACAGCATCAGGGTCAGACTAGTCAACCAGTTTAGGCGTCACTCCAGGCTTTTGGTTCCCAGTTTGAGCAGAGTTAGGGTTGTCAGTATGGTCACAGTGGTTAGCCATCGAGAGGTACATATTCTTAGGTATCAGGCTGTGGTGACCATACGGGTTCCGTGGGTTCATCCTGACATACAGGTTACCGGTTGATTCCTTCCTGACTTGAGAGTAGTATTGTTAGTTTGACTTGGTTATTAATCTTGTTTTCGAGCATGTATCATTATTCTCCTTTCTTCTTTTCCTTTTTACTCGAGGTTACAGGTATACCGCCTATTTCTAAATCTCTCCTTATATATTTTGTTACGAGGATCCCAGGTGTGTTATTTCCTTCTTTCACTTGTGTATGTGATGTATATATATATATCTAGTAGCTGGCCATGTCGTGGTTTTCTGCTTGTATTCCTTCCGTGCTAGCTTCCGTGTACTTATTCATCACTTTTTGTGATTATTTGCTTCTACTCTGCTTATTACTGCTCTTTTATCTTATATATGCCCAGTCGGCCTATGATACCTACTGGGTACCCGTTGCTTTGCAATTGGTGCTCATACTACACTTCTGCATCTTCTGGTGCAGATCTTAGTGTGGGCCATCGCCGTTAGCTCGTGGAGACTCGTGCAAGGAGTTTTTGAACTATTCCAAATCGAGGGTGAGCTCTTGGCGACCAGAGCTTAGCTTTTAGTTTATCTTTTGTATCATGTACTCTATTACTATTCGGAGATATTTGTATATATTGTTTCGGATATTTTGTACTCCGTTGATGTAATTCCGGCTCTATACTATGATACCATATCTTTTGGGTTGGGTTAGCTTCCGTATATATGATATATATATATATATATGTTCTTGCTGTTCACTTTCTTTACTTATCGACCTTGCTTCCGCATTTTCTTACTGTTCTTTTGCTTACTTGCTAGGTAGTAGCCCATTACTAATCTTTCCGGACTATGAAAATTGGTTCGCCTACTGGAGAGTTGAGGTGCCATCATGACCGAGAAATTGGGCCGTGACATTGTGTAATTCTCTAATATATATTCAAAGTACGCAATTTTATTAATTATTTATCATCAATATTATCAATAGAATTAGAATATTTTGAAAATATACTTTTACGTTCCTCTTAGAGTAAGGTAGAACTTTTTATCCAAAAGAGAAATATACCTAAAATTAAAGAGGGTCATATCTTTAAATACACTTTTTATTTTAAAATTTTTACGTTTTCTTAAAAGTTTTGTACTTAATAATATAATATGTATACACAACAATCTATTCTTTTATTAAAAGTATTTATTATTAATTAACGCAATACACACGTGCAAAACACATACACTAAACTAGTATATATAAGTATATAAAGTAAGTAGCAAAGTAAAGTAATAATTTGCATATATATTTATTACCTTACTTATAAAGGAGGATTTTACTATCTTATAAAGGCGGATAAGCAGGCACGAGATCGACGTGTCTACTTGTGTTGCCTGCTTGAATATTTCTTTTTATATTTTTTTCATTTTAATTTATTTATCTTACTTTTTTAATCTATTATATATTTGAAAATTACGCAAAACGTAGTATTAAAATATTTAAAAAACATAAAAATTTGATTAAATCTTCAAATTTTATGTCACGACCCAAATCGCCGCGAGTGGCACCCACACTAGACCCCCGGTGGGAGAACCAAAACAACCAAGCCAACACTTAACCAAAAGGATAAGTCAACTAAGCAATCTTCATTAATAACCAAAATTTATAGTTCAAAACAAAAGTAATGTAACTTGTAGAATTTAACCCCTAGAATCTGAAAGTCGTTGTACCAAAACACTACACTAGCTATCTAAAAGAACATGGATGCAACCCCAAACATGGTAAAGTCTAAGTACGAACAATGGACTAGATATATCTGAGGAATTCATGGTAGCCTAGAAGATGCAGCTCACCTTTGAATTCAGAAGTTGCCGGACTCACAGTTGAGGTCTCGTACCAGCCGCCGAAATATGCCCTGTACTCAATAAAAGAAGAGCAAGTGCAATATCAGTACATAAGAAATAATAGTGTACTGGTAGGATAATCGTCCATCTCCCAACATATAAAATATGAACAAACAACCATCACATAGTATGACCAGATAACATATAATCATCCAAGGCCATAAGACTACCAATAAGACTCCCAGTCAACAAACGGACTCAACAACCATGTAAACCATGCCCAACTATGCAAGTAAACACACCATATATAATTATGTTGTAGCTTGCAAGTAACACGGACCACCCAAATATCCCTAGGACATCACCTATGGCATTTAACATGCAACCCCGATTTACACAAGAAAACCACCTTAGCACTTGAATATCAAATATCTTGTACATGCATGCTAAGGGACTTATGGTTGCCCACTAGTAATGACGTGCAGGGGACGAGCTCTTATCCATGTACTGTACCAGCATGGTACCTAAGCCAGGAATCCTAGAACTTGTACCAGACGTGGTACCTAACACAACCAATAAGTATTAGAACCTATGCCAGGCATGGTACCCGAGCAAACCGATAAACATTAGATATCACAATAATCACAACCAGAATGATAGCATACAACACTTGTACAACCAACAAGTTTTCAAGACAGACACATTACATGTTGATTAATACTTAGTATAACATTTAACAATCATTTATTTTTCCTTAACATGTATTATGCAAGTAATACTAATGAGAGAGTCCTTATACACATATAACACATATTGTTTTGTAATAACTATCACCTACCCCAGTCCAAGCCTGAAATGCTCTATTGAACCCGAGTGTTTCCCTTTTTTGAAGATTTGGCTTGATTTTGGTCTAAACAAAGAAATGCAAACAATATTTTAACCAATGACCTTAATTTTTGCGAATTATAGCCTTATCCCGAACCCCCAGGCTAAACTCATGATCATTTCACCCAACCTAGGGCTTTCCCACCAATAATTCACCTAGGACTACCAATTTTATGGTTACACTAGCGAATTACAGTAATATAATCATGAATAAACAATTTATAAACAAAACCCAAGGTTTTCTACACCTAAAATCCTTCTTACACCAGATTATTCAGTTTAGGTCAAGATAAACCCTCCCCGAGGCCTATAAATATCGATTCAAAGGCATAGAAATCGAAGTACTAGTTTACGGGGATAATATACTTACCTTAACGAAGAATCTTGGTGGAAAATTGGTAGGAATTACCACAAATCGCCTCTGCCTTCCCCAAAATACTTTTGTAAAATAATGAGAATTTTTAGGAAAGTTTCTGCATTTATAATGATTAACCCTGATATAGCGACCCAGTGCCGCTATAGCGTACCACCGTAGCGGCTGCCTCCCGCTATAGCGGGTTTGACCGACTTTGACTCCCGCTATAGTAGGAATTTCTTTGCTATAGAGGCATCACAGTAGTGGCCTTCCACCCACTATAGCAGGTGTGGCGAGGCAAAAACTTGGAAAATCTCTCAGTTTTGCCTTTTTGACAACACACCCTCAAACCATGACGTCCCGGACTAACCCCTTTATGTCGTCAAGTTCGATATCGGGAGTTCTACTCACCCAAATTCATTTTCAAAAAGTCCTATGGACTCCTTATCGCCGTAGCTCTAACAAAAATAAGCTATGATTTAACAACTTAACCCAATCCCTCCCTGGATTACCCTAGACCTCACTTTGCTTGGATTTTATCCAAGACTGGCCTAGCCTGAAAATCCAAACTTCTAATTACAGAAATTTCTAACCTTGATTTCTTGCACTATTTGATCACCCAAAATAACAGAAAGGGTCATTACAATATATACTAATTTACCCATTGTTCATCCCCGAATGATCAAACAAGAAAAGAGTTAAGTCAATAAGAACTTGTACCTGCATCCTTAAACAAGTGAGGGTATTTATCGCACATGTCCTTCCGATTTCCCAAGTGGCTTCTTAGACCAGATGATGCTTACATTGAACCTTTACTAATTTGATCTCCTCTGTCCTCAGCTTCCGGACATCTCGATCAAGAATATCAATTTACTTCTCCTCATAGGTAACATCCTTATCTAGTAAGATCAAATCCCATTTGATGATGTAATCCCCATTCCTATGGTATCTCTTCAACATGGATACATAGAATACCGGATGGACTCCCAATAAATTGGGAAGCAATGCCAGCCTGTACACTACCAGCCCCACATCTCTGAGAATCTTGAATGGACTGATGTACCGGGGGCTAAACTTTCCCTTCTTGCAAAACCTCATGACTCCTTTCATAGGTGACACCAGCAATAGAGCCTGTTCACCCACCTGAAATGATATGTCCCTTACCTTGCATTTTGCATACTCCTTTTGTCTACTCTGGGATGCCAACAACTTGGTTTGGATACCTCTCATTTTATCCTGAGCTTCCTTCACCAAATGGATGCCCAAGGGTTTCACATCACCTGCCTCGAACCATTCTAGCGTGATCTACATCCCCTCCCATAGAGTGCCTCGAATGGTGCCATGTCAATACTGGAGTAATAACTGTTGCGGTAGGAGAATTCACACAGTGGTAAGAACTGATCCCAATGGCCTCCGAAGTCAATCACACATGCTCTCAATATGTCCTCAATCACCTAAATCATCCTCTCCCACTATCCATCTGTCTAAGGATGAAAACCTGTGCTAAAAGTGAGCTGGGTGCCCAACTCTTTGTGTAACTTGTCCTAGAATTTAGAAGTAAATTACGTACCTCTGTCTGAAAAAATGGAAAATGGTACCCTATGCAACCTCAATATCTCCTTAACTTAAATCTTGTCCAACTTCTTAGAGTTGTAATCCACCCTAACCAGAATAAAGTAGGATGACTTAGTCAGTCTATCCACTATGACCCAGATTGAGTCATACTTCCCCAAGGTCTTTGGAAGACCCACCACAAAGTCCATAACTATCCTTTCCCAGTTCCATTCAGGAATGTGCATCCTTTGAAGCAAACTCGCATGCCTTTGATGTTCCTACTTCACTTGCTAATATACATATATTGCTATATCCTTCTTCATTCCAAGCCACCAATAAAGCTGCCTCAAGTCCCAATATATTTTGGTTACACCTGGATGAATAGAATATCGCGAACCATGAGCTTTATAAAGCACATTCTGAACTAAGTCACCAACCCGAGAAACACATAACCGTCCTCTAAACCATGGTACTCCGTACACATCAAGGGTAGAGTCTGAAGCCTCACCAGACACTACCTTGTTTCAAAGTATATTTAATTGCTCATCCTCAAACTATTTATCCTTAATATCATCCAGAAATGTTAACTTTACCTCAATCCTAGCTAACATTCCACCTTTTTCAGATACACCAAATTGCATAAACTTATATGCTAGAGTTTGAATCTCTCTAGCCAAGGGTCGCTTTGACACCCCCAAATAAGCCAAACTGTCCATACTTACTGCTTTCTGGCTCAATGCATTTGCCACAACATTAGCCTTACCCGGGTGATATTGGATAGTCACATCATAGTCTTTCAACAACTTTATCCAGCTCATCTCTCTCATATTGAGATCCCTTTCAGTAAACACGTGTTGTAGACTGCGATGGTCTATGAATACCTCATACTTAACACTATAGAGATAGTGCCTCCAGATCTTGAGTGCAAACACCACCGGTGCCAACTCCAAATCATGAGTCAGGTAATTCCTTTCATGAGGATTCAATTACCTTGAAGCATAAGAAATGATGTTCCTATCCTGCATCAACACAACACCCAAACTCAAATGTGAAGCATCACAATAAACTGCAAAGTCCTTACCATCAACCAACAATAAGAGAATAAGAGCTGTAGTCAAAAGTGTTTTCAGCTTTTGGAAGCTCTCATCACACTTGTCAGACCAAACAAATGGCACCTCTTTCTGGGTTAACCTTGTCAAGTGAATAGCAATAGAAGCAAAGTTCTTGACAAACCTGCGATTGTAGCTAGAAAGACCCACAAAGCTCCAAACCTCAGTCACAGAACTAGGCCAAATCAAACTCTTAACCACCTCAATCTTCTGGGGATTTGATAAGTTGGTATTCTACATACTTATTTCACTCTTAAACTTATATTTTTTCTAATAATAAGTGGAAAAATAGTGCAATTGACGCGGATTACTTCTATTTTGCAGGATTATCTGAATTAGAAGTGATTGGTGCGGAATCATATGAAAACAAGTCAAATTGGAGAAAATTCTAAAATTTTGGGCAACTCAGTGCAATCGCATTGCATGAGCGCCAATGGCGCTGAAGGCGTAGGATGGGCTTGTGCACGATGGCATTGGAATGGCTTGATAGCGCTATAGAAAGCATGGTCAACACCAATCAAATACAAGGGCGCAATCGCGTCCCCTCAGTGCGATATCGCTGACCAGTGTGATTCCCTTTAGCGTGATAGCGCTGCATTAGCGCAATCGTGCTTCACTGTACCTGAACCTGAAAATGGGCAGAAATGACATTTCACCCATGTGGAAACCCCAATTGATACAAAAGACTCCTAAGCTGTCTTGAAACACATCTTTGGCTAATCTTTGAAACTTTTGGCAAGCTTGGAGAACAAGTTCATCAACCAACACCATAGGAGTGAATATTTGGATGCTTTGTATTGTAAAATCTTAAGTTCCATTCTTCAAATTCTTGATCTTAATTGCTATTTTATTGGTGTAATTGTTTAATTGAGATTTGGGTTTGTATTAGAGATAATACTTGTTTGGGTATTGAATTCATATATAGATTTTGCTCTTGTTTGATTATTTGGGTCTATTGAATCCTCTATGCTTGAATTTATAGTCAATGGTTGCAAACATTGACTTAGCTTGCTGATTTTGGTTTTTGCTCGAGAGAGAAATTCTCAAATTTAGGAAGATTCATTAGTGGGGATTTGGAATTTCCACTCTAGATCAAGGCTAGACATAGCTTGGTTGCTGAAAACTCCCATCTAAGAGTTGAGGTTAGATATAACCCAACTCACCCAAGTTATTTGGCTGGTTTATTGCTTACTCGTGTTAGTTTGAGAGAAAATACATTAGATATATGCTCGATTGGTCGAGAGACAGTTAGGCATACCTTCAACCAAGACTACCTAGGTGTTAATTGGGTGCAAGTCTTGTGAATTGAATTTCCATTCTCAATTCTCCCTTGTTATCCTTGCTTGGTGAAAGCAAGGTGAAAGCCATTGATTGCTTTATCCTTTATTTGATTTTATTTTATCTTTAGCTTTAGTCTAAAACCCCCCTTTTATATATCTTTTCCCTTTTCGTTAATTGAACTTTAATAAGTTGCTTGGATTCCCTGTTAGCTCGATCGCGACTATATTATTCTCTTGGGTACGACCCCGACACTCGTTGGGAATTATAAATTTTGTTTTGCTCTGACAATCATCGTGAACTCCTAATTGGAGAGCACAATTTTAGCATTTATCAAAAAATGGCGCCATTGCCGGGTAACAATTTGGCGTATTGAGTTAGTTTAGAATTTGAGTTTACTTACTCTAGTTCAACTTTGTGAATAATTGTTTTTCTTTTAGTTAGTTTTAGTTTGTTGATGTCATCATGGCTTATTTGAATGTTAGAAATATGGATGGTTGTATTCCAATTTATATTCCCGAATATTGTATTTATTGTGGAGGACCTCACCTTGGACAAAGGTGTAGAATTGGCCCTAGGAGAGGAAGGTATTCTCTCTCTTATTCCAATAATGGGCATAATTGCTATTTGTGTGGTGGTCGTGATGGACATTGGAGCAATTGTCCTGATGATGATCTCCCCCCTCTCCCTTCTTGTGCTAACAATGTTGCTAGTGGTGCTTGTGACCTTAACAGGGACCATGAATTTGCAAGCGAAGAAGGCATATATGGTAAGCTCCAAACCCTCTTGGCCTCGCTAGAAACCCAAGAGGAGAATGTGCAATCCATAAAGCAATGCTTTGTGGAAGCAAGTGCAAAAGAAGAGGAAAACACAAGGGAGGATCATGAATTGAAGGTCGTGTTGCAACAAACTACCCCATTTGTGGGTCATGATGTCATAGAATCTCTGAGTGAGGATGTTATGAACAAGGCAAGCTTGAAGGTGGAGACGCCCAAATCCCTCTTCAACCTTTGTTCGACCTTAAGTTTGATTGAATGGACGGAAGTTAAAATAATCAAGATTATGGAAGACTTTGGAAGGAGGGTGGATGAAGGTCTATCCAATTTTGAGTTTGTCGTGGAACGAAGGCAAAGCGTCCTTCCTCACTTGAAGGACAAAAAGTGCAACATGCAGAATCAAGAGAATGACCTTCTCATGCTAAAACCTTCACCCCAGGAGTACCACCGGAAATTCGATTCATGTTTGGTTCAAAGGTTCAATTCTTCCAAGTGGAAATCTCGATGGTGAGGTAGTCAACATCGCGCCGCGACGTTAAATTGTGAGCTTGATGAGAGGCAACCCATCATTTCAAAACTCGAAGGTTTATAATTTTTTCTTAATTAGAGTAGCTTAGTTGTAGATTTTTGACTAATCCATAAAGTTTCAAGTCTTTTTGAAGTTGTTTGGGCAAGTTGAGAAGTGGAGGTCTCATAAAGATCCAACCAAGGACCAAAAAGGGTGCCAAAATGACATGCTAAATGGGGTGTGAACACACATCTAAGTGTTCGCATCGCACATGCAAATGCACATCTAAGTGAGCGCATCGCACGTGCAAACGCACCTACAGACAGTAAGGCAATCGAGAAGGTCAATGTGTGCAAAATGGGTGCATTTAGCACCTGGAAATAAGCCCATCGCACCAGCCATCGCACTCCAAAATAGTACACTTCTAAAAGGTGGCTGGAACATGCGAAGTAGGTACGTTTCGCACCTAGAAGAGTGCCCATCGCATCAGCCATCGCACGTCAAAATAATGACCAGCTAAATTTTTTTAGGAAGATTGTGAAGTGCGATCGCGCTGTAGTAGCGCCGATGGTGCTGAGATAACTTTCACATAGCAGCGCAATCGAGCTCTGCTATTGCGATCGTGCTTAAGCAAGCATCAGTGCAGTAAATTAAAAGAAAGATTGTGCTAACAATGTTGGTAGTGGTGCTTGTGACGTTAATAGGGACCATTAATTCGCAAGCGAAGAAGGCATGTATGGCAAGATCCAAACCCTCTTGGACTCGCTAGAAACTTAAGAGGAGAATGTGCAATCCATAAAGTAATGCTTTGTGGATGCAAGGGCAAAAGAAGAAGGAAACACAAGGGAGGATCATGAATTGAAGGTGGTGTTGCAACCAACTACCCTAAGTGTGAGTCATGATGTCATAGCATCTCTAAGTGAGGATGTTATGAATGAGGCAAGCTTGAAGGTGGAGACGCCCAAATCCCACTTCAACCTTGGTTCGACCTTAAGTTTGATTGAATGGAAGATAGTCGAAGTAATCAAGCTTTTGGAAGACCTTGGAAGGAGAGTGGACGAAGATCTATCCGGTTTTGAGTTTGTCGTAGAAAGAAGGCAAAGTGTCCTCCCTCACTTGAAGGCCAAAAAGTGTGAAACGCGAAATCACTTGACTTAGCCAACTAGAGATTGTATGAGTTGATTTCAAGTTGAGAGTAATTGCTTAAACAAAAAGTAAAAGGATGGGGGGAATTGGTAAAGTTGTAACTACTAACACAATTCAACAAAAAGCAATAAAATTAAAAATGGGTGTACCAAGTGATTTAGAAGACCAGGGATGCACATCCGATGGGAGTTGATTATGGGATAGGGTGATCATCAATTCACTTCTATTCTCGCTATTTGACATAAAATGCATTGGTTATAGGTGTGGAATGTTTATCTCTCGATCAACATCCATATTTCTAATGATTTCGGGTAGAACACCATTGGTTTGATCAACAATCAACCAACATATGCTTAGGGAGGTCACACTCTCTCTAGCTTAGACCCTTAAATGGGATATTCCTATGATAAGAGCTATTTCTAGCCTCAAATCTAGATGGATTCCCAAGTACCCACTAGCAATTTCACATACACAACCATGGAATACCTTTTCAAGCAATCACATAGTCAAGTAAAGTAAACTAATGTTTGTAACCATCAATTTTATTGTTAAAACTTGGTGAAATTACTAGACCCATGTCAAATAAGCAATTATAAAGATGAATTAGCAACACCCACACCCATTAGCTAAGCACCAATCATCAATACACCCCTAGACAAGAGAATTTTGCCACTCATGGTGAGAGAAGAGGAGATACCATCTGGGTAAGTCAACATCCCCTCCATTATAGCAAAATCTTCAAGTTCTAGGATCAAATTAGGCACACAAATTGTTAACCAAGAGCTTTGGATTCAAAACCCTCACTTAATAGAGGTGGAAAATTGCTTACAAAGTAAAAACTATCTCTAAGAATCAGGTTTGAAGTATTGCATATACAAATATAGCCTTAAATGGCCTTTTATATGTTCCCAAGTGATCATATAAAATTAGGACAAGTGTGCCCTTTGTGAGGTGTGCGAAGCGACGTGCGATTCGCAAATCGCGATGTGCGCGTGGCACACCTGCTTCAACTCGACCAGTAACTTCAGCTAAAATTGTGGGCTTCATTTGAAGGTGGTGCATTTTGCACTACAGGATGTGCGCGTTTCACAACAGCCATTCTCCTTTGCAGAATCTTCAGCAACTTTAGCAGCTTCATGCGAAGGAGGTGTGAACCGCACCTCGGCATGTGCGTATCGCACAACCACCATATCTTGGTTCTGATTCTTTAGCTTTTCTCAACTCTTCACACTTAGCTTCTTTTTGGCTCTTTTTGGGTCCATATCCTTGTTCTACATCTTCTATCAAAAGTACCTGCATAGACATCATTAATAAAGGCCATAAGAACTTCTAAATTGATGAAAAACATAGCAATAATTCATGGATATAGGCTCAATAAGTTGGTAGATTATCGATTTATCAAACCCCCAAACTTAAACTATTGCTTGTCCTCAAACAAGATACTCACAAGGCAAGGAATGAATTATGCTAAGGCTCAATCAAGGCACAAAAGATTACTCTGCCCTAAAAATTTAAGAAAAAGAAACAAACAAAACACTCAACAAAAGGACTCAACTACTATGCTCATCTCAATTTGGACCGCCACAAACTCAAGACAATTGGTCATTTCAAAACCTTTTTCAAAAGGACATCATTTTTCATTTAAAATCAAGGGAATTTGCCATTCAAAACAAGACATTTAAGCTTCTCAAGTCATTGGCATGGACCGTCAAGGTTTGATCGATATTCGCTACATAACTTGTCTCATTCGTTCCCCTCAATTGAAATAGAGACGCTATGCTTCAATTCGAGTGCATGATGCCACTCACCACAAGAGAGAATCCCATTCACAATCATTCAATTATCAAAACACGGGATTATAAGAGAACCAAGAAGACTCTCACTCTTTCAAGGAAGTTCAAGTGCATATGCATCGAACCATAGGCTTGCCCTTCATGTAAATCAACACTAATGTAGGGTAGCCAAGCTCGGAATCACCAAGGACTTGCGGATGTTGGCTAGGGCTAAGGTGAGGATATCATTTGGTTTAAGTGACTACACCTCCCTAATTCTCTTTGTTCTCATTTCGAACACCGCTCACATTTTTTCATTTCAACTTCATCTTATTCCTCCCTCGCATAACCCAAGATTTCTCAATTTTAACTCATGATCATTCACACTTTATATCACCTTTACTTGGTAACACCAAATTTTTGCTTTTCAATTTGCTCATTGGATTGATATTTTGGAGCAATTTTCAATTTGAAATTAAGGTGCTACCTTGCACTTGAAGTGCACTTCCTTTCTCCTCCTCATTTAATCATATGCACACCCAAACTTAGGAATTTGCCTATGTTGTCTTTTGTCCCCCCCCCCAAACTTAGGATTTTACCATACATTTCATTTTCAAGAAATTAGGGAGGATGGGTGCCAAGATAAAGGTTCCAAAAAGGTCAAGGTATTGACAAGGTGCCAAAGAATGGTCGCAAGCTCAAAGGGGTTCACTAGGATTTGATGTCATTGGGAAGTTATTTGGGTGAAGTGGCTTATCAAAAAGGGCCTAAGGTCATCTTCCAAGCTCGGTTACACCTAGAATTTTGCCTTGAATCACATTTGGGGCAAGTTCTAGATTACACTTATGCACAAGAATCAAGGTACAACCTCACCACACAAGGCATCATGCCACAAGACTTCATTCATTAGTCCCACAATTAATTGAGGCAAATGACTTTTGACAAGCTATTCCAAGTTCATTACACACTCGTTTGTGAGTCAATCAAGCCAAAGCGAGAGTGTGCAAGTCATGACAAGAGAATGCTTTTCCTCAAAAATTCATTTCTCTTCTTCCTTTCATTTTCAAAAATAAATTTCCATGATTTTTGTTTTTCGGTGGGCCTATTTCGAGACGAGCACTTACAGACTCAATCCTAAACTAAAAATTGGCATTTTCCCTTAATAAAATTGCCTCTCAATCTATCATAGGAAAACATCAACCTAGTTCGACACACAAAAAAAAAGAAAAAAAGAAAAAAATCAAAACTTTTGTTCCTTGGAAAAGAACCGTGGTATTAAGAAAACCCTCAGAGTTTATTTCTACACTACTATAAACACGGCGACAACCAAATTTTGGGCTCATGATTTCATTCAAGAATAAGCCTTGGCATAGGCATTTAGCGCATTTGCAAGGCACGGGTAGTGGAACAATAGGGCATGTAAGACCAACCCGACACACAATCAATAAAATTCAAGCCCGGCGAGGGCACAATTAAGCTCAAAGTAAAACAAAAACATAATCTAAAGAATAGAAAACAATGGCATCACAATCATCATCCAAAATGCGCCTGACAAGGGCCAAATAAAACAAAGAAGAAATGTCAACTAGGCCCGACAAGGGCAATAAATTGTCTCAAGCTCACTCACGAGCACCAAAAGCAAGTAAGTAAAGCCACCCCCTCCCCATAGAAGGAGCATTGCCCTCAATTCTCATAGTGCAATGGGAAAAAGGGTGGAACTCCCTGGAGGACTTAATCCTCATCATCACAATCAGCAGTAGCAACTTCTTCTTCAATATTCTTGCCACTCGGGCCATTACCACTCCATCGGGAGTTCGCAGAAAGAGTGGAATCATGAAGAGCCCATTGAAAATCAGGGTTCTCATCATCATCCAACTCTTGATATTCACTATCGGGAAGCTCCTCATCAGCATAGGCAGCAAATAAGTCATCCAAGGGGCCGTGGATCATCCGAGGTAGAGGTAATATTGTCACGTCTTCATGCACTACTGGGACTTTGCACTTGGCTTTGTCAACATCTTTCTGAAGTTTAGAGATTCCCCCCTCCATGAAATCAACCCACTTGCACAATGTGTTCAAGATCTCTACCACCCCCTTTACTATATTCTTAACTGCCCTATTGATCATTCCGGGCAATTTTGTGGCTAAGTCGGCTAGCTGCTTCTCATGATTATGAGTCTTATCCACCATATCCTGCAGCCCACTCTTGGTCATAGAGGGTGTGGTAGCATGTGGTCTTTCTTCGAAAGTGGTCTAGGAGGGAGATGAAGCGCCAACGCTAGCACCAAGCTCATCACTTTCAAGCTCACTCATCTGCTCAATCCTTTGCTTCTTGAATCTTTGGGCATCTATGTCTCTCTTCTTGTCAAGATCAATGATCACAATGGCATGAGTGAACTTGTCACAAGGAAGAATAGGAACATCAGCTTTAGCACACAGCTTGGTGATCAAGACCATAAAAGGAAAGGAATCATTACCACGATGGGCTTTCCTCCGTATTACCATTGCTGCTACTTCCCTAAAGTTGGCATGCTCTCCTGGCATGATTTGTCGCAATAAGGATGGCACCCTCTTGAGTTATATTTTGGTCATTCTGAGAGGGAAGAAGACGGTTGCGAACTAGATCATACCAAAGGAGAGCCTCAAAGACCAAGGACCTCCTCGGGATATCTCCTCCCATGGTAGACCACAAAAGGGGGTCCAGAGCAATGATGAGGGCAGTCTCTTTGTATGGCTTTTGGTTGGCCATCAATCTAGCCATGAGGGCTGGTGCAAGATCGATTGGGTGTCCCCAATAGATAGCATTGGTGGCAGCGGGGGTGACAGACACTTTCTTGCGCCAGTTGATGACAACATCTAGATTGGGGAACTTGTCCTTGGGACCTTTATAGACCTTGGAATCCTGTATGGCTTGGTAAGCTGCAAAAAATTCCCAGACTATCTCTTCATAGTATGCCCCGGGAATGACTTGAAATGGCTGCCACTCTCTAACAACAAATTTATGGTGCATATTGGGTAGCTCGTCTCCAACTTCCCCCAAATTAAAGCTTTGCTCCATATTAAAAGTTCTGTTTTTATCCCGAGTGTAGTAGGCTTTCATGCCCTCTACTCCGAAATGATCCTTGCTTCTTCTACAACTGACCTTTGTCTAGGTTGGATCCCTGTGTGTTTCCTATTAGAAGACATATTCTGTAACCAGAGATTATGAGCCAAAAGACATAAACACAGCCTAAAAAGAAGTTGACAACTACAAATGATGGAATGCAATGGATTAGAAATACAAAGTAGGTAACTGTTGTCTTGTGCGGACCACATGCGAAATGCACCAGGAGGAGTGCGCATCGCATTAGCTGTCGCACAAGCCGACAAAAACTTCATGGATTTTTCAACTAAGGTACGATGCTGGTGCGATTCGCACCACCAGAAGTGCATGTCGCACCACGCGTCGCCCCTCAGATCAGTGACCTGCTCCTTTTTTTCAACTTGGTGCGATGCCTTATGCGAGGGACTCACACATCAAGATTTGTGCATCGTATGCAAAATGCACAATGGAAAAAATGGAATTTTTAGTTCCTTGCGTTCTTGGTGAGTTACGTATACGATTCATTGAGGAAGTTGTTCTTCGGCACTTTTCACCACACAACAACCAAATCACATTATACAAAAGGGGAAAAGGTATTACGACCTTAACTTCCGGGTACTCAGACTTCCCCGGATTTCCATTGACACAACAAACAAGCAAGAAAGGACTCAATGACTTCCCTTAAGATGGACGTTACCTCGTCTATCATCGGGAACATCAAGCCCTTCTTGCAACAATAGGCACCAATAAGCATAACAATAATCACCCCCTCCTTCACAAGATTATACATCCCAAATAGACTTTTAACAAGGATCATGGGCATACAATCAGCAACATTAAACCTCAATAATCATCTATCAATCAAAACCTCGTGACACATTATGATTTGCCTTTAAGAACGACGTCACCCAATCTATCATCGGGCCAAATCAAACACTAGTCACAAGTGGGTTACTCAGACTTCACCCCAACACAGATTTCAAGGCTAAACATTACTACCAATCAACATGCATATTCAAGATTTAAAATCTACCAAGTTGACACTAAGAGATACCATCACTACAGCTAAAAATTGGAGACCCAAAACTTTCGGATCCCACCCAAAATCAACTAGGCATGCTTCACAATATGAGTTCCGAAGTATCATAAAAACAACTATTTAACGTCGGAGAACTTACCACAAGTGAATATTATGAAGAAAAGAGTGAAAATTAAAGATTTTTGAACTCCAACAATGGTGACCCACAAGACCTTTCCGGAGAATGACGGCAGCGCCATTTTTGATGAACACTGAAATCGTGCTCTCCAATTAGGAGGTCACGGTGATTATGCAGCAAAATAAAATTTATAAACCCAACGATGTCGAGGTCATACCCAAGGGACTTAACTTAGCCAACTAGAGATTGTATAAGTTGATTTCAAGGCGAGAGTAATTGCTTAAACAAAAAAATTAAAAGGATAGGAGGAATTAGGAAAGTTGTCACTACTAACACAATTAAAAAAATCAATAAAACTAAAGATGGGTGTACCAAGTGATTTAGAAGTCTAGAGGTGCACATCCGATGGGGCGTTACTTATGGGATAAGGTGATCATAAATTCACTTCTATTCTCGCTATTTGACACAAGTAGCATTGGTTATAGGTGTGGAATGTTTATCTCTCAATCAACTTCCACATTTCAAATGATTTCGGGTAGAACACCATTTGTTTGATCAACAATCAACCAACATATGCTTGGGGAGGTCACACTATCACTAGCTTAGACCCTTAAATGGGAGGTTCCTACGATAAGACCTATTTCTAGTCTCAAATCTAGATGGATTCCCAAGTACCCACTAGCAATTTCACATCAACAACCATGGAATCCTCTTTCAAGCAATCATATAGTCAAGTAAAGTAAACTAATGTTTGCAATCATCAACTTTATGATTAAATCTTGGTGGAATTACTAGACCCATGTCAATAAGCAATAATAGAGATAAATTAACAACACCCACACCCATTAGCTAAGCACCCATCATCAATACACCCCTAGACAAGAGAATTTAGCCACTCATAGTAGGAGAAGAAGATATACTATCTGGGTAAGTCAAATTCCCATCCATTACAGCTGAATCTCAAGTTCTAGAATCAAATTAGGCACACAAATTGTTAACCAAGAGATTTAGATTGAAAACCCTCTCTCAATGGAGGTGGAAAATTGTTTACAAAGAAAAAACTATCTCTAAGACTCAGGTCTGAAGTATTGTATATACAAATTTAGCCTAAAATGGCCTTTTATATGTTCCCAAGTGATCACATAAAATTAGGACAAGTGTGCCCTCCGAGAGGTGTGCAATGCGACATGTGGTTTGCACGTCGCGATGTACGCGTCACACATCTGCTTCAACTCGACCAGTGACTTCAGCTGAAATTGTGGGCTTCATGCGTAGGTGGTTCGTTTCACACCACGGGATGTGCGCATCGCACAGTGACCGCACTTCTTAGCATAATCTTTAGCAACTTTAGCAGCTTCATGTGGAGGAGGTGCGAACCGCACCTCGGCCTATGCATATCACACAACCACCGCATCTTGGTTCAGATTCTTTACCTTTTCTCTCACTCTTCACACTTAGCTCATTTTTGGGTACATATCCTTGTTCGTCATCTTCTATCAAAATTACCTGCATAGACATCAATAAAGGCCATAAGAACATCTAAATCAATTCAAAACATAGCGATAATTCATGGATATAGGCTCAATAAGTTGGTAGATTGCCGACTTATCAAACCCCCAAACTTAAACTATTGCTTGTCCTCAAGCAAGATACTCACAAGGCAAGGAATGAATTATGCGAAGGCTCAATCAAGGCACAAAAGACTACTCTTCACTAAAAATTTAAGAAAAAGAAACAACCAAAAGACTCCAAAAAAGGACTCAACTACTATGCTCATCTCAATTTGAACCACCACAATCTTAAGGCTATTGGTCATTTCAAAACCTTTGTCAAAAGGACATCATTTCTCATTTAAAACCAAGGGAATTTGCCATTCAAAACAAGACATTTAAGCTTCTCAAGTCATTGGTATGAACCGTCAAGGTTTTCCTTGAGATTTGCCACACAACTTGTCACATTCATTCCCCTCAATTGAAATAAAGACTCTATGCTTCAATTCGAGTTCATGATGCCATTCACAACAAGAGAGAATCCCACTCACAATCATTCAATTCTCAAAACATGGGATTATGAGAGAACCAAAAAGACTCTCACTCTCTCAAGGAAGTTCAAGTGCACACGCGTTGAACCATAGGTTTGCCCTTCATGTAAATCGCCACTAATTTAGGGTAGCCAAGCTCGGAATCACCAAGGACTTACGAGTTACGATGTTGGCTAGGGCTAAGGTGAGGATATCATTTGGTTCAAGTGACTACACATCCCTAAAGCTCTTTGTTCTCATTTCAAACACCGCTCACATTTTCCATTTCAACTTCACCTTATTCCGCCCTTGTACAACCCAAGATTTCTCCTTTTTAACTCATGATTATTCACACCTTATACCTTCACTTGGTAGCACCAATTTTTGCTTTTCAATTTGCTCATTGGAATGATATTTTAGAGCAATTTTCAATTTGAAATGAAGGTGCTACCTTGAACTTGAAGTGCACTTCCTTTCTTCTCCTTATTTAATCATATTCACCCCCAAACTTAGGCATTTGCCTATGTTGTCTTTTTTGTTCCCCCCCAAACTTAGGATTTTAGCCTACATTTCATTTTCAAGCAATTAGGAAGGATGGGTGCCAAGATAGAGGTTCCAAAAAGGTCAAGGTATTGACAAGGTGCCAAAGAATGGTCGCAAGCTCAAAGGGGTTCACTAGGATTTGATGTTATTGGGATGTCATTTGGGTGAAGTGGCTTATCAAAAAGGGCCTAAGGTCATCTTCCAAGCTCGGTTACACCTAGAATTTTGCCTTGAATCACATTTGGGGTGAGTTCTAGATGACACTTATGCACAAGAATCAAGGTGCATCCTCACCACACAAGGCATCATGCCACAAGACTTCATTCATTAGTCCCACAATTAATTGAGGCAAATGACTTTTGACAAGATATTCTTACACACTCATTTGTGAGTCAATCAAGCCAAAGCGAGAGTGTGAAAGTCATGACAAGAGAATTCTTTTCCTCAAAAATTCATTTCCCTTATTTCTTTCATTTTTAAAAATAAATTGCCATGATTTTTTTTTGGTGGGTCCATTTCGAGACAAGCACTTACGAACTCAATTCTAAACTAAAACTTGGCATTTTTCCTTAAGAAAGTCGCCACTCAATCTATCATAACGAAACACCAACCCAGTTCAACACACAAAAACAAAAGATAAGAAAAAGAAAATAATCAAAAATTTTGCTCCTTGGGAAAGAACCGTAGTATTAAAAAACCCTCGGAGTTTATTTACACTACTATTAACAACACAATAACCAAATTTGTGCTCATAATTTCATTCAAGAAGAAGCCTAGGCGTAGGCATTTAGCACATTTGCAAGGCACGGGTAGTGGAACAATGGGGCATGTAAGACCAACCCAGCACACAATCAATAAAATTCAAGCCTAGCGAGGTCACAATTAAGCTAAAAGTAAAACAAAAACATAATCTAAGGGAAAGAAAAACAATAGCATCACAATCATTATCCAAAATATTCCCGATAAGGGCCAAATATAACTAAGAAGAACTTCCAACTAGGCCCGACAAGGGCAATAAATTGTCTCAAGTCCACTCACGGGAACAAAAAGCAAGTAAATAAAGCCACCCCCTCCCCATAAAAGAAGCATTGCCCTTAATGCTCATAGTGCAATGGGAAAAATGGTGGAACTCCCTGGAGGACTTAATCCTCATCATCACCATCATCAGCAACAACCTCTTCTTAAACATTCTTTCCACTCGGGCCAGCACCACCCCGTCGAGAGTTTGCAAAAAGAGTGGAATCACGAAGAATCCTTTGAAACTCGGGGTTCTCATGATTATTCGGCTCTTGATCGTCATGACTGGGAAGATCCTCATCTGCATAGGCGGTAAATAAGCTATCCAAGGGACCGGGAATCTTCCGAGTGGAGGCAATGGGGTCAAATCTTCATTCTCTACCAGATTTTTCCCTTTTTTCTTGTCCATGTCTTTCTGAAGGGACTTGAGATATTTCTTGCAAGCATCCACTCGTTTCCTCAGATTTAGAGTGCTTTCCATAACTTCTTTCATGGCTACTTTGACTGCCCTATCAATTAAACCCGGTAGATCATTTGATAGATCCTGCAACTGCCTATCGTGATTGTATAACTTGTTAACCATGTCTTAGAGGCTGAGTGGCTCCTAGGTGCATTGGCTGATGGTGTGTGTCCTTCTGAGGTAGGATGAGAAGGAGGAGGAGAGGTATGAATTTCCACATCCGAATAATCATCTTCGGCCTCCACCGATGATTCCACTCTAGGATTTTAAATCACGGAGCATCCCAGTCAGTTTTCTTGTCAAGATCTAACACACCAACAACAGGAGTACAAGTGTCACATTAAAAGTAGGAAACACTAGCTTGTACACATAGCTTGCTGATCAACACCGGGAAGGAAAAGGCATCACTACTCCTTCGAGATTTCCTCTTTATCACTAAGGCTATGACCTCCCCCACATTGATATGATCTTCGACCATGATTGTAGCTATCAAAATGGCTCCATAGTGTGTGATCTTTTGGTCGTTCTGAGAAGGTATGAGACAGGAGAGCACAAAGTCATACCACAAGCGAGCCTCTAAGTACAAAGTGAGGCGGGGAATATCGCCTCCCATAGTATCTCAGGAAGGAGAATCAGGAGCAATAATGGGGGCAGCCCATTCCAGAGGTTTGCGCCTGAAAAGTAACTTCTCCATGAGGACAGGTGCTGACTCGATTGGATTGCTCCAGTAGATGGCATTTATTGCAAATGGAGTGATATTGACCTCTTTTCCCCGAACCATAACTGAGTCCAATGCGGGGAATTTCTCACAACCCCCTTTGTAGCCCTGAGCATCTTGCATGGCCTGATATGAGGTGAATAATTCCTGGACCAACTCTTTGTAATAGGTTGTGGGCAATTCCTGAAATGGGTGCCACTGGCGGTTAGCAAACTGAGTGGGGATGTTGGGAAGATTATCCCCCACTGCATTCATATTGAATCTCTTCTCCTCATTGAAGGACCTTCCCCTGTCACGCTCGTAGATCACTTTCATGCCCTCCATTCCAAACCGAACCCTCTCCTCCTCTGAGACTTGGTCACGGGATGATGAGACTTTGTTCTTCCACTATGAAGTTGGCTTGGAGGAGGAGAGAGCGGTTGGCCTACGTGAGCTCCTCTCCGCGTTACCCCTATTAGAAGACATGTTCTGAAACCAGAGATTGTGAGCCAAGATACAAAAACACACCCTAAAAAAAACTTAACAACTACAAATAATGGAATGCAATGGATTAGAAAAACAAAGTAGGTAACTGTTATCTTATGTAGACCATATGCGAAATGCACCAGGAGGAGTGCGCATCGCATGTGCTGTCGCACAAGCCCATAGAACCTTCAGGGAGTTTTTCAACTGAGGTGCGATGCTAGTACGATTTGCACCATCAGGAGTGCATGTCGCACCACGCGTCACCCCTCAGATCAGTGACCTGCTCCTTCTTTTCAACTTTGTGCGATGCCTTGTGCGCCCCACACATCAAGATCTGTACATCGTATACGAAATGCACAATGGAACAATTGGAATTTTTAGTTCCTTGTGAGTTACGCATATGATTCATAGAGCAACATGTGCTTCGGCACTTTGCACCACACAATAACCAAATCACATTAAACAAAAGGGGAAAAGGGATCACGACCTTAACTTCCAGGTACTCAGACTTCCACGGATTTCTATTAACACAACACAAGCAAGAAAGGACTCAACAACTTCCCTTAAGATGGATGTTACCCTGTCTATCATCGGGAACATCAAGCCCTTCTTGCACAATGGGCACCAATAAGCATAGCAAAAATCAACCTTTCCTTCACCAAACATACACCCCAAATAGATTTTCAACAAGGATTATGGGCATAAAATTAGCAACATTTAACCTCAATAGTCAGCTATCAATCAAAACGTCATGACAAACAATGATTTGCCCTTAAGAACGACATCACCCAATCTATCATCGGGCTAAATCAAGCACTAGTCACAAGTGGGTTACTCACACTTCACCCCAACACAGATTTCAAGGCTAAACATTACTACCAATCAACATGCATAATCAAGATCTACAATCTACCAGGTTGACACTAAGAGAGATCATCACTACAACTCAAAATTGGGGACCTAAAATTTTTGGATCCCACCCGTAATCAAAATTGGCGATTCTACTAAGCATGCTTCACAATATAAGTTCTTAACTATCATAAAAACAACTATTTAACATTGGGAAACTTACCACAAGTGAATATTATGAAGGGAAGAGTGAAAATCAAAGCTTTTTGAACTCCAACAATGGTGGCTCACAAGACCTTTCCGGAGAATGACGACGGCGACATCAGAGGCATGGCGAAGAAGATTGGGTAAGAGGGGAAGAAGGTTTTGGGTGAGTTTGAGGGTTTAGAGAGAATTTTAAGAGGGAGTTTTGGGAGTTGTGGAGAAAGATAGTAAAAAAGAAGAGAAGAGGCAGTTTTAAAAGAAAAAGAAGAAGAAAAGTCAACCAGGTCGTCTCCGGGTCGGGTCGGTCAATAGGTTAGGTCAATTAAAATTTAAATTTTTGGGCACCATTTTTGATCTTCTTTACCCCGATAATGCTTAAATCTTACTCTCCAAGTATGAGGTCACAGTGATTGTCAGAGCAAAACAAAATTTATAATTCCCAACGGATGGCGGGGTCATACCCAAGGAATAATGTTGTCACGATCGAGCTAATATAGAGTCAAAGCAACTTATTGAAGTTCAATTAACAAGAAGAGGAAAAGATATCTAAAAGGGGGGATTTACGAACTACAACTAAAGATAAAAGAAAATAAAATAAAAGATCGATTGATCAATGGCTTTCCTTGCTTTCGCCAAGCAAGGACAACAAGGGAGAATTGGGAATGAGAATTTAATTCACAAGACTTTAAACCGATTGACACCTAGGTAGTCTTGGCTAAAAGTATGCCTAACTGTCTCTCGACCAATCGAGCATATATCTCATGTATTTTCTCTCGAACTAACACGAGTAAGCAATAAACCATCCAAATAACTTGGGTGAGTTGGGTTATCTTTAACCCCAACTCTTAGATGGTAGTTTCCGGCAACCAAGCTATGTCTAGTCTTGATCTAGAGTGGAAACCCCAAATCCCCACTAATGAATCTTCCCGAATTCGAGAATTTCTCTCTCGAAAAAAAACCCAAATTATCAAGCTAAGTCAATGTTTGAAACCATTGACTATAAATTCAAGCATGGAGGATTCAATAGACCCAAATAATCAAACAAAAGCACTATATAGGAATTTAACAACCCAACAAGTATTATCTCTAATACAAACCCAAAATCTCAAGTCAACAATACACCAATAAAATTGCAATTTAGAACAAGAGTTGAAGAATGGAAACTAAAGATTTTACAATAAAGAGCATCCAAATCTTCACTCCTATGGTGTTGGTTAATGAACTTGCTCTCCAAGATAGCCAAAAGTTCCAAAGATTAGCCAAAGATGTGTTCCAAAATGGTTGAGGAGTCTTTTGTATCAATTAGGGTTTTCAAAAGGGTGAAATTTCATTCATGCCCATTTACACGTTGAGGTACAATGAAGCGTAAGTGTTATCGCACTCAAGAAGCTCACACTGGTCAGCGCCATCACGTTGCCTTGGCGTGATCACGTCCTTGTGTTTTACTGGCATAGACCACTTCTTTCTGCAGTGCTATCGTGCCATCCCAGCGCCATCACGCTTAGGCCCATCCTCCGCCTTCAACACCATTGGCGCTCATGCATCGCGATAGCACTAAGTTGCCCAAAATTTCAGAATTTCTTCCAATTTGACTTGTTTTCATCCGATTCCGCACCGATCATTTTTTTATTCAAAAAATCCTGCAAAATAGAAGTAATCCGCGTCAATTGCACTATTTTTCCAATTATTATTAGCAAAAGCATAAGTTTAAGAGTTAAATAAGTAGGTGGAATACCAACTTATCAAACCCGCAAACTTGAACTATTGCTTGTCCTCAAGCAACTAAAAACTCTACCACAAGAGGCACACAACACAAATGCAATGACATTCAATGTAAGTGAAGAAGAATCTATTTCAAGAACCAAGCATGACTTCGGTTGGTACTAATGATTAGTCGATCACATGAAAACTTAATCTAGGCCTTCCTCTCTATTCAAGACACAATTCAAGGATGCAATGGAACTTTTAAGAACAATCAAGTTATAAAAACCAATCCTCAAGATGTGACTCAAACCACTAACTCAACAACATATGCTCCTTTGACTCATTTTTGGAGTTTATCAATGTCACCAACTATCCTAATTCGCATGCCCTCACAAGAACGAAAGTCCCAAAAACACATTATGTACAAAGACAATAACAAGGGACAAATACAAACACTCCCTCTCACAAGGAAGTTCAAGTGCTATCAAGTATCAACCATAGGCTTTCCCTTATTTTCATTTGCTACTATATCAAGAACAATTGGTTGGAGATCTCAAAGGGCTTTTCTAAGCTTGTAGTGTAGGTTCAGAGACGGGTAGGATACGCATTTGGATTTAAGTGACTACATCTTCCTCGAACTCTACAAAACTTTTCAATTCAAAACCAAGGCCATCCATTTCATTTTCACTCAACAAGAGACACCATTTTACTTCTTTTCATTTGAAGCCCCAATTCTTATCATTTTCTTAACCTTGGAGGATTTTCTTTCTTTCCTTTCCTCTTTGCTTTTCATTTTTGGTTTCTTTCTTCCTTCTTTTTGGCAATTCTCATTAAGCAACAAACCATGATTTATTCATCTAGAACTCCTCCAAGGAACCTTTATCAACCCCCAAACTTAGGCTTTTAGCCTCGATTTCACACTTGTGGAGTTCAAGAAGGGATGGGTTCAAGAGAGGGATTCATTGTCAAAATGGCTCAAGGCTTGTAAAGAGGTTTCCAAAGAAAAGGTATTAGGCTCAAGAGGGGTGACTAATGATTCAATTTAAGTGCAATGGTGGATTTTAAGGCTAAGTAGGCTTCAATAATCACAAAGAAGGCCTAAGATCATTTCTCCAACCAAAAGTACTCAAGACTAGCTTTGAAGACTAACCGGGCAAGTTCTAGTTAACATAAGCAAGCTCAAGAATTATTCAACTAAACCTCACAACACATGGCATGAGAATCATTCAAGAAGGATCAATTTCAACTTCCTAGACAAGAACAAAAAGTAGCCCTATTTCCATTAACTATCACTCATTCCTTTCATTTTCTTCTCTTGCTTCTCAAACCTCTTTTCCAACCTTTGCTGACTCTCCTTAATCTTCTTCTGTCCGTTAACCACATCATTCAATGTTTCAATCTGGGTCTCAGGTGGTCCCAAAGGAATGATAGTGGCCAATGCACTAATGGATGCCTGAACTCTGGATATCTGAGTGGAAAGGTGCTGGAATGGTCTAGGCATGGGTGGAGGTTCCTGGGTGGAAGTAGTGGCACAAGGGGATGATTTGCTACCTCCTGTAGCTCCCGATGTCGAACTAGTATCTACTTTCCTCTTCTTAATCACAGATCCTGAACATGCCTTTTTCAATAGATAAATGGGAATCTTTGGGTCAAGCCAAACATCTTTCGGATCATTCAAATCAACTCCCACAGCCTGACATAGCTCAGTAATCAAGGAGGGGAAGAACAAGCTCTCATTATTTCCTATGGCGCAATTCTTCATCTCCCATAGGATCAGTGGCCCTACATTAACTGGGATTTCATCAATCATTGCCGCCATATTCAGAACTCTGTATACAAGAACTTCACTCTTATTCTGAACTGGTTGTACTCTGCTGCATATGATGTACAACCACATCCTTGCCTCGGTTGTGAAGTCATGAGAGTAAATCTTGGTCTCTAGCATAGACCATGTGGGCTCCACTCCAGGACATACCTTTGAAGCAATCCAAGGCCTGCCTAGAACCCTCTTTCCCCCAGAAGTGTAGTGTCATGATCCTTGAGCCCATAGTACCTGTTGATCTCCTCGGCTCCAAATTTGAATGTTCTCCCCCGGACAGTTACCACTAGATCCTTGAAGTTAATGGCCGATGCATTGGCATAAAATTCCTGCACAACTATTTCATTGGCCCTACATGGTGGAGCTATGAAACAGTGCCATTTTGCTCTACGCAACCGACTAAAAAATTCAGGTAAGGCCGCCTCCACCCCTAGCATTGCAATCCCTATTTTAGGGACCACTTTCTTGGACAAGTCAGACTTATATCGTTCCTCACAAGCCGCTGACATGAACTTTGTGCGATCATACTCCTCCTCTATAATTTCATCAACTTGGCCTCCCAAATTTGATGCACTAGTACTTATTTTTCAATTCAAAGTACCTACAAAAATCATATTTAAAGTGAGAATGTGGTTCCAACATGCAACACAATGAAAAACAAGTATTTTAAGCAAGAAAGGTGGGATGGAAGGTGTTAGAGTAGCTATGGACAGAGCTACTATTTTTGTGCCAGCTGCAGTTGTTCAGCGCTATCAGCGCTCCAAAGGCGCGATCGCGCTAAGTCCATTTTGGTTCTTGAGCGCTATCACATAACAGGGGCGCGATAGCACCATTGACTCTACCCACAGGCAGCGCAATTGCTCTGGGTCAGCGCGATCGCGGTGAGCAACTGAATAGTAAAATTCTTCAACTAAACAACCTCTATTACAAAATTTTCACAACCAGATCGCAGATTTAATCTATTCAGAGGGTTATTTCTCAACACTAAGTACCACAACAACACAATTTCTTGCTCTATTTCATAGAATCCATCAACAACATAATTTTTTGGTCATTAAAAAGCTTCATAACAATGGAGGAGCTTTGGAGTACTCAAGACTTCCCCAAATTTTGGCTCAACTCCTCTTGTTTAACCCGTAAATTCATACCAATAACCATGAAATAGAGGAAGGGATAGAGACATACCTTGATGGCTGATTTTGGTGATCAACAAAGAAGAGGGAAGAGAAGGCAACTTGTGCTCATAGTTCCAACTAAACCCCATGCATTTTGCATCTCGGGGAGGTACTGAGGAGGAGAGAATTTGCCTGATGAACTTGTAAGAGATGTGGAGAACTAAAAAGATTCTTTCTTTTAATTTACTGCGCTAATGCTCTCTTAAGCGCGATCGCGGTAGTGTAGCACAATTGCGCTGGCTTGAAAAATTTTCCTCAGCGCCATCGCGCTGCACAGTTTCTTGGAGGATTTCAGTAGCTCTCTGTCTTAGCGTGCGATGGATAGTGCGACGGGCACTTTTCAAAGTGTGAAATGCACCTTCTTCACATGTTGTGGCCAATGTTTAGCAGCTTACTGCTTTGAGGTGCGATTGTATGTACGACGGGCACATTTTGAGGTGTGAAATGCACCCATTTTACACATTTTGACTTGTTTGGAAGCCATACTATCTGGGAGTGCATTTACATGTGCGATGTGCACACTTAGATGTGTGTTAGCACCCCATCTAGCATGCCATTTTGGCACCCTTTTTGGTACTTTATTAGCTTTTCATGAGGCCTCCACTTTTCAACCTGCTCAAACAACTCAAAAAGACTTGAAACTTTATGGATTAGTCAAAAATCTACCACTAAGCTACTCTAATAAAGAAAGAAAAAATTGTAAACCATCAAAATTTGAAATGATGGGTTGCCTCCTATTAAGTGCACAATTAAATGTCGCGGCATGACGCTGTCTACCTCACCATCGAGAATTCCACTTGGAAGATTTGAACCTTCGATCCAAATTTGAATCAAGCTTTCGCTGACAATCCTGGGGTGAAGGTTTGAACATGAGAAGGCCATTCTCTTGATTCCGCATGTCGCACTTTTTAGCCTTCAAGTGAGGAAGGATGCTTTGCCTTCATTCCATGCCAAACTCAAATGCGGATAGACCTTCATCCACCCTCCTTCCAGGGTCTTCCAAGAGCATGATTACTTCAACTTTCGGCCATTCAATCAAACTTAAGGTTGAACAAGGGTTGAAGTGGGATTTGGGCGTCTCCACCTTCAAGTTTGCCTCATTCATAACATCCTCACTTAGAGATGCTATGACATCATGACCCACACTTAGGGTAGTTGGTTGGAACACCACCTTCAATTCATGATCCTCCCTTGTGTTTCCTTCTTCTTTTGCCCTTGCGTCCATAAAGCATTGCTTTATGGATTGCACATTATCCTCTTGGGATTCTAGCGAGGCCAAGAGGGTTTGGAGCTTGCCATACATGCCTTATTTTCTTGCGAATTCATGGTCCCTATTAATGTCACAAGCACCACTAGAAACATTGTTAGCACAAGAAGGGGGAGGGGGAAGATCAACATTGGGGCAATCGCTCCAATGTCCGTCACCACCACACAAATTGCAATTGCACCCATCATAGGAGCGAGAAGGAGAGTACCTTCCTCTCCTAGGGCCAATTCTACATCTTCGTCCAAGGTGGGGTCCTCCATAATAAACACAATAGTCGGAAATATAAATTGGAATGCAACTATCATCCTTTTTAACATTCAAATAAGCCATGATGCCATCAACAAACGAAAACTAAATAAAAGAAAAACAATTATTCACAAAATTGAACTAGAGTAAGTAAACTCAAATTCTAAACTAACTCAATACATCAAATTGTTCCCCGACAATGGCGCCATTTTTGATAACGCTCAAATCGTGCTCTCCAAGTAGGACGTCACGACGATCGTTAGAGCAAAACAAAATTTATAATTCCTAATGGATGTCGGGGTCATACCCAAGGGAACAATGTAGTCGTGATCGAGCTAATATAGAGTCCAAGGAACTTATTGAAGTTCAATTAACAAGAATGGGAAAAGATATCTAAAAGGGGGGATTTACGAACTACAACTAAAGATAAAAGAAAATGAAATAAAAGATAGATTGATCAATGGCTTTCCTTGCTTTTGCCAAACAAGGACAACAAGGGAGAATTGTGAATGGGAATTCAATTCACAAGACTTGCACCCGGTTGACACTTAGGTAGTCTTGGCTAAAGGTATGCCTAAATGTCTCTTGACCAATCGGGCATATATCTTATGTATTTTCTCTCGAACTAACATGAGTAAGTAATAAAATAGCCAAATAACTTGGGTGAGTTGGGTTATCTCTAACCCCAACTCTTAGATGGGAGTTTACGGCAACCAAGCTATGTCTAGCCTTGATCTAGAGTGGAAACCCCAAATCCCCACTAATGAATCTTCTCGAATTCAAGAATTTCTCTCTCGAGGAAAAACCCAAATTATCAAGCTAAGTCAATGTTTGCAACCATTGACTATAAATTCAAGCATGGAGGATTCAATAGACCCAAATAATCAAACAAGAGCAAAATCTATATAGGAATTTAATAACCCAACAAGTATTATCTCTAATACAAACCCAAAATCTTAAGTCAATAATACACCAATCAAATAGAAATTAAGAACAAGAGTTGAAGAATGGAAACTAAAGATTTTACAATAAAGAGCATCCAAATCTTCACTCATATGGTGTTGGTTGATGAACTTGTTCTCCAAGCTTGCCAAAAGTTCCAAAGACTAGCCAAAGATGTGTTCCAAAATGGCAGAGGAGTCTTTTGTATCAATTGGGGTTTTCACAAGGGTAAAATGTCATTTTTGCCCATTTACACGTTCAGGTACAGTGAAGCACCATCGCACTAATGCAGGCTATCACGCTCAAGGAGCTCACACTGGTCAGCGCCATCGAGTTGCCTTGGCTTGATCGCACCCTTGTCTTTGACTGGCATTGACCACTTCTTTCTGCAGTGCTATCGTGCCATCCCAGCGCCATCATGCTTAAGCCCATCCTCTGACTTCAGCACCATTGGTGCTCATGCATCGCGATAGCGCTGAGTTTCCCAGAAGTTTAGAATTTCTTTCAATTTGACTTGTTTTCATCCGATTCCGCACCGATCACTTCTTATTTAGATAATCCTGCAAAATAGAAGTAATCCGTGTCAATTGCACTATTTTTCAACTTATTATTAGCAAAATCATAAGTTTAAGAGTTAAATAAGTAGGTAGAATACCAAGTTTTTGATGAGCGCTCAAATAGTGCTCTCCAATTAGGTGGCCACAGTGATCGTGCAACAAAATAAAATTTATAAACCCAACGGATATCGGGGTAGTACCCAAGGGACTTGACTTAGACAACTAGAGATTGTATGAGTTGATTTCAAGGTGAGAGTAATTGCTTAAACAAAAAAAGTAAAAGGATGGGGGGAATTGAGAAAGTTGTCACTACTAACACAATTCAATAAAAATCAATAAAACTAAAGATGGGTGTACCAAGTGATTTAGAATACTAGGAGTGCACATCTGATGGGGTGTTGCTTATGGGATAGGGTGATCATCAATTCACTTCTATTCTCACTATTTGACACAAGTAATGTTGGTTATAGGTGTGGAATGTTTATCTCTCGATCAACATTCACATTTACAATGATTTCGGGTAGAACACCATTGGTTTGATCAACAATCAACCAACATATGCTTTGGGAGGTCACTATCTCTAGCTTAAACCCTTAAATGGGAGGTTCCTACGATAAAAGCTATTTCTAGCCTCAAATCTAGATGGATTCTCAAGTACCCACTAGCAATTTCACATCCACTACCATGGAATCCTCTTTCAACCAATCACATAGTCAAGTAAAGTAAGCTAATATTTGCAACCATCAATTTTATGATTAAATCTTGGTGGAATTACTAGACCCATGTCAAATAAGCAATTATATATATGACTTAACAACACCCACACCCATTAGCTAAGCACCCACCATTAATACACCCCTAGACAAGAGAATTTAGCCACTCATAGTAGGAGAAAAAGACATATCATCTAGGTAAGTCAAATTATAGCTGAATCTCAAGTTCTAGAATCAAATTAGGCACACAAATTGTTAACAAAGAGATTTGGATTGAAAACTCTCTCTCAATGGAGGTGGAAAATTGTTTACAAAGCAAAACTATCTATAAGACTCAGGTCTGAAGTATTATATATAAAAATTGAGCCTAAAATGGCCTTTTATATGTTCCCAAGTGATCACATAAAATTAGGATAGTTTGCCCTTTGTGAGGTGTGCGAAGCGACGTGCGATTCGTAAATCGCGATGTGCGCGTCGCACACCTGCTTCAACTCGACCAGTAACTTCAACTAAAATTGTGGGCTTCATGTGAAGGTGGTGGGTTTTGCACCATAGGATGTGCGCGTCGCACAATGGCCATACTCCTTTGTAGAATCTTCATCAACTTTAGCAGCTTCATGCAGAGGAGGTGCGAATCGCACCTCGGCTTGTGAGTGTCGCACAACAACCGTATCTTGGTTCAGATTCTTTAGATTTTCTCAACTCTTCACACTTAGCTCCTTTTTGGCTCTTTTTGGGTCTATATCCTTGTTCTTCATCTTCTATCAGACGTACCTACATAGACATCAAGAAAGGCCATAAGAACCTCTAAATCAATTCAAAACATAGCAATAATTCATGGATATAGGCTCAATAAGTTGGTAGATTACCAACTTATCAAACCCCCAAAGTTGAAATATTGCTTGTCCTCAAGCAAGATACTCACAAGGAAAGGAATGAATTATGCTAAGGCTAAATCAAGGCACAAAAGACTACTCTACACTAAAAATTTAAGAAAAAGAAACAAACAAAAGACTCAAACAAATGACTAAACTACTATGCTAATCTCAATTTGAACAACCACAAACTCAAGGCAATTGGTCATTTCAAAACCTTTTTCAAAAGGACATAATTTCGCATTTAATACCAAGGGAATTTGCCATTCAAAACAAGACATTTAAGCTTCTCAAGTCATTGGCATGGACCGTCAAGGTTTACCTCGAGATTCACCACACAACTTGTCTCATTCATTCCCTTCAATTGAAATAGAGACTCATCTTTCAATTCGAGTGCATGATGCCACTCACCACAAGAGAGAATCCCACTCACAATCATTCAATTCACAAAACACAGGATTATAAGAGAACCAAGAAGACTCTCACTCTCTCAAGGAAGTTCAAGTGCATGCGCATCGAACCATAGGCTTGACCTTCATGTAAATCGCCACTAATGTAGGGTAACCAAGCTAGAAATCACCAAGGACTTGTGGGTTACGATGATGGCTAGGGCTAAGGTGAGGATATAATTTGGTTCAAGTGATTACACCTCCCTAATGCTCTTTGTTCTCATTTCGAACACCGCTCACATTTTCCATTTCAACTTCACCTTATTCCTCCCTCGCACAACCCAAGATTTTTCCTTTTTAACCTATGATCATTCACACCTTATATCACCTTCACTTGGTAGCACTAATTTTTTCTTTTCAATTTGAAATTAAGGTGCTACCTTGCACTTCAAGTGCACTTCCTTTCTTCTCCTCATTTAATCATATACACCCCCAAACTTAGGCATTTGCCTATATTGTCTTTTGTTCCCCCCCAAACTTAGGCTTTTAGCCTACATTTCATTTTTAAGCAATTTGGTAGGATGGGTGCCAAGATAGAGGTTCCAAAAAGTTCAAAGTGTTGACAAGGTGCCAAAGAACGGTCACAAGCTCAAAGGGGTTCACTAGGATTTTATGTCTTTAGGAAGTCATTTGGGTGAAGTGGCTTATCAAAAAGGGCCTAAAGTCATCTTCCAAGCTCAGTTAGACCTAGAATTTTGCCTTGAATCACATTTGGGGTAAGTTTTAGATGATACTTATGCACAAGAATCAAGGTACAGCTTCACCACACAAGGCATCATGCCGTAAGACTTCATTCATTAGTCCCACAATCAAATGGGGCAAATGATTTTTGACAATCTATTCCGAGCTCAATATATACTATTTGTGAGTCAATCAAGCCAAAGCGAGAGTGTGCAAATCATGACAAGAGAATGCTTTTCCTCAAAAATTCATTTCCCTTCTTCCTTTCATTTTCAACAATAATTTGCCATATTTTTTTTTGGTGGGCCTATTTCAAAACAAGAACTTACGGACTCAATTCAAAACTAAAACTTGACATTTTCCCTTAAGAAAGTTGCCTCTCAATCTATCATAGGAAAACACCAACCTAGTTCGACACACAAAAACAAAAGAAAATAAAAAGAAAATAATCAAAACCTTTGCTCCTTAGGAAAGAACCGTAGTATTAAGAAAACCCTCGAAGTTTATTTTTACACTACTATTAACAAGGCGATGCGAACACCCCCCAACAAAAATCAAACATTGTCCCTAATTATATAAGCGAGAAGAGGTAGTAAAATTCCCTGAACTAAGGTGCAAAATGCTCTACAGGTGATGCGGCCATACTTCAATCGCACAATCGAGGCGGTCAAGTTTGATCCTCATTCTGTTCATTGCTGGTGCGACCAATGTGCGACATGCACTCAAGATCATGTGGTCCACACTGAAAGCGCATGATGACAAAGATTTCAGAGGGAAATTGTCAATTTTCTAAGATGAAGTGCGAAATGAGTGTGCGATGTGCCAAACTGCTCATGCGATCGCACACCAATCGCACAGGATATTGCCTGATTTGTCAGTTATTCTATTAAGCTCATGCGATCTGATGTGTGATGCACACTTTTTTTGAGGTGCGATTGTAGGGAGCCTCGTATTATCTGATCATTTCTCCCCACCTGTTAGCTTTAATCCCAACTACAAGGCTAAGAAAGGCAACAGACAAGATAAAACAAGAAAGTAAAAAAAAATATAGAAGGAAAAAGAGACTGGGTTGCCTCACAAGAAGCACTTGGTTTAATGTCACGGCTCGACGAAGGTACCTCCCAATCAAGGTTCGTCCAAGTAAATGGCCTCTATAAATGCAACTACTCCCGGAGTGCCCAAATACTTCTTCACTCGCTTCCTATTGACCTTGAAAGCCAAGCCATCCTCATTTTCCAATTCTATAGCTCCATTTGCGAAGACTTGAAGCACTTTGAAAGGACCCGACCATTTGGACCTTAACTTTCCTAGAAAGAGTCGAAACCTCGAGTTGAAAAATCGTACCCAATCTCCCGGGTTAAACTCTCGCCATAAGATTTGTTGATCATCATAGTGCTTCATTCGGGCTTTTTAGATAGAGGCACTTTCGTACCCCCATATACAAAACTCATCCATTTCATTTATGTCTTTTACTCTAGTACGAGCGGCTCTTCCCCATTCTAGGTTCAGCTTCTTCAAGGCTCACATAGCTTTGAGTTCCAATTTGATCGGGAGATGACAAGCTTTACCAAAAACTAGTTGATAGGGGGACATTCCAATCAGGGTCTTATAAGTTGTCCTATATGCCCATAGTGCATCATCCAATTTGTGTGACCAATCCGTTTGGTGAACATTCACTGACTTTGAGAGGATGGAATTAATCTCCTGGTTGGACACCTCAACTTTCCCGCTCATTTGTGGATAATAAGGAGTGGACACTTTGTGTTTGACACCATATTTTTTAAGTAATGCGCTGAACAACTTGTTGCAAAACTGTAATCCGCCATCGCTAATGATGGCACGAGGCATTCCAAACCTTCAAAAGATGTGCTTCTTGAGAAAAGTAGTCACACTTCTCCCCTCATTATTTGGTAAAGCCACCACTTCGACCTACTTGGACACGTAGTCCACAGTCACTAGAATATAGGTATTCCCATGTGAGCTCATGAAAGGTCCCATGAAATCGATACCCCATACATCAAACAATTCTACCTCCAATATGGGTGTTAGTTGAAGCTTGTGTCACCAAGAAATACCTCCTTCACATTGAAACTTGTCACACTTCTTTACCAAATCATGAGCATCTTGGAACAACGTGGGCCAATAGAACCCTCTTTGCAATACTTTAGAGGACGTGCGCATACCCTAATGGTGTCCTCCAACAAGGGATGAATGGCATGCTCTAAGAATGGGTAACATTTCAATTTTTGGAATACACCTCCTTATGATCCCATCGGCAAAAATCTGGAACAAGTAGGGATCATCCCAATAATATTTCCAAATGTCGTGTAGGAATTTCTTTTTCTGATTAGAGTTCAATCCCTCCGGGAGTAGATCACTTGCCAAGTAATTAGCGAAATCAGCAAACCAAGGTGTCGAGTCATGAGATGCAGCCAAAATTTGCTCATTCGAGAATGAGTCATTAATTTCAAGCTCTCCCACCGGCCTTCCTTCTTCTTCCAAATGGGATAGGTGGTCAGCCACCTGATTCTCACACCCTCTTTGATCCTTCACTTTAAAATCAAACTCTTGAAGAAGTAACACCCACCAGATTAATCTTTGTTTGGCATCCTTTTTAGTCATCAAGTACCTTATAGCAACGTGATCTGTGTGCACCACCACTTTAGTGCCCAGGAGATATGCCTGAATTTTCTCAAAAACAAACACTACAACTAATAATTCCTGTTCCATAACCGTGTAATTTGTTTGTGCTGTGTCTAAAGTTTTGCTCGCATATTAGATCGGGTGAAAAAGCTTCTCTTTTTGTTGACCAAGCACTGCCCCTAAAGCTACGCCACTAGCGTCACATATAAGCTTAAAAGGCTTTGACCAATCCAGGGTGATGATAACTGGGGTGGATGTGAGCTTCTCTTTCAAGGCGAGGAAAGTCGTCATGAATTATCATCAAAGTCAAATTTTGCCTCCTTTTCTAAAAGCTTACACAGAGGGTGAGCCACCTTTCAGAAGTCCTTGATGAATCGCTGATTGAATCCAGCGTGCCCGAGAAAACTCCGGATGCCTTCTACAGTTTTTGGAGGAGGTAGTTTCGAGATAACTTCAATATTTGCTTTGTCGACCTCAAGACCTTTTTCGGAGATCTTGTACCCCAAAACTATTCTTTTTTTTACCATGAAGTGACACTTTTCCCAATTTAACACCAAATTTGTTTCCTCACGCCTTTTAAGGACCTCTTCTAGGTGCTCCAGACAATCATTAAACTCATCCCCCTCTACCAAAAAGTCATCCATGAAGATATCCATTGTATCCTCCACCATATCTGAGAATATCGACATCAGACACCTTTGGAAGGTGGCTGGAGAATTGCAATGTCCAAAAGGCATTCTTTTGAATGCAAAGGTTCCATACGAGAATGTGAAAGTGGTCTTTTTCCTGGTCCTCTGGGGCAATTGAAATTTGGTTGTACCCGGAATAGCCATCTAGAAAGTAATAGAAGCCACGGCCCACCAACCGATCTAACATTTGATCCATGAAAGGAAGAGGGAAGTGTTCCTTTTCCATCCAAGAATTCAACTTTCTATAGTCCATGCACACTCTCCAACCAGTCATGGGTCTGAGGGAAATCATCTCATCTTTCTCATTTGGAACCACTATAATTCCTCTCTTTTTTGGAACACATTGCACAGGGCTAACCCACGTGCTATCGATATGGGAAAGAGTACCCCTGCATCCAACCACTTGATGATTTCTTTCTTCACCACCTCTTGCATAGGTGGGTTTAATCTTTGTTGGTGCTCAATTAAATGGATACTTTCCTCTTGGAGGTTTATTTTATGGGTGCATATTCTCGGAGGTATACCTTTGATATCCACAATGGTCCACCCTATAGCATCGATATGCTCCTTCAATACGTTAAGCAAAGCTTTCACTTGCTTGTCGCTTAGCTTGTTAAAAATAATGACCGAAAAGGTCTCGTTGGCACCCAAGTATACATACTTCAAATGGGAGGGCAATGGTTTGAGCTCCAAGTTAGGAGGTTCAATGATGGAGGGTTTAGATGGTGGAGTTTCCATGTTCTTTAGGTTGAGATCAAGCTTCTTTGGGGGATGAGAGTAGGATCCCATGCCCACCAATGCATAACAAACTTCGTCGAATTCCTCCGTACCCTCACCATCATGATTCAATAGTACCGCTTCTAAGATTTCATCAACAAATCCCTCTCTCATGTACAAATCGACACTTTATTTGATTGTTTCAATTGTGAAAGCCATTTGAAGATCATTTGGTTGCCTCATAGATCTACTCACGTCAAAAGTGGATTTCTCATCATTCAATGCAAACTTTAATTCCCCCGAGTTCATTTTACTCAAGGTGTGCCCCGTTTCTAGGATAGGATTCCCCAAGATGATGGGTATCTCAAAGCTCCCCTTACAATCGAGTACCACGAAGTCCACAGGATACACCATTCTCCCCAGTTTGATCAAAATGTCACAACCGATTCCAACTGGGTGCCTCGTTCATCGGTCTGTCATGCCAAGCTCCAAACATGTGCTGGTGGGCTGCCCCAATTCCATGTGTTTGAAAGTGGCTAGCGACATCAAGTTGACATTTGAGTTTTTATCACACACTAGTCTAGCAAACTTTTTGACTCCTTTCAAATCGCAAACTTTGTGCACACATGGCATCACCACATCATTGGAGAAATTCCCCGCAAGAATCTCACTACTAAATGGAGATAGTTGAACTATCCCAATCTCTTCTAAATTGCAAGTAGTGCATAACTCCTTCATTAATGTGTCATACTCAGGCATTTTGTTAGAAGTGGAACTCGTCGGCGCATTTATGGTGATTCTCTTCCATGAAGACTCAAAATCATTCGGACTCTCATCCATTTTTTCGTGCAAAATTCATTGAGGGAATGGAGGTGGACAAGTAGGGAATGGTTTAAGAGCTTTAGTCTCCTTGCTCTTATGTTGAACAACCTTGGGCACACCATATCCATGAATTTGATTTTTCTTAGGCTTGCTTATCGTTGGCATTTCCTCATCCTCTTGGTCTAGAGAGCTCTTAGCACCACTACTCCTTTCTTTATCCTTGTATTGCCTAGATTTGACTTGGTAATTGAGCCAATGCATTATATCTTCAAGACATTCAATGTCCATGGAATGCAATTGAACGGTTTGGGCAAGACTTCCAAGGTTCTGGCTCAACTCCTCGATGACTCCGTAGGTTGCCCCTACTTTTCTAGCACCTGTACAAGCATACTCTCCATTCTAGAGTCTTCATCTGGTTTATTCCGACCATGATTCCCATGATCGTACCTGTCCACACTGTGAGGGTTATCATGGAAACCCACCTCATGGTCAACAGTGGACACTTCATCACTACCTTCATTCGAACTCACACCATCTTCTACAATCTTCATACCCCCAATGGCACCAATGGTGTTAATTGTTTCTAGCTGCTCGTTAGAGACACTCTTTACCATGAATTCAAGGAGAGTGGAAGTTATTGATAACTCTCTAGCTCTTTGAGCTTCATCTTTTAACCAATCCTTTATCTCTTTAGCAGAGGTAGCACCCATTGCTCCCTCGGCCCCCAAAAATCCAACTTAATGTCTAGCAAAGTATCAAGGTCAAGAGAGAGTGGGCTGAGTGAGAAGTACCAACCTTTATGCTCGAATGATGTGTGCCTAAAAGTCCACCACAAACAACAAACAAAAGTAAAAGAAACAAGTACTCTCAAATTGACATCAAAACAACAATAAAAAATAGCTAACACTCAAGTCCCCGGTAATGGTGCCATTTTTGATGAACGCTCAAATGGTGCTCTCCAATTAGGAGGCCACGACGATCGTGCAGCAAAACAAAATTTATAAACCTAATGGATGTCGGGGTCATACCCAAGGGAGTTGACTTAGCCAACTAGAGATTGTATGAGTTGATTTTAAGGCGAGAGTAATTGCTTAAACAAAAAAAAAGTAAAAGGATGGGGGGATTGGGAAAGTTGTCACTACTAACACAATTCAACAAAAAGCAATAAAACTAAAGATGGGTGTACCAAGTGATTTAGAAGACTAGGGGTGCACATCCGATGGGGCGTTGCTTATAAGATAGAGTGATCATCAATTCACTTCTATTCCCACTATTTGACACACGTAGCATTGGTTATAGGTGTTGAATGTTTATCTCTCGATCAAAATCCACACTTCTAATGATTTTGGGTAGAACACCATTGGTTTGATCAACAATCAACTAATATATGCTTGGGGAGGTCACACTATCTCTAGCTTAGACCCTTAAATGGGAGGTTCCTACGATAAGATCTATTTCTAGCCTAAAATTCAGATGGATTCCCAAGTACCCACTAGCAATTTCACATCCACAACCATGGAATCCTCTTTAAAGCAATCACATAGTCAAGTAAAGTAAACTAATGTTTGAAACCATCAATTTTATGATTAAATCTTGGTGGAATTACTAGACCCATGTCAAATAAGAAATTATAGAGATGAATTAACAACACCCACACCCATTAGCTAAGCACCCATCATCAATACACCCCTAGACAAGAGAATTTAGCCACTCATAGTAGGAGAAGAATAGATACCATCTGGGTAAGTCAAATTCCCATCCATTATAGCTGAATCTCAAGTTCTAGTATCAAATTAGGCACACAAATTGTTAACCAAGAGTTTTGGTTGAAAACCCTCTCTTAATGGAGATGGAAAATTGTTTACAAAGCAAAAATTATCTCTAAGACTCATGTATGAAGTATTGTATTTACAAATTAAGCCTAAAATGACCTTTTATATATTCCCAAGTTATCACATAAAATTAGGACAAGTTTTCTCTTTGAGAGGTGTGCGATATGATATGCGGTTTGCATGTCACGATGTGCGCATCGCACACCTGATTCTACTTGACCAGTGACTTCAACTAAAATTGTGTGCTTCGTGCGAATGTGGTGTGTTTTGCACCACGGGATGTTCTCGTCTTACAATGTCCAAACTCATTTGTAGAATCTTCAGCAACTTTAGCAGCTTCATGCGGAGGAGGTGCGAACTGCACCTCGGCTTCTACGTGTCGCACAGCCACCGCATCTTGGTTCAGATTCTTCAGCTTTTCGCAACTCTTCACACTTAGCTCCTTTTTAGGTCTTTTTGGGTCCATATACTTGTTCTTTATCTTCTATCAAAAGTACCTGCATAGAAATCAAGAAAGACCATAAGAACCTCTAATCAATTCAAAACATAGCAATAATTCATGGATATAGGCTCAATAAATTGGTAGATTACCGACTTATCAAACCCTCAAACTTAAACTATTTCTTGTACTCAAGCAAGATACTCATAAGGCAAGGAATGAATTATGCTAAGGCTCAATCAAGGCACAAAATACTACTCTACACTAAAAATTTAAGAAAAGAAACAAATAAAAGACTCAAACAAAGGACTTAACTACTATGCTCATCTCAAATTGAACCACCACAAACTCAAGGCAATTGGTCATTTCAAAACCTTTTTCAAAAGGACATCATTTCTCATTTAAATCCAAGGTAATTTGCCATTCAAAACAAGACATTTAAGCTTCTCAAGCCATTGGCATGGACCGTCAAAGTTTGCCTCGAGATTTGCCACACAACTTTTCTCATTCATTTCTCTCAATTGAAATAGAGACTGATGTTTCAATTCGAGTGCATGATGCCACTCACCACAAGAGAGAATCCCACTCACAATCATTCAATTCACAAAACATGGGATTATAAGAGAACCAAAAAGACTCTCACTCTTTCAAGGAAGTTCAAGTGCATGTGCATCGAACCATAGGCTTGCCCTTCATGTAAATTGCCACTAATGTAGGGTAGCCAAGCTCAGAATCACCAAGGACTTGTGGGTTACAATGTTGGCTAGGGATAAGGTGAGGATATCATTTGGTTCAAGTGACTACACCTCCATAATTCTCTTTGTTCTCATTTCGAACACCGCTCACATTTTCCATTTCAACTTCACCTTATTCCTCCCTCGCACAACCTAAGATTTCTCCTTTTTAACTCATAATCATTCACACCTTATATCACCTTCACTTCGTAGCACCAATTTTTGCTTTTAAATTTGCTCATTGGATTGATATTTTGGAGCAATTTTTAATTTGAAAATAAGGAGCTACCTTGCACTTGAAGTGCACTTCCTTTCTTCTCCTTATTTAATCATATACACCCCCAAACTTAGGCATTTGCCTATGTTGTATTTTGTCCCCCCCCAAACTTAGGCTTTTAGCCTACATTTCATTTTTCAAGCAACTAGGGAGGATGGGTGCCAAGATAGAGGTTCCAAAAAGGTCAAGGTGTTGACAAGGTGCCAAAGAACGGTCACAAGCTCAGAGGGGTTCACTAGGATTTGATGTCATTGGGAAGTCATTTGGGTGAAGTGGCTTATCAAAAAGGGCCTAAGGTTATATTCCAAGCTCGGTTACACCTAGAATTTCGCCTTGAATCACATTCGAGGCAAGTCCTAGATGATACTTATGCACAAGAATCAAGGTACAACCTCACCACACAAGGCATTATGCCACAAGACTTCATTCATTAGTCCCATAATCAATTGGGGCAAATGATTTTTAATAAGCTATTCCGAGTTCATTACACACTCGTTTGTGGGTCAATCAAGCCAAAGCGAGAGTGTGCAAGTCATGACAAGAGAATGCTTTTCCTCAAAAATTCATTTCCCTTATTCGTTTCATTTTCGACAATAATTTTCCATAATTATTTTTTGGTGGGCCCATTTTAAGACAAGCACTTACGAACTCAATTCTAAACTAAAACTTGGTATTTTCCCTTAAGAAAGTTGCCTCTCAATCTATCATAGGGAAATACCAACCCAGTTCGACACATAAAAACAAAACAAAAGAAAAAGAAAATAATCAAAACTTTTGCTCAAGAGGAAAGCACGACATGACTCTACATCCACGGTATTCCTCGTGCTCATCACTCTTCTATGTATCCAGTCTAGATGCCCCTTGTTTCAAGGATTTGACAAGGCTAATCAATCTAAAGGCATGGTTTTCCTAGACACAAAGAGGGATAAAGATTCTCCGCACATCAAGAAGAGGCAGCTCAAACAAACTTTTGATGCCACCACACTCTGGCCTCGGGGCAAAAATATTATGCATGATCAAGGAAGGGATTCACCCATATCTCAAGGAGCCTCGAGCACTATAAATGGAGAATTAGGAGCCACTCCTTCAGGTGATTTACTCAAGCTTGCTCAGATTACCAACAAAAATGAGGAATCTTTGCACAAGTTGGCCAGAGAAATCCCAGCTTTGATTCAATCGAAGATCAAGTCGGACCTAAAACTGGTTGTGTCAAGTGTGAGCAAACTATGTGCTAGAGTGGAAACTATGGAAACATAGGTTGAGAGGTTCTCGCAAATGATCCAGCCTGTTGAAGAAAATTGAGATCTTAACCTACTGGGCCCAAGCTTGAACTCTCTTCCTAGATGTGCTAGCTCTCCTAATGATTGGTGCACCAGTTGGGACCGGGCTGATGAAGAGGATATATTTGAGATGCAGGAGAACGGGACACCAGTAGAGATTACTCCAAACAATACAGCGTCCGCTTCCACCATTATCCAGCATCTCCAATGCCATATGAGAGAAAATGGGGACTTCAGCAAAAATTGTTCTCATATCATGAGCTAATGACTTGTGAGGACAGATGGTTTGTGGATCCCTCAAGTCGACTTAAGATTTGGTGGGATCCATCGATTCCTCCGCTGGAAGGGTTTCAGATAGATCTAGCACATGCTTACATACCACTACCGGTACCACTAGCTCCACCGGTATCCCGACCACCTTATTAGTCCTATTCCCGGAGGCGCCATCATCATCATTAACATACTCAGGCTATCTTTTTGTGCATTGTGGGCTATGCTTACTTTAAGCTTAGGGGAGTCTGTAACTATTAACATCATAATGCTTGTTGTGATTGACATCGCCTTTAGACTATGTTTTATTTTAGATTATGTTTTCATTTTTCTTTGAACTTAATTGTGCCCTCGTCGGGCTTGAATTTTATTGATTGTGTATCGGGTTGATCTTACATGCCCCATTGTTCCACTACTCGTGCCTTGAAAATACGCTAAATGCCTATTCCTAAGCTTGTTCTTGAATGAAATTATGAGAACAATTTTGGTTATTGCCTTGTTAATAGTAGTGTAGAAATAAACTCCGAGGGTTTTATTAATACTATGGTTCTTTCCTAAGGAGCAAAAGTTTTGATTATTTTCTTTTTCTTTACTTTTGTTTTTGTGTGTCAAACCAGGTTGGTGTTTCCCTATGATAGATTGATAGGCGACTTTCTTAAGGGAAAATGCCAAGTTTTAGTTTAGAATTGAGTCCGTAAGTGCTTGTCTCGAAAGAGGCCCACCTAAAAAAGCACTTGAAATTCCTTGAGAGCGTGAGAGTCTTCTTGGTTCTCTTATAATCCCATGTTTTCAGAATTGAATAATTGTGAATGGGATTCTCTCTTGTGGTGAGTGACATCATTCACTAGAATTGAAGCATAGAGTCTCTATTTCAATTGAGGGGAATGAATAAGACACGTTATGTGGAGAATCTCAAGGCAAACCTTGGCGGTCCATGCCAATGACTTGAGAAGCTTAAATATCTTGTTTTGAATAGCAAATTCCCTTGGTTTTAAATGAGAAGTGATGTCCTTTTGAAAAAGGTTTTGAAATGACCAATTGCCTTGAGTTTGTGGTGGTTCAAATTGAGATGAGCATAGTAGTTGAGTCCTTTGTTTGAGTCTTTTGTTTGTTTGTTTTTCTTAAATTTTTAGTGAAGAGTAGTATTTTGTGCTTTGATTGATCCTTAGCATAATTCATTCATTGCCTTGTGAGTATCTTGCTTGAGGACAAGTAATAGTTCAAGTTTGGGGGTTTGATAAGTCAGTAATATACCAACTTATTAAGCCTATATCCATGAATTATCGCTATGTTTTGAATCGATTTAGAGGTTCTTATTGCCTTTATTGATGTCTATGCAGGTACTTTTGATAGAAGATGAAGAACAAGAATATGGACCCAAAAAGAGCCAAAAAGAGCTAAGTGTGAAGAGTTGAGAAAAGCTGAAGAATCTGAACCAAGATGCGGTGGCTGTGCGACACGCACAAGCCGAGATGCGGTTCACACCTCCTTCGCATGAAGCTACTAAAGTTGCTGAAGATTTTGCTAAGAAGTGCGGTCGATGTGTGACGCGCACATCCCTTGGTGCAAAACGCACCACCTTCGCACGAAGCCCACAATTTTAGCTGAAGTCACTGGTCGAGTTAAAGTAGGTGTGCGACGTGAGACGTGCACATCACGTCGCATACCTCCCGAAGGGAAAATTGTCCTAATTTTATGTGACAACCTGGGAACATAAAAAAGGCCATTTTAGGCTCAATTTGTATATACATTACTTTAGACTTGAGTCTTAGAGATAGTTTTTGCTTTGTAAACAATTTTCCACCTCTATTGAGAGTGTGTTTTCAATCCAAATCTCTTAGTTAACAATTTGTGTGCCTAATTTGATTCTAGAACTTGAGATTCAGCTATAATGGATGGGAATTTGACTTACCCAGATGGTATCTCTTCTTCTCCTACTATGAGTGTCTAAATTCTCTTGTCTAGGGGTGTATTGATGATGGGTGCTTAGCTAATGGGTGCGGGGGTTGTTAATTCATCTCTATAATTGTTTATTTGACATAGATCTAGTAATTCCACCAAGATTTAATCATAAAATTGATGGTTGCAAACATTAGTTTACTTTACTTGACTATGTGATTGCTTGAAAGAGAATTCCATGGTTGTGGATGTGAAATTGCTAGTGGGTACTTGGGAATCCATCGAGATTTGAGGCTAGAAATAGCTTTTATCATAGGAACTTCCCATTTAAGGGTCTAAGCTAGAGAAAGTGTGACCTCCCCAAGCATATGTTGGTTGATTGTTGATCAAACCAATGGTGTTCTACCCGAAGTCATTGGAAATGTGGATGTTGATTGAGAGATAAATATTCCACACCTATAACCAATGCTACTTGTGTCAAATAGCGAGAATAGAAGTGAATTGATGAGCACCCTCTCCCATAAGCAACGCCCCATCGGATGTGCACCCCTAGTCTTCTAAATCACTTAGTATACCCATCTTTAATTTTATTGCTTTTTGTTGAATTGTGTTAGTAGTGACAAATTTCCCAATTCCCCCCATCCTTTTTTAAAGAAATTACTCTCGCCTTGGAATCAACTCTTACAATCTGTAGTTGGATAAGTTAAGTCCCTTGGGTATGACCCCGACATTCGTTGGGTTTATAAATTTTGTTTTTCTGCAGGATCACCGTGGCCTCCTAATTGGAGAGCACAATTTGAGCGTTCATAAAAAATGGTGTCGTTGCCAGGGACTTAATTGTTAGCTATTTTTTATTGTTGTTTTGAAGTCAACTTGAGAGTACTTGTTTCTTTTAATTTTGTTTGTTGGTTGTGTTGTGATTGAGCAGGCTATCCTATGAACGAAGCCGATGACAATGAGAGCGTTGATGGCTTCATGGAAGCTGACGAGGCTGAGCCTATGATGCAAGAGGGTGTAGGTGCAATCCACCTACCCCCATGGTGGGAAATGCTATTTTTCATGTGACTAGCACCATGCTCCACTTAATCCAAATGAAAGGTCTATTTGGTGGAGCAGCACATTAAGATGCCAATGGGCATATTTGGAATTTTGTCCATCAGATTGCTCCTATTCCCCTTCTCATTGATGTGGGAAGCCACGACGTGGTTGGAAGAATTCCCAGATGGATCCATCACATCTTGGGCCGAATTGGTTGAGGAGTTCACTTCAAGATTCTTCCCTCCATCTCGTATGATGCAACTAAGAGACGAAATCATCAATCTTAGGCAACTTCCGGATGAACCCTTACATGAGGCTTGGTTGAGGTTAAAAAAGAAACGTATCTTATGTCCAAACCATGGGTTGTCAGACAATGTGTTTCTCCAAAGCTTCTACCGGTCATTAAGCTCCTTGAACAAATCAGTGGTTGATAACCTTGGAGGTGGCACCTTCATGGATATGGGATTTCCTATTACCTCAGCTTTCTTAGAACGGATGATGAAAACCAACAAAGCTTGGTATACATGAGAAACCGATGTACCAACCTCGGGAGAAACCTCATCTATCTTGATTAATAAAGTTAAAAAGAGAATAGAGATTCAAGATGAGACAATGTCCAAAATGATGACACAAATCGATCTCTTGGAAAAACATGTGATTGATACTAAGGGGGTGAGTGTTGTAAATATGCCAGAAATAAGAGCTAACGATGATGAACTTATGTTTGTGGTGGATGGCAAGTTGTGTTTTATGTCAGCGGGTTCTCATCCCGGGTATTATCGCCCAAAGGAAGAGAACCAAGGTTGGAAATGAGATGAGCAGGACAGGTATGGTGAGTGATACAACTATCAAAGTGCATATGTAAACCCAAACAGATCGGATACCCTCCACCAATCAACTACAAGCATCCCCGAGCATTCCAAGTTAGAGAACATGTTGTCCTTGGTGCTGAAAAGGTGGATACAACACACACCGGGTTGCATGAGCTTAAAAGCGAGGTCTGCACACTTCATAGAACCGTGAGTTCTCATTCAACCTCCATCAAGAAACTTGAAATCCAAATGGATCATCTTTCTGTTCAAATGACTCTGGGGTAAAGATACCACTTCTTAGTGGCACCACTACGAACTCTAGACATGACAGGCACATCATTGACATCGTTACTAGGAGCGGACGAACAACTAGTGAGACAAGGGAACCCATTATGGAACCGGTCACAAAACCAAAAGAGACTACTATTGAACTAGACAAGAAGTTAAGAGATGAAGAGGTGGTGCACGAGAATGTAAATGACACTTCGGAGGTAAGAAAAGAACCTGAAACATCAAGTGCCCCGAGAGATGTTGGAAGTGATAAAGATAAGGAAGAGGTCAAGACCTCTCCCCAAGTGGTCATTGATGACAAGGTGGACTCTCCACTTGTACAAAGCATTCCGACCACAAAACCCAACGGACCTCCTCCATACCCTCATCGGTTAAATAAGAAGATAGAAGAGCAAAAAATTGGCAAGTTTGTTGACATGTTCAGCAAGCTGTGAATAAATATCCCGTTCGCCGAAGCTCTAATACAGATGCCAGGGTACTCCAAATTTATGAAAGAGTTACTTAAAAAGAAGAAGGTGGTTGAAGTGGGCACGGTTGAGATGTCACACAGTTGTAGTGCAGTGATGACTAGCAATATGGCTACAAAGAGAGACGACCCGGGTTCGTTCACTATACCATGTACGATTGGTTTGTTTGTATTTCAAAGGGCCTTGTGCAACTTGGGGGCAAGAATCAACTTGATGCCCCTTATAATTTTTCAGAAGCTAGGGTTGGGCACTCCCAAGCCTACTTCTATACGACTACTTATGGCTGATAGGTCTATTATGTGCCCTATGGGAATCTTGTTTGATGTATTGGTAAAAGTGGACAAACTAATTCTTCTTACGGATTTTGTCATCTTGGACTGTGAGGTAGATGTAGAGGTGCCCATTATCTTGGGATGACCATTGTTAGCCACTGGGCGGGTCCTTGTTGATATCAAACTTGGAGAACTCAAATTATGAGTTGGGGATGAGGTAGTGACCTTCAATGTTTTCCAACCTACTAAGCCTCCGCACTATTTGAGAGCCATATCAGTGATAGAGTTTGAGGAAAAAGGGGATGATACCCTTGGAAAGTGTGAAGGGTGCAAACCACCCACATTTGATTCATTGCAAGGTGAACAAATTGATAGCATCTCTAAGGTGTCGATGGAGAAATTTCCCTTATTGGAATGGGGCAACGCAAACTGGATTGACATGCCTTCCGACAATAGTTGAGTATTGAGGTACTATCGTCATGCCGCGATGAAAAATCAAGCGCTTTTTGGGAGGCAACCCAAGTGTCTTTTCTTTATTTTCTTCACCTTTGTTGTTTTTGGTATTTTTAGGGAGTTCATGAAGTGGAAACCAAACCAGTGCGGAATGGGGCTATAATGAGGCATGCAGAGGCATATGCAGACCGCAAAAGAAACTGTGTGTGTCGCACAATGCACCGCATGCCAAAAAAGAATGACTTGAAAGAAATTGGAAAAATTGGAGGTGATGTGCACTGAGCCGTGCGGACTGCATGAGCCCAAGTTTGCGTCGCACCTCCATCGCATAGAAGCACAGATGTTTGGGCAAACCCAGGGGTGAAAGAAGTCATGTGCGATACGCCATGCGGTCCGCACCTTTCCTGGTGTGAATCACATATCACGGTGCACGGAAGGTAATTTCTAAATTTTCATTGACCTGACCCGTTGATCGACCCAACCCAGAGATAACCCGGTTCAAATGCTTTGTTCTCTTCTACTTAAACCCATCTCCTTCATCACATTCACCTCATTTCTCTTCGAAACGTCAAAAAAACATCTCTCTCAAAATTTCCCCTAAAGCCCTCAAAGTCTCCCAAAACCTTCTCCTTCACTAACCCAACCATTTTCATCACTACATTGTCACTACCACTGTCAATCTCTGGTGAGGTCCACTTGGGTCATCTTTATTGAAGTTCAAAAGCTTCAAATTTCACTCTTCTCGTCACAATCTTCACTTGTGGTAAGTTCTATGATGTTAAATACTTATTTTTAGAAAGGTTGGGAACCCATATTGTGAAGCATTCTTAGTAGAATTGCCATGCTGATTTTTGGACGAGACCCAAAGATTTTTGGGTACTCAATTTTAAATTGTTTGATACTAGCTCTTCATGTCAACTTGGTAGGGCTTTAATTTTATGAATGCATGTTGAGAGGTAGTAATTTTTTTGCCTTGAAATTTGTGATAGGGTGCAGTCTGAGTAACCAAATCGTGACTAGCAAATGATTTGGCCCGATGATAGATTGGGTGACGTCATTCTTAAGGTCACATCATCGTTTGCCATGAGGTCTTGTGAAAAATCAATTCGTACCGCTGAATTTCGCTGATTGTATACCCATGATTATTGTTAGCATTTTAATTAGGGGTGCATGATCTTGTGCGAGAAGGGAGTTAATTGTGCTGAAAATTATTGGTACCCATTAGTAAAAGTGAGGGATCAATGTTCCCGATGATAGATAGAATAACGTCCATCTTAAGGGAAGTCGTTGAATCCTTTCTTCTTGTTTTGTGTCAATGGAAATCCGGGGAAGTCTGAGTACTCGGAGGTTATAGTCATGATACCGCATAGACTTTGTCAATGTGGATATAGTTTGTCATGTGGTGTCTAGTGCCCTAGTACCTCTTGCTCTATGAATCACATGCACAATCTGCAAGAACGCAAGGAATCATTGAATCCAATTGTGTCTTTGCATATTTTGCATATGATGCATAGGTCTTGATGTGTGGAGCGCACTATGTATCGCATTTGGCCTAAACATGAAATTTGGCTACTGCTTTAAGGGGTGAAGTGTGGTGCGACACACACTTTCTCTAATGCGGTTCTCAAATTCCCATCAATTGCAGGCTTCATTCATAGGCTAGCCTGCTTAATCAAAACCCAACCAACAAAAAAAATTAAAAGAAACAAGTACTCTCAAGTTGACTTCAAAACAACAATAAAAAAAAGCTAACACTCAAGTCCCCGGCAACGGTGCCATTTTTTATAACGCTCAAATCGTGCTCTCCAAGTAGGAGGTCACGATGATCGTCAGAGCAAAACAAAATTTATAATTCCCAACGGATATCGGGGTCGTACCCAAGGGAAAAATGTAGTCACGATCGAGCTAATATAGAGTCAAAGCAACTTATTGAAGTTCAATTAACAAGAAGGGGAAAAGATATCTAAAAGGGTGGATTTACGAACTACAACTAAAGATAAAAGAAAATCAAATAAAAGATAGAGTGATCAATGGCTTTCACCTTGCTTTCATCAAGAAAGGACAATAAGGGAGAATTGAGAATGGGAATTCAATTCACAAGACTTGCAACTGATTGACACCTAGGTAGTCTTTGCTAAAGGTATGCCTAACTATTTCTCGTGTATTTTCTCTCGAACTAACACGAGTAAGCAATAAACCATCCAAATAACTTGGGTGAGTTGGGTTATCTCTAACCCCAACTCTTAGATGGGAGTTTTTGGCAACCAATCTATGTCTAGCCTTGATCTAGAGTGGAAACCCCAAATCGCCACTAATGAATCTTCTCGAATTCGAGAATTTCTCTCTCGAGCAAAAACTCAAATTAGCAAGTAAAATCAATATTTGCAACTATTGACTATAAATTATCAAGCATGGAGGATTCAATAGACCCAAATAATCAAACACGAGAAAAATCTACATAGGAATTTAATAACCCAACAAGTATTATCTCTAATACAAACCCAAAATCTCAACTCAACAATACACCAATAAAATAACAATTAAGAGCAAGAGTTGAAGAATGGAAACTAAAGATTTTACAATAAAGAGCATCCAAATCTTCAGTCCTATGGTGTTGGTTGATGAACTTGCTCTCCAAGCATGCCAAAAGTTCCAAAGATTAGCCAAAGATGTGTTCCAAAATGGCTGAGGAGTCTTTTGTATCAATTGGGGTTTTCACAAGGGTAAAATGTCATTTCTGCCCATTTACACGTTCAGGTACAGTGAAGTGCCATCGCACTAATGCAGCGGTATAACGCTCAAGGAGCTCACACTGGTCAACACCACCGCGTTGCCTTGGCGCGATCACGCCCTCGTCTTTGACTGGCGTTGACCACTTCTTTCTGTAGTGCTATCGCGCTATTTCAGTGCCATCGCGCTTAAGCCTGTCCTCCGCCTTTAGCGCCATTGGCGATCATGCAGCGCGATAGCGCTGAGTTACCCATAATTTTAGAATTTCTTCCAATTTGACTTGTTTTCATCCGAGTCCACACCGATCACTGCTTATTCAAATAATCTTGCAAAATTGAAGTAATCCGCATTAATTGCACTATTTTCGTCTTATTATTAGCAAAAGCATAAGTTTAAGAGTTAAATAAGTAGGTAGAATACCAACTTATCAAACCCCCAAACTTAAGCTTTTAGCCTCAATTTCACAATTGTGGAGTTCAAGGAGGGATGGGTTCAAGAGAGGGATTCATTGTCAAAATGGCTCAAGGCTTGTGATGAGGTTGCCAAAGAAAAGGTATTAGGCTCAAGAGGGGTGACTAATTATTCCATTGTAGCGCAATGGTGGCTTTTAAGTCTAAGTAGGCTTCAATAATCACAAACAAGGTCTAAGATCAATTCTCCCTTGTTGTCCTTGCTTGGTGAAAGCAAGGTGAAAGCCATTGATCACTCTATATTTTGTTTGATTTTCTTTTAACTTTAGTTGTAGTTCGTAAATCCCTTCTTTAAGATATCTTTTCCCCTTTTTGTTAATTGAACTTCAATAAGTTGCTTGGACTCTATATTAGCTCGATCGCGACTATATTATTCCCTTGGCTATAACCCCAACATCCATTGGGAATTATAAAATTTTTTTTGCTCTGACGATCGTCGTGACCTCCTACTTGGAGAGTACAATTTGAGCGTCATCAAAAAATGGCGCCGTTTGCCGGGGACTTGAGTGTTAGCTATTTTTGATTGTTGTTTTGAAGTCAACTTGAGAGTACTTGTTTCTTTTAATTTTGTTTGTTGGTTGTGTTGTGATTAAACAGACTAGCCTATGAATGAAGCCAACGACAACGAGAGCATTGATGTCTTTATGGAAGCTGATGAGGCTAAGCCTATGATGCATAGGGGTGTAGGTGCAATCTGCCTACCCCCCATGGTGGGAAATGTTGTTTTTCATGTCACTAGCACCATGCTCCACCTAATCCAAATTAAAGGTCTATTTGGTGGAGCAGCACATGAAGATTCCAACTGGCATATTCAGAATTTTGTGGAGATTTGCCAACCGTTCATCTTCCAACATATCTCCCAACATATCTCCCAAGAGTCCATCCGATTGCGCCTATTCCCTTTTTCCTTGACGGGAAAGCCACGGCATGGTTGGAAGAATTGCCGGATGACTCTATCACATCTTGGGCCGAGTTGGTTGAGGCATTTACCTCGAGATTCTTTCCTCCATCTCGAATGATGAAGCTAAGAGATGAGATTACCAACTTTAGGCAACTCCCGGACGAGCCTCTTCATGAAGTTTGGCTAAGATTCAAAAAGAAGCTTCTCTTGTGTCCAAATCATGAGTTGTCAAACAATATGCTGCTACAAAGCTTCTATCGATCATTGAACTCTATGAACAAATCGGTGGCTGACAATCTTGGAGGTGGTACCTTCATGGACTTAGAGTTTCCCATAGACTCGACCTTGTTAGAGCGAATGACAAAGACCAATCAAGCTTGGCATACAAGAGAAGAAGACGTTCCATCTTCGGGAGGACCCTCATCCATATTGGTTAATGATATGAGGAAAAAAAAGGAAGAGCAAGATGAGACAATGGCCAAAATGATGTTGCAAATTGACTTGATGGCCAAGCATGTTATCGGAGCTTGCGGTGCTAAGTCAGTGAATGCAGTGAGTACACCGGAGATCAAAGTGAATGATGTTGAGATTATGACTTAGGTTGATGGTAAGCTATGCTTTGTGTCGGCGGGTTCTCACCCCGGGTATTATCGCCCACGGGAGGAAAATAAAGGTTGGATTAGAGACAAAGAGAGGGATGTCAATTAGCGTGACAGAGACAAGAATGGTGATCGCTTCAATCACCAGAGTTATTTTCCTTACATCCCCCCAAACAAATCTGATTCTCTCTACCAACCGAGCACAAGAAACCTTGGCCAATCCAAGTTAGAGGACATGCTGTCCTTGGTTCTTAAGAAGGTGGACACCACAAATATAAGAGTAAGCGAGCTAAAGAGTGAGGTCTCAACACTTCACAAAACTGTGAGCTCCCACTCAGCCTTAATCAAGTATCTTGATACCTAAATGAACCACCTCTCAAGCCAAATAAACCTGAGGATGAAAGGGATGTTGCCTAGCGACACCATCACCAACCTCAAGAAGGAATGAGGATTGAGGTAGTATCATCGTGCCGTGACATTAAATCAAACGCTGCTTGGGAGGCAACCCAAGTTTCTTTATTTGTTTTTGGTTATCTTTGTTGTTTTTGGTGTTTTTGTAGGGAATGCATGGATGAAAAAAACTGAACAAGGGAAAACTATGAAAAGGGGTCGTGCGGTGGACTGTCTGGACCACACAAGTAATTGTGTGTGTCACATAGCCTATTGCCCGCCACTCCATCAGACCTGAAGGAAATCTAAAAAATGAGAAGTGATGTGCGCCGGGTCGTGCGGACCGCATGAGCCAAAGTGCATATCGCACCTCCATTACACGATGAAACAGATGCCTGGGCAAACCCAGGGGTAAAACAGGGGGCATGTGCAATACGCCATGCAGTCCGCACCTTGCCTGGTACGAATCACATATCACGGCGCACGTAAGGTAAATTTAAATTTTAATTGACCTAACCCATTGACCGACCCAACCCGGAGATGACCCGGCCGACTTTTCTTCTTCTTTTTCTTTTAAAACCACCTCTTCTCTTCTTTTCCACCATATTTCTCCACAACTCCCAAAGATCCTTCTCAAAATTCTCTCTAAACCCTCAAACTCTCCCAAAACCTTCTTCCCCTCCTACCCAATCTTCTCCGCCATACCTCTGTTGTCGTCGCCGTCATTCTCTGAAAAGATATTATGGGTCACCATTATTGGAATTTGAAAAGCTTTGATTTTCACTCTTCCCTTCATAATATTCACTTGTGGTAAGTTCCGTGACATTAAATAGTTGTTTTTATGATAGTTGGGAACCCATATTGTGAAGCATGCTTAGTAGAATCTCCATGTTGATTACGGGTGGGATCCAAAAATTTTGGGTCCCAAATTTTGAGTTGTAGTGATGATCACTCTTAGTGTCAACCTGGTAGATTGTAGCTATTGATTATGCAGGTTGATTGGTAGTAATGTTTAACCTTGAAATCTGTGTTGGGGTGAAGTGTGAGTAACCCACTTGTGACTAGTGCTTGATTTGGCCCGATGATAGATTGGGTGACGTCATTCTTAAGGGCAAATCAACATTTGTCATGAGGTTTTGATTGATAGCTGACTATTAAGGTTAAATGTTGCTAATTGTATGCCTATAATCGTTGTTAAAAAATCTATTAGGGGTGTATGTTTGGTGAAGGAAAGGTTGATTGTTGCTATGCTTATTGGTGCCCATTGTGAAAGAAGGGCTTGATATTCCCGATGATAGATGGGGTAACATCCATTTTAAGGGAAGTCGTTGAGTCCTTTCTTGCTTGTGTTGTGTCAACGGAAATCCGGGGAAGTCTGAGTACCCGAAAGTTACGGTCGTGATCCCTTTTCCCCTTTTGTTTAATGTGATTTGGTTGTTGTGTGGTGCAAACTACTGAAGCATATCTTTCTCTATGAATCATATGCGTAATTCACAAGAAGACAAGGAACTGAAAATTCTAATTGTGCCATTGTGCGTTTCGTATACGATGCACAGATCTTGATGTGCGGGGCACATAAGGCATCATGAAAAGTTGAAAAGAATGAGCAGGTCACTGATCTGAGAGGCGACGCGTGGTGCGACATGCACTCTTGATGGTGCGAATTGCACCAGCATCGCACCTCAGTTGAAAAATTTCTGAAGGTTCTGTGAGCTTGTGCGACAGCACATGTGACACACACTACTCCTGGTGCATTTTGCATGTGGTCCGCATAAGACAACAATTACCCACTTTGTTTTTCTAATACATTGAATTCCATCATTTTTAGTTGCTAACTTCTTTTTAGGCTATGTTTTTGTGTCTTGGGTCACAATCTCTGGTTGCAGAATATGTCTTCTAACAGGTGACACACAGGGGGCCAACCTAGACAAAGGTGGGATGCAGAAAAAACAAGGCTCCATTTTGGAGTAGAGGGCATGAGAGCCTACTACACTCGGGATAAAAATAGAACTTTTAATGTGGAGCAAAGCTTTAATTTTGGGGGAAGTTAGAGATGAGCTGCCCAATATGCACCATCAGTTTGCTGTTAGAGAGTGACAACTATTTTAAGACGTTCCTGGGGGATACTATGAAGAGATAGTCCGGGAATTCTTTACGGCTTACCAATCCATACATGATTCCAAGGGCTATAAAGGTCCTAAAGACAAGTTCCCCAATCTAGATACGGTCATCGTCCGGGGTAAGAAAGTGTATGTCACTCCCGCCACCATCAATGCTATATATTGGGGACACCCAATTGATCCTACACCAGAACTCATGGCTAGATTAATGGTTGACCCAAATCCATATCAGGAGATAGCCCCCACCATTGCTTTGGGCACCCCTGTGTGGTCTACCATCGGAGGAGATATCCCGAGGAGGTCCTTAGTTTTTTAGGCGCGACTTTGGTATGATCTAGATTGCAACCGTCTTCTCCCCTCTCAAAATGACTAAAAGATAACTCAAGAGGGTGCTATTCTAATCGAGTCCATCATGACGGGGTAACATGTAAACTTTTGAGAGGTGAAAGCAATGGTAATATAGGGGAAAGCCCATCGCAGAAATGATTCGCTCCCTTTTTCGGTCTTGATCACCAAGCTGTGTGCTAAAGTTGATGTTCCTACTCTTTCTTGTCACAAGTTCACTCATGCCATCAGGGTCATTGATCTTGACAAAAAGACAAACAGAGATGCCCCAAGAATCAAGAAGCAAAGGACTGAACAGATGAGTGAGCTTGACAGTGATGAGCTTGGTGCTAGCGTTGGCACTTCATCTCTCTCTCAGACCAATTTTGAGGCACGAACACAAGCTATTACACCCTCTATGACCATGAGTGGGCTGCAGGATATGGTGGACAAGACTCATAATCATGAGAAACAGCTGGCCGACTTAGCCACAAAATTGCCCAGAATGATCAATAGAGCAGTCAAGAATGAAGTAAAGTGGGTAGTAGAGAGATTGAACACATTGTGCAAGAGGGTTGATGTCATGGAGGGGGGAAATCTCTAAACTTCATAAATATGTTGATGAAGCCAAGGGCAAAGGCTCGGTAGTGCAGGAAGATTTGACGATATTACCTCCACCTCGAAAGATTCCCGACCCCTTGGATGACTTATTTGTTGCCTATGATGATGAGGAGCTTTCCGGTAGTGAGTATCAAGAGTTGGATTATGACGAGAACCCTGATTTTCAGTGGGCTCTTCGTGATTCCACTTAATCTGCGAACTCTCGACGGGATGGTGCTGGCCCGAGTGGCAAGGATGTTGAAGAAGACGCTGCTGCTGATGATTGTGATGATGAGGATTAAGTCCTCCAGGGAGTTCCACCCTTTTTCCCATTGCACTATGATCATTGAGGGCAATGCTTCTTTTATGGGGAGGGGGTGGCTTTACTTACTTGCTTTTGGTGCCCGTGAGTGGGCTTGAGACATTTTATTTCCCTTGTCGGGCCTAGTTGGCTATTCTTCTTAGTTATATTTGGCCTTTGTCGGGCATATTTTGGATAATAATTGTGATGCTATTGTTTTTCTTTCCCTTAGATTATATTTTTGTTTTACTTTGAGCTTAATTGTGCCCTCACGGGCTTGAATTTTACTGATTGTGTGCCAAGTTGGTCTTACATGCCCCATTGTTCCACCACTCGTGCCTTGCAAATGCGTTAAATGCCTACGCCTAGGCTTGTTCTTGAATGAAATTATGAGCGCAAATTTTGTTATCGCCTTGTTAATAGTAGTGTAGAAATAAACTTTGAGGGTTTTCTTAATACTACGGTTATTTCCTAAGGAGCAAAAGTTTTGATTATTTTCTTTTTCTTTTCTTTTGTTTTTGTGTGTCGGACCGGGTTGGTGTTTCCCTATGATAGATTGAGAGGCAATTTTCTTAAGGGAAAATGCCAAGTTTTAGTTTAGAATTGAATCCGTAAGTGCTTGTCTCGAAATGGGCCTACTGAAAAAAAAATTATGGCAAATTATTATTGAAAATGAAAGGAAGAAGGGAAATGAATTTTTGAGGAAATACATTCTCTTGTCATGACTTGCACACTCTCGCTTTGGCTTGATTTACTCACAAATGAATATGTAATGAACTCAGAATAGCTTTTCAAAATTCATTTGCCCTAATTGATTGTGGGACTAATGAATGAAGTCTTGTGGCATGATGCCTTGTGTGGTGAGGATGTACCTTGATTCTTGTGCATAAGTATCATCTAAAACTTTCCCCGAATGTGATTCAAGGTGAAGTTCTAGGTGTAACCGAGCTTGGAAGATGACCTTAGGCCCTTTTTGATAAGCCACTTCACCCAAATAACTTCCCAATGACAAAATCCTAGTGAACCCCTTTGAGCTTGTGACCGTTCTTTGGCACCTTGTCAACACCTTGAACTTTTTGGAACCTCTATTTTGGCACCCATTCTTCCTAATTGTTTGAAAAATGAAATATAGGCTAAAAGCCTAAGTTTAGGAGGCGAGGAAAAAAAGTCAACATAGGCAAATGCCTAAGCTTGGGGTTGCATATGATTAAATAAGGAGAAGAGAGGAAGTGCACTTCATGTGCAAGGTAGTACCTTGATTTCAAATTGAAAATTGCTTCAAAATATCAATCCAATGAGCAAATTGAAAAGCAAAAATTGGTGCTACCAAGTGAAGGTGATATAAGGTGTGAATAATCATGAGTTAAAAAGGAGAAATCTTTGGTTGTGCGAGGGAGGAATAAGGTGAAGTTGAAATGGAAAATGTGAGCGGTGTTCGAAATGAGAACAAAGAGCATTAGGGAGGTGTAGTCACTTGAACCAAATGATATCCTCACCTTATCCCTAGCCAACATCATAACCCACAAGTCCTTGGTGATTCCGAGCTTGGCTATCCTACATTAGTGGCGATTTACATAAAGGGCAAGCCTATGGTTCGATGTGCATACACTTGAACTTCCTTGAGAGAGTGAGAGTCTTCTTGGTTCTCTTATAATCCCATGTTTTTTGAATTGAATGATTGTGAGTTGGATTCTCTCTTGTTGTGAGCGGCATCATGCAGTCGAATTGAAACTTGAGTCTCTATTTCAATTAAGGGGAATAAATGAGACAAGTTGTGTGGCGAATCTCGAGGAAAACCTTGATGGTCCATGCCAATGACTTGAGAAGCTTAAATTCTTGTTTTGAATGGCAAATTCCCTTGGTTTTAAATGAAAAATGATGTCCTTTTGAAAAAGGTTTTTAAATGACCAATTGCCTTGAGTTTATGGTGGTTTAAATTGAGATGAGCATAGTAGTTGAGTCCTTTGTTTGTTTATTTTTTTTAAATTTTTAGTGTAGAGTAGTTTTTTGTGCCTTGTTTGAGCCTTAGCATAATTCATTCCTTACCTTGTGAGTATCTTTCTTGAGAACAAGCAATAGTTCAAGTTTAGGGGTTTGATAAGTTGGTAATCTACTAACTTATTGAGCCTATATCCATGAATTATTGCAATGTTTTGAATTGATTTAGAGATTCTTATGGCCTTTCTTGATGTCTATGCATGTACTTTTGATAGAAGATGAAGAACAAGGATATGAACCCAAAAAGAGCCAAAGAGAAGCTAAATGTGAAAAGTTGAGAAAAGCTGAAGAATCTGAACCAAGATATGGTGGTTGTGCGACACGCACAAGCCGAGGTGTGGTTCGCACCTCCTCCACATAAAGCTGCTAAAGTTGTTGAAGATTCTACAAAGGAGTGGGGCCGCTGTGCGATGCACACATCCCGTGGTATGAAATGCACCACCTTCACACGAAGCCTATAATTTTAGCTGAAGTCACTGGTCGAGTTGAAGCAGGTGTGCGACGCGCACATCATGAGGTGCGAACCGCACGTCGTGTTGCACACCTCCCGAAGGGAAATTTTTCCTAATTTTATGTGACAACTTGGGAACATATAAAAGGCCATTTAAGGCTCAATTTGTATATACAATACTTCAAACCTGAGTCTTAGAGATAGTTTTTGCTTTGTAAACAATTTTCCACCTCCATTGAGAGAGGGTTTTCAATCCAAATTTCTTGGTTAACAATTTGTGTGCCTAATTTGATTCTAGAACTTGAGATTCAACTATAATTGATGGGAATTTGACTTACACGGATGGTATCTCTTCTTCTCTTACTATGAGTGGCTAAATTCTCTTGTCTAGGGGTGTACTAATGATGGGTGCTTAGCTAATGGATGTGGATGTTGTTAATTTATCTCTATAATTGCTTATTTGACATGGGTCTAGTAATTCCACCAAGATTTAATCATAAAATTGATGGTTGCAAACATTAGTTTACTTTTCTTGACTATGTGATTGCTTGAAAGAGGATTCAATGGTTGTGAATATTAAATTGCTAGTGGGTACTTGGGAATCCAACTATATTTGAGGCTAGAAATAGCTCTTATCATAGGAACCTCCTATTTAAGGGTCTAAGCTATAGATAGTGTGACCTCCCCAAGCATATGTTGGTTGATTTTTTATCAAACCAATTGTGTTCTACCCGAAAACATTGGAAATGTGGATGTTGATCTAGAGATAAACATTCCACACCTATAACCAACGCTACTTGTACCAAATAACGAGAATAGAAGTGAATTTATGATCACCCTATCCCATAAGCAACTCCCTATTGGATGTGCACCCCTAGTCTTCTAAATCACTCGGTACACCCATCTTTAGTTTTATTTCTTTTTGTTGAATTTTGTTAGTAGTGACAACTTTCCCAATTCCCCCCATCCTTTTAGTTTTTTTTGTTTAAGCAATTACTCTCTCCTTGAAATCAACTCATGCAATCTCTAGTTGGCTAAGTCAAGTCTCTTGGGTACGACCCTGACATCCGTTGGGTTTATAAATTTTATTGTACTACACGATCATCATGGCCTCCTAATTGGAGAACACGATTTTAGCATTCATCAAACAATATAACAAGGGTTACAACCACCAACACCTCTATCATTTCAAGATGCCATGAAATCAATCAACAAAATAAAACTAAATAAAAGAAAAACAATTATTCACAAAATTGAACTAGAGTAAGTAAACTCAAATTCTAAACTAACTCAATACGCCAAATTGTTCCCCGACAGCGGCGCCATTTTTGATAAGCCACTTCACCCAAATGACTTCCCAATGACATCAAATCCTAGTGAACCCCTTTGAGCTTGTGACCGTTCTTTGGCACCTTGTCAACACCTTGACATTTTTGGAACCTCTATCTTGGCACCCATCCTCCCTAATTGCTTGAAAATGAAATGTAGGCTAAAAGCCTAAGTTTGGGGGGGGGGGGGAACAAAAGACAACACAGGCAAATGCCTAAGTTTGGGGGTGCATATGTTTAAATGAGGAGAAGAAAGGAAGTGCACTTCAAGTGCAAGGTAACACCTTAATTTCAAATTGAAAATTGTTCCAAAAGTTCTATCCTATGAGCAAAATGAAAAGCAAAAATAGGTGCTACCAAGTGAAGGTGATATATGAAGATGAATGATCATGAGTTAAAAAGGGAAATCTTGGGTTTTGTTAGGGATAAATAAGGTGATGTTGAAATGGAAAAATGTGAGCGGTGTTCGAAATGAGAACAAAAGAGCATTAGGGAGGTGTAGTCACTTGAACCAAATGATATCATCACCTTATCCCTAGCCCTCATCGTAACCCACGAGGCCTTTATGATTCCGAGCTTGGCTAGCCAACATTAATGACGACTAACATGAAGGGCAAGGCTATGGTTTGACATGTGTGCACTTGAACTTCCTTGTGAGCGTGAATGCTTGTATTTGTCCCTTGTGATTGTCTTTGTACATAATGTGTTTTTGGAACTTTCGTTCTTGTGAGGGCATACGAATTAGGATAGTTGGTGACATTGATAAACTCCGAAAATGAGTCAAATGAGCATATTTTTGTAAGCTAGTGGTTTGAGTCACATCTTGAGGATTGGGTGTTGTCACTTGCTTGTTGTTATTGTACCTTTGCATCATAAGTTTGTTTTTTGAATTGAAGGAAATGCTTAGAGTAAGTTTTCATTTGATTGACTAATCGTTAGTACCAACCAAAGTCATGTTTGGTGCTTAAAATGGGTTTTCCTTGGTTTGTGGTATTGTCATTTGCACTTGTGTTGTATGCCTGTTGAGTTGGAAGATTTAACTTGCTTGAGGACAAGGAATAGTTCAAGTTTGGGGGTTTGCTAAGTCGGTATTTTACCTACTTATTTAGCCTTTAAGCTTATGCTTTTGCTAGTTTAAAGTAGAAAAATAGTGCAATTGACACGGATTACTTCTATTTTGCAGGTCTTTGTGTTTTAGAAGTGTTCGGGATGAATTTGGATGAAAACAAGTCAAAAGGAGGCCATTTGGAGAAGCAATTAGTTGGCAGCAACACATGCCTTTGCGAACGCGGGGTCCCAGCCGCGAACGCGAAGGCCAACCAAGTCAAAGCTGGTGAACGCAATGTACCACTCGATTACGCGAAGGTCAACTAGATAAAGACCCTTCACCAACACGATGGACACTACACGAAGGCGAAGAAGGTAAGTAGATGCGGGGGCAGATTTGGAAATTCCTACTTTTGGAAACCCCAATTCACATAAAACACTTCCAAGCCGTCTTGAAACATATCTTTGGCTAATCTTTAGAACTTTTGGCAAGCTTGGAGAGCAAGTTCATCAACCAACACCATAGAAGTGAAGATTTGGATGTTCTTTATTATAAAAGCTTTAGTTTCCAGTCTTCAACTCTTGTTCTTAATTTCTATTTTATTGGTGTATTGTTGACTTGAGATTTTGTATTTGTATTAGAGATAATACTTTTTGGGTTATTAAATTCCTATATAGATTTTGCTCTTGTTTGATTATTTGGGTCTGTTAAATCCTCCATGCTTGAATTTATAGTCAATGGTTGTAAACATTGACTTAGCTTGCTAATTTGGGTTTCTGCTCGAGAGAGAAATTCTCAAATTCGGGAAGATTCATTAGTGGAGATTTGGGGTTTCCACTCTAGATCAAGGCTAGACATAGCTTGGTTGCCAAAAACTCCCATCTAAGAGTTAGGGTTAGAGATAACCCAACTCATCCAAGTTATTTGGCTGGTTTATTGCTTACTCGTGTTAGTTCAAGAGAAAATACATGAGATATATGCTCGATTGGTCGAGAGACAATTAGGAATACATTTAGCCAAGACTACCTAGATGTCAACCGGGTTCAAGTCTTGTGAATTGAATTCCCATTCCCAATTCTCCCTTTTTGTCCTTGCTTGGCGAAAGCAAGGAAAGCCATTGATCAATTGATCTTTTATTTGATTTTCTTTTATCTTTAGTTGTAGTTCGTAAATCCCCCCTTCTAGATATCTTTTACCCTTCTTGTTAATTGAACTTTTATAGGTTGCTTGGATTTCCATCAACCACAGTCATTAGTAGTGCATGGTAAGACTTCCCCACACCGCTACTCCATTATAGTATAGTGGTAAGTATTCCCGCCTGTCACGCGGGTGACCCGGGTGCGATCCCCGGTAATGACACCATTTTTTATAATGCTCAAATCGTGCTCCCCAAACTTGGAGGTCACGACAATTGCGATAGCAAAGTAAAATTTATATTTCCCAACAGATGTCAGGGTCGTAGCCAAGGGAACAATGTAGTCACGATCGAGATAATAAAGAAACCAAGCAACTTATTAAAGTTCAATTAGGAAGGGGGAAAAGATATATATAACAAAGGGAGGTTTTAGACAAATACTAAAAGATAAATAAAACCAAATAAAAGATAGAGTGATCAATAGCTTTCACCTTGATTTCACCAAGCAAGGATAATAAGGGAGAATTGAGAATGAGAATTCAATTCAAAAGACTTGCACCCGATTAACACCTAGGTAGTCTTGATTGAAGGTATGCTTAACCGTATTTTGACTAATCTAGCATATATCTCATGTGTTCTCACGAATCACTATGAGTAAGCAATAAACCAACCAAATAACTTGGGTATGTTGGGTTATCTCTAACCCCAACTCTTAGATGGGAGTTTCTGGCAACCAAACTATCTCTAGCCTTGGTTTAGAATGGAAAACCCAAATCCCCACTATTGAATCTTCCCGAATTAGGGAAATTCTCTCTCAAGAAACAACCCAATTTAGAAAGCTTAGTCAATGTTTGCAACCATTGACTATAAATTCAAACATGGAAGATTCAAGAGACCTAAATAATCAAACAAGAGCAAAATCTATATATGAATTTAATAACACAACAAGTATTATCTCTAATACAAACCAAAAATCTCAATTCAACAAACACACCAATAAACTAGCAATTAAGAACAAGAGTTAAAGATTGGAAACTAAATATTTTACAATAAATTCCTCCAAATCTTCACTCCTATGGTGTTGGATGAAGAACTTGCTCCAAAGCTTGCTCAAAAGTTCCAAAGATTAGCCAAAGATGGGTTTCCTTGGCTTGTGGTATTGTCTTTTGCACTTGTGTTGTATGCCTCTTGAGTTAGAATTTTTAAGTTGCTTGAGGACAAGCAATAGTTCAAGTTTGGGGTTTTTATAAGTTGGTATTCTACCTACTTATTTAACTCTTAAACTTATGCTTTTCCTAATAATAAGTGCCAAAATAGTGCAATTGACGTGGATTACATCTATTTTGCAGGATTATCTGAATTAGAAGTGATCGGTGCGGAATTGGATGAAAACAAGTCAAAGTGGAGGAAATTCTGAAATTCTGGGAAACTCAGTGCAATCACGTTGCATGAGCGCCAATGGCGCTGAAGGCGAAGGACGAGCTTATGCGCAATAGCGCTGGGATGGCGCGATAGGGCTTCAGAAAGCATGGTCAATGCCAGTCAAAGACAAGGGTGTGATTGCGTTCCCTCAACGTGATAACGCTAACCAGTGTGATTCCTTTGAGCGCGATAGCGCTGCATTAGCGCAATCGCGCTTCACTGTGCCTGAACGTGAAAATAGGCAGAAATGACATTTCACCCGTGTGGAAACCCTAATTGATATAAAAGACTCCTAAGCCATCTTGAAACACATCTTTGTCATTCTTACGGGCAAATCATCATCTTTTGAGGTTTTGGTTTCAATTAACTTGTTTGGTACTAATGAAGTAGTCTTTCTTGTTAAGTGAAATAGGCTTACCCTTCAAAAAAAAAATGTGAAAAGTGCATGGCGAAGATTAATGTTGTGACAACCCCTTTGATCTTTTTGTCTCTTAGCTTATTAGCGGTGATAATGTGGAATGGCTCCTCCTTGATTCTTGATTAGGAATTTAAAAATTGATCCTTCTTGAATAATTTGCATGTCATGTGTGGTGAGGTGTAGTAGAATAATTCTCGAGCATGCATGTCATCTAGAACTTGCCCCGAATATGATTCAAGGAAAAATTCCAGGTGTAACCAAGCTTGGAAAATGACCTTAGGCCCTTTTTGATAGCCACTTCACCCAAATGACTTCTCATGACATTAACCCTAGTGAACCCCTTTTGAGCTTGTGACCATCCTTTGGCACCTTGTAACACCTTGACCTTTTTGGAACCTCTATGTTGGCACCCATTTTCCCTAATTGCTTGAAAATTAAATGTAGGCTAAAGGCCTAAGTTCGGGGGAGGGGGGGGGGGAAGAAAGGACAACATAGGCAAATTCCTAAGTTTGGGGTGTATATGTTAAATGAGAAGAAGAGAGGAAGTGCACTTCAAGTGCAAGGTAGCACCTTAATTTCAAATTGAAAATTGCTCCAAAATATCAATCCAATGAGAAAATCAAAAAGCAAAAATTGGTTCTACCAAGTGAAGGTGATATAAGGTGTGAATGATGATGAGTTAAAAAGGAGAAATCTTGGGTTGTGCGACGGAGGAATAAGGTGAAGTTGAAATGGAAAATGTGAGCGGTGTTTGAAATGAGAACAAAGAGCATTAGGGATGTGTAGTCACTTGAACCAAATGATATCCTCACCTTAGCCCAAGCCAACATCGTAACCCGCAAGTCCTTGGTAATTTCGAGCTTGGCTACCCTACATTAGTGGCGATCTACATGAAGGGCAAACCTATGGTTCGATGTGTGTGCACTTGAATTCCTTGTGAGTGTGAGTGTTTGTGTTTGTCCCTTGTGATTGTTCTTTGTACATAATGTGTTTTGGGACTTTCGTTCTTGTGAGGGCATGCAAATTAGGATAGTTGGTGACATTGATAAACTCCGAAAATGAGTCAAATGAGAATGTTTTAGTAAGCTAGTAGTTTGAGTCACATCTCGAGGATTGGTTGTTGTCACTTGATTGTTCTTAGTGTCCTATTGCATCATTGAATTATGTTTTGAAACAAGGGGAATGCTTAGAGTAAATTATCATGTGATTGACTAATCACTAGTACCAACCGAAGTCATACTTTGTGATTGAAATGAGTTTTCCTTGGCTTGTGGTATTGTCATTTGCACTTGTGTTTTATGCCTCTTGAGTTAGAATTTTTAGGTTGCTCGAGGACAAACAATAGTTCATGTTTGGGGGTTTGATAAGTTGGTATTCTACCTACTTATTTAGCTTCTAATCTTATGCTTTTACTAGTATGAAGTGGATAAATAGTGCAACTTGACACGAATTTCTTCTATTTTGCAGATTTCTATGTTTTAGAAGTGTCCGAGAAAGATTCAAGTGAAAACAAGTCAAATGGAGCAAAAAGAGAAGCTGCTGGACACTAGCATCAAATTGGTCATCGTAATCGCGAAGACAGAGCCACGTGATCATGATGAGTCTGCAGAAAATCAGAGCATCGCGACTGTGATAGTGGATCACGCAAATGCGGTTAAGGAAAAAGTGGAACCTCGCGATCGTGATAGACATACTCGCGATCACGATGAAGGTGTCAGCAGCTGTCGGACAGATTTGGAAATTCCAACTTTTGGAAACCCCAATTCACATAAAACTCTTTCCAGCCGATTGGGAACACATCTTTGGCTAATCTTTGGAACTTTTGGCAAGCTTGGAGAGCAAGTTCCTCAACCAACACCATAGGAGTGAAGATTTGGATGCTCTTTATTGTAAAATCTTTAGTTTCCATTCTTCAACTATTGTTGTTAATTGCTACTTTATTGGTGTATTGTTGACTTGAGATTTTGGGTTTGTATTAGAGATAATACTTGTTGGGTTATTAAATTCCTATAGAGATTTTTCTCTTGTTTGATTATTTGGGTCTATTGAATCCTCCATGCTTGAATTTATAGTCAATGGTTGCAAACATTGACTTAGCTTTCTAATTTGGGTTTTTGCTCGAGAGAGAAATTCTCGAATTCGGGAAGATTCATTAGTGGGTATTTGAGGTTTCCACTCTAGACCAAGGCTAGAGATAGTTTGGTTGTCACCACATTTCCAATGATTTCGGGTAGAACACCATTGATTTGATCAACAATCAACAAACATATGCTTGGGGAGGTCACACTATCTCTAGCTTAGACCTTTAAATGGGAGATTCATATGATAAGAACTATTTCTAGCCTCAAATCTATATGGATTCCCAAGTACCCACTAGCAATTTCACATCCACAACCATGGAATCCTCTTTCAAGCAATCACATAGTCAAATAAAGTAAACTAATGTTTGCAACCATCAATTTTATTGTTAAAACTTGGTGAAATTACTAGACCCATGACAAATAAGAAATTATAAAGATGAATTAACAACACCCACACCCATTAGCTAAGAACCCATCATCAATAAACCCTTAGACAAGAGAATTTAGCCACTCATGGTGAGAGAAGAGGAGATACCATCTGGGTAAGTCAACATCCCCTCCATTATAGCTAAATCTTCAAGTTCTAGGATCAAATTAGGCACACAAATTTTTAACCAAGAACTTTGGATTCAAAACCCTCACTCAATGGAGGTGGAAAATTGTTTACAAAGCAAAAACTATCTCTAAGAATCAGGTCTGAAGTATTGTATATACAAATTGAGCCTAAAATGGCCTTTTATATGTTCCTAAGTCATCACATAAAATTAGGACAAGTTTACCCTTCGTGAGATGTGCGACGCGACATGCAATTCACACGTCGTGATGTGCGCGCCATACACCTGCTTCAACTCGACCAGTGACTTCAACTAAAATTGTGGGCTTCGTGCGAAGGTGGTGCATTTTGCACCACGGGATGTGCGCATTGCAATGGCCGCACTCCTTTGCAGAATCTTTAGCAACTTTAGAAGCTTCATGTGGGGGAGGTGTGAACTGCACCTCAGCTTGTGTGTGTCGCACAACCACCACATCTTGCTTCAGATTCTTCAGCTTTTCTCAACTCTTCACACTTAGCTCCTTTTTGGCTCTTTTTAGGTCCATATCTTTATTCTTCATCTTCTATCAAAAGTACCTGCATAGACATGAAGAAAGGCCATAAGAACCTCAAAATCAATTCAAAACATAGCAATAATTCATGGATATAGGCTCAATAATTTGGTAGTTACCGACTTATCAAACCCCCAAACTTGAACTATTGCTTGTCCTCAAGCAAGATACTCACAAGGTAAGGAATTAATTATGCTAAGGCTCAATCAAGGCACAAAAGACTACTCTACACTAAAAAATTAAGAAAAAAAACAAACAAAAGATTCAAACAAAGGACTTAACTACTATGCTCATCTCAATTTGAACCACCACAAACTCAAGGCAATTGGTCATTTCAAAACCTTTTTCAAAAGGACATTATTTCTCATTTAAAACAAAGGGAATTTTCCATTCAAAATAAGACATTTAAGCTTCTCAAGTCATTGTCATGGACCGTCAAGGTTTGCCTCGAGATTCTCCACACAAATTATCTCATTCATTCCCCTCAATTGAAATAGAGGCTAATGTTTCATTTCGAGTACATGATGCCACTCAACACAAGAGAGAATACAACTCATAATCATTCAATTCACAAAACACAGGATTATAAGAGAACTAAGAAGACTCTCACTCTCTCAAGGAAGTTCAAGTGCATTCGCATCAAACAATAGGCTTGCCTTTCATGTAAATCGCCACTAATGTAGGGTAGCCAAGCTCGAAATCACCAAGGACTTGAGGGTTATGATGTTGTCTTGGGCTAAGGTGAGGATATCATTTGGTTCAAGTGACTACACCTCCCTAATGCTCTTTGTTCTCATTTCAAACACCGCTCACATTTTCCATTTCAACTTCACCTTATTCCTCCGTCGCACAACCCAAGATTTCTCCTTTTTGACTCATGATCATTCACACCTAATATCACCTTCACTTAGTAGCACCAATTTTTGCTTTTTGATTTTCTCATTGGATTGATATTTTGGAGCAATTTTCAATTTTAAATTAAGGTGCTACCTTGCACTTGAAGTGCACTTCCTCTCTTCTCCTCATTTTATCATATACACCCCAAACTTAGGCATTTGCCTATGTTGTCTTTTGTTCCCCCCCCCCCAACTTAGGCTTTTAGCCGACATTTCATTTTTCAAGCAATTAGGGAGGGTGGGTGCCAAGATAGAGGTTCCAAAAAGGTCAAGGTGTTGACAAGGTGCCAAAGAACGGTCACAAGCTCAAAGAGGTTCACTAGGATTTGATGTCATAGGAAAGTCATTTGGGTGAAGTGGCTTATCAAAAAGGCCCAAAGGTCATCTTCCAAACTCTATTACACCTAGAATATTTCCTTGAATCACATTCTAGGAATGTTCTAGACGATACTTATGCACAAGAATCAAGGTACAGCCTCACCACACAAGGCATCATGCCATAAGACTTCATTCATTAGTCCCATAATCAATTGGGGGCGAATGACTTTTGGCAAGCTATTCCAAGTTCATTACACACTCGTTTGTGAGTCAAACAAGCCAAAGCGAGAGTGTGCAAGTCATGAAAAAAGAATGCGTTTCCTCAAAAATTCATTTTTCTTATTCCTTTCATTTTCAAAAATAAATTGCCATGAAAAATAATTTTTTTGGTGGGCCCATTTCAAGACAAGCACTTATGGACTGAATTTTAAACCAAAACTTGGCATTTTCCCTTAAGAAAGTTGCCTCTCAATTTATCATAGGAAAACACCAAACCGGTTCGACACACAAAAACAAAAGAAAAGAAAAAGAAAATAATTAAAACTATTGCTCCTTGGGAAAGCACCGTAGTATTAAGAAAACCCTCGGAGTTTATTTCTACACTACCATTAACAAGGTGATAACCGAATTTGCACTCATAATTTCATTCAAGAACAAGCCTAGGCATAGGTATTTAGTGCATTTGCAAGGCACGGGTAGTTGAACAATGGGGCATGTAAGACCAACCCATCACACAATCAATAAAATTAAAGCCCGATGAGGGCACAATTAAGCTCAAAGTAAAACAAAAACATAATCTAAGGGATAGAAAAACAATAGCATCACAATCATTATCCAAAATATTCCTGACAAGGGCCAAATATAACTAAGCAGAACTGCCAACTAGGCCCGACAAGGGCAATAAATTGTCTCAAGCCCACTCACAGGCACCAAAAGCAAGTAAGTAAAGCCACCCCCTCCCCATAAAAGAAGCATTTCCCTCAATGCTCATAGTGCAATGGGAAAAAGGGTGGAACTCCCTAGAGGACTTAATCCTCATCCTCACTATCATCAGCAGCAGCCTCTACTTCAATATTCTTGCTACTCGGGCCAGCACCACCCCATCGAGAGTTTGCAAAAAGAGTGGAATCACGAATAGCCCGATGAAAATCAGGGTTCTCTTCGTCATCCAACTCTTGATACTCACCTGTATGAATTTGTGTTTTGAGTATCAATTGAACTTACCACTATACTCTTGAATTCGCACCAGGAAAGGTGCGGACTGCATGGCGTATTGCACATGCCCCTGTTTTACCCCTGGGTTTGCCCAGGCATCTGTTTCATCGTGTGATGGAGGTGCGATATGCACTTTGGCTCATGTGGTCTGCACCGCCCAGTGCACATCATCTCCGATTTTTCAGATTTCCTTCAGGTCTTCTGGAGTGGTGTGCCATAGGCTGTGCGACATGCACAATTGCTTGTGCAGTCCGCACAGTCCACCGCACGACCCCTTTTTCATTATTTTCCCTTCTTTAGTTTTTTCCATCCATGCATTCCCTACAAAAACACCAAAAACAGCAAAAGATAACCAAAAACAAATAAAGAAACTTGGGTTGCCTCCCAAGCAGCGCTTAATTTAATATCGCAGCACGACGATACTACCTCAATCCTCATTCATTCTTGGGGTTGGTGATGGTGTCACTAGGCAATGTCCCTTTCATCCTCGGGTTTATTTGGCTTGAGAGGTGGGTCATTTGGGCCTCAAGATGCTTGATTGAGGCTGAGTGGGAGCTCACAATTTTGTGAAGTGTTTAGACCTCACTCTTTAGCTCGCTCACTCCCGTATTTATGGTGTCCACCTTCTTTGGAACCAAGGACAACATGTCCTCTAACTTGGATTGGACGGGGCTGCTTGTGCACAGTTGGTAAGATAATCAAACTTTTTTGGGGGGATGTAAGGATTAGAACTCTGGTGATTGAAGCAATCACCATCCTTGTCTCTGTCACGCCAATTGTCATTCCTCTCTGTCTCTAATCCAACCTTGATTCTCCTCTCATGGGCGATAATACACGGGGCGATAACCCGCTGACACAAAGCATAGCTTACCATCAACCTTAGTCATAAGCTCAACATCATTCACTTTGATCTCTGGTGTACTCACTGCATTCACTAACTTAGCATCGCCAGCTCCCATCACATTCTTGGTCATCAAGTAAATTTGCGTCATCATTTTCGCCATTGTCTCATCTAGCTCTTTCTATTTTTTCCTCATTTCATTAACCAAGATGGATGAGGATCCTCCTAAAGATGGCACTTCTGTTTCTCTTGTATGCCAAGCTTTATTGGTCTTTGTCATTCGCTCTAACAAGGTCGAGGCTATGGGAAACTCCAAGTCCATGAAGGTACCACCTCAAAGATTGTCCGCCACCGATTTGTTCATAGAGTTCAATGATCGATATAAGCTTTGTAGCAACACATTGTTTGACAACTCATGATTTGGACACAAGAAAAGCTTCTTTTTGAATCCTAGCCAAACTTCATGAAGAGGCTCGTTTGGGAGCTGCCTAAAGTTGGTAATCTGATCTCTTAGCTTCATCATTCAAGATGGAGGAAAGAATCTCGAGGTAAATGCCTCAACCAACTCGGCCCAAGATATAATAGATTCATCCGACAATTCTTCCAACCACACCGTGGCTTCCCCCATCAAGGAAAAAGGGAATAGGCGCAATCGGATGGACTCTTGCGAGATATGTTGGAAGATGAACGGTTGGAAAATCTCCACAAAATTCTGAATATGCCAATTTGCATCTTCATGTGCTGCTCCACCAAATAGAACTTTCATTTGATTTTAAGGCGAGAGTAATTGCTTAAACAAAAAACGTAAAAGGATGGGGGAAATTGGGAATGTTGTCACTACTAACACAATTAAACAAAAGCAATAAAACTAAAGATGGGTGTACCAAGTGATTTATAAGACTAGGGATTCACATCCATTGTGGCGTTACTTATGGGATAGGGTGATCATCAATTCACTTCTATTCTCGTTATTTGACACAAGTAGCGTTGGTTATAGGTGTGGAATGTTTATCTCTCGATCAACATCGACATTTCCAATGATTTCGGGTAGAGCACCATTGGTTTGATCAACAATCAACAAACATATGCTTGGGGAGGTCACACTATCTCTAGCTTAGACCCTTAAATGGGAGGTTCCTACGATAAGAGCTATTTCTAGCCTCAAATCTAGATAGATTCCCAAGTACCCACTAGCAATTTCACATCCACAGTCATGGAATCCTCTTTCAAGCAATCACATATTCAAGTAAAGTAAACTAATGTTTGTAACCATCAATTTTATGATTAAATCTTGGTGGAATTACTAGACCCATGTCAAATAAGCAATTATAAATATGAATTAACAACACCCAAACCCATTAGCTAAGCACCCATCTTCAATACACCCCTAGAAAAGAGAATTTAGCCACTCATAGTAGGAGAAGAAGAGATACCATCTGGGTAAGTCAAATTCCCATCCATTATAGCTGAATCTCAAGTTCTAGAATCAAATTAGGAACATAAATTATTAAGCAAGAGATTTGGATTGAAAACCCTCTCTCAATGGAGGTGGAAAATTGTTTACAAAGAAAAAAGTATCTCTAAGACTCAGGTCTGAAGTATTGTATATACAAATTAAGCCTAAAATAGCCTTTTATATGTTCCCAAGTCATCACATAAAATTAGGACAAGTTTGCCCTTTGGGAGGTGTGCGACACGACGTGTGGTTCGCATGTTGTGATGTGCGTGTCACACACTTGCTTAAACTCGACCAGTGACTTCAGTTGAAATTATGGGCTTCGTGCAAAGATGGTGCATTTCGCACCATGGGATGTGCGCGTCGCACATCGACTGCACTTCTTAGCAAAAGCTTCAGCAATTTTAGTAGCTTCATACGGAGGAGGTGCGAACCGTACCTCGGCTTGTGCGTGTTGCACAGCCACCACATCTTGGTTCAGATTCTTCAACTTTTCTCAACTCTTCACACTTAGCTCTTTTTTGGCTCTTTTTTGGTCCATATCCTTGTTCTTAATCTTCTATCAAAAATACCTGCATAGACATCAATAAAGGTTATAAGAACCTCTAAATCAATTCAAAACATAGCGATAATTCATGGATATAGGCTCAATAAGTTGGTAGATTACCAACTTATCAAACCCCCAAACTTGAACTATTGCTTGTCCTCAAGCAAGATACTCACAAGGCAAAGAATGAATTATGCTAAGGCTCAATCAAGGCAGAAAAGACTACTCTTTACTAAAAATTTAAGAAAAATAAACAAACAAAAGACTTAACTACTACGCTCATCTCAATTTGAACTACCACAAACTCAAGGCAATTGGTCATTTCAAAATCTTTTTCAAAAGGACATCATTTGTCATTTAAAACCAAGGGAATTCGTTATTCAAAACAAGACATTTAATCTTCTAAAGTCATTGGCATGGACTGTAAAGGTTTTCCTTAAGATTCTCCATATAACTTATCTCATTCATTCCCCTCAATTGAAATAGATACTCTATGCTTCAATTCGAGTGCATGATGCCACTCACTACAAGAGAATAATCCCACTCACAATCATTCAATTCTCAAAACACGGGATTATAAGAGAACCATGAAGACTCTCACTCTCTCAAGGAAGTTCAAGTGCACACGCGTCTAACCATAGGCTTTCCCTTTATGTAAATTGCCACTAATATAGGGTAGCCAAGCTCGTAATCACCAAGCACTTGTGGGTTACGATGTTGGCTAGGGCTAAGGTGAGGATATAATTTGGTTCAAGTGACTACACCTCCCTAATGCTCTTTGTTCTCATTTCGAACACCGCTCACATTTTCCATTTCAACTTCACCTTATTCCTCCCTCGCACAACCGAAGATTTCTCCTTTTTAACTCATGATTATTCACACCTTATATCACCTTCACTTGGTAGCACCAATTTTTGCTTTTCAATTTGCTCATTGGATTGATATTTTGGAGCAATTTTCAATTTGAAATCAAGGTGCTACCTTGCACATGAAGTGTACTTCCTCTCCTCTCCTCATTTAATCATATGCAACCCCAAACTTAGGCATTTGCCTATGTTGTCTTTTGTTCCCCCCCAAACTTAGACTTTTAGCCTACATTTCATTTTCAAGCAATTAGGGAGAATGGGTGCCAATATAGAGGTTCCAAAAAGGTCAAAGTGTTGACAAGGTGCCAAAGAATGGTCACAAGATCAAAGGGGTTCACTAGGATATGATGTCATTGGGAAGTGATTTTGGTGAAGTGGTTTATCAAAAAGGTCCTAAGGTCATCTTCCAAGATCAGGTACACCTCGAATTTTTCCTTGAATCACATTCGGGGCAAGTTCTAGAAGACACTTATGCACACAAATCAAGGTACAACCTCACCACACAAGGCATCATGCCACAAGACTTCATTCATTAGTCCCATAATCAATTGGGGGCGAATGACTTTTGGCAAGCTATTCCAAGTTCATTACACACTCGTTTGTGAGTCAAACAAGCCAAAGCGAGAGTGTGCAAGTCATGACAAGAGAATGTTTTTCCTCAAAAGTTCATTTTTCTTATTCCTTTCATTTTCAAAAATAAATTGCCAGGAAAAATATTTTTTTTGGTGGGCCCATTTCAAGACAAGCACTTACGGACTGAATTTTAAACTAAAACTTGGCATTTTCCCTTAAGAAAGTTGCCTCTCAATTTATCATAGGAAAACACCAAACCGGTTCGACACACAAAAATAAAAGAAAAGAAAAAGAAAATAATTAAAACTTTTGCTCCTTGGGTAAGAACCGTAGTATTAAGAAAACCCTCAGAGTTTATTTCTACACTACCATTAACAAGGTGATAACCGAATTTGCACTCATAATTTCAACAAGCCTAGGCATAGGTATTTAGTGCATTTGCACGGCACGGGTGGTTGAACAATGGGGCATGTAAGACCAACCCATCACACAATCAATAAAATTAAAGCCCGATGAGGGCACAATTAAGTTCAAAGTAAAACAAAAACATAATCTAAGGGATAGAAAAACAATAGCATCACAATCATTATCCAAAATATTCCCGACAAGGGCCAAATATAACTAAGCAGAACTGCCAACTAGGCCCGACAAGGGCAATAAATTGTCTCAAGCCCACTCACGGGCACCAAAAGCAAGTAAGTAAAGCCACCCCCTCCCCATAAAAGAAGCATTGCCCTCAATGCTCATACTGCAATGGGAAAAAGGGTGGAACTCCCTACAGGACTTAATCCTCAACATCACCATCATCATCAGCAGCCTCTGCTTCAATATTCCTGCAACTCGGGCCAGCACCACCCCATCGAGAGTTTGCAAAAGAGTGGAATCACGAAGAATCCTCTGAAACTCAAGCTTTTCATCATCATCCGGCTCTTTATCATCATGAACATACATCTCCTCATCCGTATAGGAGGCAAATAATCTAGCCAAGGGACCGGGAAACTTTTGAGGTGGAGGCAGTGTGGTCAAATCTTCATGCTCTACCGGATTTTTCCCTTTTTCCTTGTCCATGTATTTCTGAAGGAACTTGAGAGATTTCTCGCAAGAATCCACTCGTTTTCTCAGATTTAGAGTGCTTTCCACAACTTTTTTCATGGCTACTTTGACTACCCTATCAATTAAACCCAGTAGATCATTTGGTAGATCCTGCAACTGTCTCTCGTGATTGTATGACTTGTTAACCATGTCTTGGAGGCTGAGTAGCTCCTTAGGTACAGTGGTTGAGGGTGTGTGTCCTTCTGAGGTAGGATGAGAAGGAGGAGGAGAGGTATGCATTTCCATACCCGAATCATCATCTTTGGCTTCCACCGATGATTCCACTCTAGGCCTTTTAAATCACGGAGTATCCCTATCAGTTTTCTTGTCAAGATCCAACACACCAATAGCAGAAGTAGGGGTGTCACATTCAAAGAAGGAAACACTAGCTTGTACACATAGCTTGCTGATCAACACCGGGAAGGGAAAGGTGTCACTACTCCTTCAAGATTTCCTCTTTATCACAAAGGCTATGACCTCCCCCACATTGATATGATCTTTTGCCATGATTGTAGCTATCCACATGGCTCCATCGTGTGTGATATTTTGGTCATTCTGAGAAGGTATGAGATGGGAGTGCACAAAGTCATACCACAAGCGAGCCTCAAAGTACAAAGTTAGGCAGGGAATATTGCCTCCCATAGTATCACAAAAAGGAGAATCAAGAGAAATAATGGGGGCAGCCCATTCCAGAGGTTTGCGCCTGAGAAGTAACTTCTCCATGAGGACAGGTGCTGACTAGATAGTATTTCTCCAGTAAATGGCATTTATTGCACCTGGAGTGATCTGGACCTCTTTTCCCCGAACCATAACTGAGTCCAATGCGGGGAATTTCTCACAACCCCCTTTGTAGCACTGACTATCTTGCGTGGCCTGATATGAGGCAAAGAATTCCCGGACAAACTTCTTGTAATAGGTCCCAGGCACTTCCTGAAATGGGTGCCACTGGCGGTTAGCAAACTGAGTGGGGATGTTTGGAAGATCATTCCCCACTGCATTCAGATTGAAGCTCTGCTCCTCATTGATGGACCTACCCCTATCAAGTTCGTAGATCACTTTCACGCCCTCCATTCCAAACCGAACCCTTTCCTCCTCTAAGATTTGGTCACGGGACGATGAGACTTTCTTCTTCCCCTTTGAAGTTGGATTGAAGGAGGAGGATGCGGTTGGCCTACCTGAGCTCCTTTCCGCGTAACCCATGTTAGAATACATGTTCTATAACCAGAGATTCTGAGCCAAGAGTCAAAATCACAGCCTAAAAAAATTAACAACTACAAATAATGGAATGCAATGGATTAGAAAACAAAGTAGATAATTGTTGTCTTATGCGGAACATATGCGAAACACACCAGGAGGAGTGCACGTCGCATGTGCTGCCGCACAAGCCCACAGAACCTTAAAGGATTTTTTCAACTGAGGTGCGATGCTGGTGTGATTTGCACCATCAGGAGTGTGTGTCATCCAACTTATTGAGCCTATATCCATGAATTATCACTATGTTTTTGAATTGATTTAGAGGTTCTTATGGCCTTTATTGATGTCTATACAGGTACCTTTAATAGAAGATGAAGAACAATGATATGGACCCAAAAAGTGCCAAAAAAGAACTAAGTATGAAGAGTTGAGAAAAACTGAAGAATCTGAACCAAGATGCAGTTTTTTTGCAACACGCACAAGCCGAAGCCGAGGTGCGGTTCGCACCTCCTCCGCATAAAGCTACTAAAGTTGCTGAAGATTCTGCTAAGAAGTGCAGTCGCAGTGCGACTTGCACATCCCATGGTACAAAATGCACCACCTTCGTAGGAAGCCCACAATTTTAGCTGAAGTCACTGGTCGAGTTAAAGTAGGTGTGCGATGCGCAAATCGCGACGTGTGAACCACAGGTCGCATCGCACACCTCCCAAAGGGAAAACTTGTCCTAATTTTATATGACGACTTGGGAACATATAAAAGGCCATTCTAGGTTCAATTTGTATATACAATACTTTAGACCTGAGTCTTAGAGATAGTTTTTTCTTTGTAAACAATTTTCCACTTCCATTGAGAGAGTTTTCAATCCAAATCTCTTGGTTAACAATTTTTGTGCCTAATTTGATTCTAGAACTTGAGATTCTATTATAATGGATAGGAATTTGACTTACCCAGATGGTATCTCTTCTTCTCCTACTATGAGTGGCTAAATTCTCTTGTCTAGGGGTATATTGATGATGGGTGCTTAGCTAATGGGTGTGGGTGTTGTTAATTCATCTCTATAATTGCTTATTTGACATGGGTCTAGTAATTCCACCAAGATTTAATCATAAAATTGATGGTTGCAAACATTAGTTTACTTTACTTGACTATGTGATTTCTTGAAAGAGGATTTTATGGCTGTGGATGTGAAATTGCTAGTGGATACTTGGGAATCAATCTATATTTGAGGCTAGAAATAGCTCTTATCGTAGGAATCTCCCATTTAAAGGTCTAAACTAGAGATAGTGTGACCTCCCCAAGTATATGTTGGTTTATTGTTGATCAAACCAATGGTGTTCTACCCGAAATCATTAGAAATGTGGATGTTGATCGATAGATAAAAATTCCACACCTATAACCAATGCTACTTATGTCAAATAGTGAGACTAGAAGTGAATTGATGATCACCCTATCCCATAAGCAATGTCCCTTCGGATGTGCACCCCTAATCTTCTAAATCACTTGGTATACTCATCTTTAATTTTATTGCTTTTTTTTGAATTGTGTTAATAGTGACAACTTTCCCAATTCCCCCCATCATTTTACTTTTTTTGTTTAAGCAATTACTCTCGCCTTGAAATCAACTCATACAATTTCTAGTTGGCTAAGTCAAGTCCCTTGGGTACGACCCCAATATTCATTGGGTTTATAAATTTTGTTTTGCTATACAATCGTCGTGGCCTCCTAATTGAAGAGCACGATTTGAGCATTCATAAAAAATGGCGCTGTTGCCGGGGACTTGAGTGTTAGCTATTTTTTATTGTTGTTTTGAAGTCAACTTGAGAGTACTTATTTCTTTTAATTTTGTTTGTTGGTTGTGTTGTGATTAAGCAGGCTAGCGTATGAATGAAGCCGACGATAATGAGAGCATTGACGACTTCATAGAAGCTGACGAGGTTGAGCCTATGATGCAAAGGAGTGTAGGTGCAATCCGCCGACCCCCCACGGTGGGAAATGTGGTTTTTCATGTGACTAGCACCATGCTCCACTTAATCCAAATAAAAGGTTTATTTGGTTGAGCAGCACATGAAGATGCCAACCGGCATATTCAGAATTTTGTGGAAATTTGCCAACCATACATCATTCAAAACATCTCCTAAGAGTCCATCAGATTGCGCCTATTCCCCTTCTCATTGATAGGGGAAGCCACAACGTGGTTGGAAGAATTGCCAGACGGATCCATCATATCTTGGACCAAGTTGGTTGAGGAGTTCACTTCAAGATTCTTCCCTCTATCTCGTATGATTCAACTAAGAAACGAAATCATCAATTTTAGGCAACTTTCGGATGAACCCTTACATGAGGTTTGGTTGAGGTTAAAAAAGAAACGTATCTTATGTCCAAACCATGGGTTGTTAGACAATGTGTTGCTCCAAAGCTTCTACTGGTCATTAAGCTCCTTGAACAAATCAGTGGATGATAACCTTGGAGGTGACACCTTCATGGATATGGGATTTCCTTTTGCCTCATCTTTCTTAGAATGGATGATGAAAACCAACCAAACTTAGTATACACGAGAAACCAATGTACCAACCTTGGGAGCAACCTCATCTATCTTGATTAATGAAGTTAAAAAGAGAATAGAGATTCAAGATGAGACAATGGCCAAAATGATGACACAAATCGATCCCTTGGCAAAATATGTGATTGACACTAAAGAGGTGAGTGCTGTAAATGTGCCGAAAATAAGAGCTAACGATGATGAACTTATGTTGGTGGTGGATGGCAAGTTGTGTTTTGTGTCGGAAGGTTCTTATCCCAGGTATTATCACCCAAAGGAATAGAACCAAGGTTGGAAACAAGATGATAGAACAGGTATGGTGAGCGATATAACTATCAAAGTGCATATGTAAACCCAAATAGATCGGATCCCCTCCACCAACTAACTACAAGCAACCCCGAGCATTCCAAGTTAGACGACATGTTATCGTTGGTGCTGAAAAAGATGGATACAACACATGCCAGGGTATATGAGCCTACAAGCGAGGTCTGCACACTTCATAGAATCGTGAGTTCTCATTCAACCTCCATCAAGCAACTTGAAATCCAAATGGATCATCTTTCCATTCAAATGACTTCGGGGGTAAAGATACCACTTCTTAATGGCGCCACTACAAACTCTAGACATGACGAGCACATCATGCCCATCATTACTAGGAGTGGCCAAACAACTAGTGAGACAAGGGAACCTATTATGGAACTGGTCACAAAACCAAAAGAGCCTACTATTAAAGTGGACAAGAAGCTAAGAGATAAAGAGGTGGTGCATGAGAATGTAAATGACACTCCGGAGGTAAGAAAAGAACCTGAAACATCAAGTGCCCTGAGAGATATTGGAAGTGATAAAGATAAGAAAGAGGTCAAGACCCCTCCCTAAGTGGTCATTGATGACAAGGTGGACTTTTCTCTTGTACAAAACATTCTGAACACAACACCCAAAGGACCTCCTCCGTACCCTCATCGGTTAAATAAGAAGAAGGAAGATAAAAAATTTGGCAAGTTTGTTGACATGTTCAACAAGCTGTCAATAAATATCCCATTGGTCGAAGCTCTAATACAGATACCAAGGTACTCCAAATTTATGAAAGAGTTACTTAAAAAGAAGAAGGTGGTTGAAGTGGGCACGGTTGAGATGTCACACAGTTGTAGTGCAGTGATGACTAGCAATGTGGCTACAAAGAGAGACGACCCAGGTGCATTCACTATACCATGTATGATTGGTTTGTTTGTATTCCGAAGGGACTTGTGCGACTTGGGGGCAAGCATCAACTTGATGCCCCTTATAATTTTTCAGAAGCTAGGGTTGGGCACTCCCAAGCCTACTTCTATACGGCTACTTATGGTTGATAGGTCTATTAAACGCCCTGTGGGAATCTTGTTTGATGTATTAGTAAAAGTGGACAAACTAATTCTTCCTATGGATTTTGTCATCTTGGACTATGAGATAGATATAGAGGTGCCCATTATCTTGGAATGACCATTGTTAGACACTAGGTGGGTCCTTGTTGATGTCAAACTCGAAGAACTAAAATTCCGAGGGAGGGATGAGGTAGTGACCTTCAATATTTGCAAACCTACTAAGCCTCCGCACGATTTGAGAGTCATATATGTGATAGAGTTTGAGGAAAAAGGGGATGATACCCTTGGAGTGTGTGAAGGGTACAAACTACCCGCATTTGATTCATTGCAATGTGAACAACTTGATGGCATCTCTAAGGTGTCGATGGAGCAATTTCCCTTATTGTAATGAGGTCACGCCAACTGGATTGGCATGCCTTCCAATAACGGTTGAGGATTGAGGTACTATCATTGTACTGCGATAAAAAATCAAGCTCTTCTTGGGATGCAACCCAAGTGTCTTTTCTTTATTTTCTTCACCTTTGTTGTTTTTGGTGTTTTTAGGGAGTTCATTAAGTGGAAAGCAAACCAGTGCAGAATAGGGCTACAATGAGGCATGCGGAGGCTTATGTGGACTGCACAAGAAACTGTGTGTGTCACACAATGTACCGCACACCAAAATAGAATGACTGGAAAGAAATTGGAAAAATTGGAGGTGATGTGCGTTGAGTCATGAAGACCGCACAAGCCCAAGTGCACGCCGCACCTCCATCACATAGCAGCACAGATGTTTGGGCAAACCCAGGGGTGAAAGAAGTCATGTGTGATACACCACGTGTTCTGCACCTTGCCTGGTGTGAATCGCATGTCATAGCGCACAGAAGGTAATTTCTAAATTTTCATTGACCTGACCCATTGACCAACCTAACTCGGAGATGACCCGGTTCAAATTCTTTGTTCTCTTCTACTTAAACCTGCCTCCTTCATCACCTTCACCTCATATCTCTTCGAAACTTCAAAAAAAATTCTCTCCCAAAATTTCCCCTAACGCTCTCAAAGTCTCCCAAAACCTTCTCCTCCACTAACCCAACCATTTCCATCACTACATTGTCACTACCACTGTTAATCCCTAGTGAGGTCCACTTGGGTCATCTTTATTGAAGTTCAAAAGCTTCAAATTTCACTCTTCTCATCACAATCTTCACTTGTGGTAAGTTCTTCGATTTTAAATACTTGTTTTTATGAAGGTTGGGAACCCATATTGTGAAGCATGCTTAGTAGAATTGCCATGTTGATTTTTGGACGAGACCCGAAGATTTTTGAGTACTCAATTTTTAATTGTTTGATACTAGCTCTTCATGTCAACTTGGTAGGGCTTTAATTTTATGAATGCATGTTGAGGGGTAGTGATTTTTAGCCTTGAAATCTGTGATGGGGTGAAGTCTGAGTAACCCATTGGTGACTAGAAAATGATTTTGCCCGATGATAGATTGGGTGACGTCATTCTTAAGGGTACATCGTCGTTTTCCCTGAGGTCTTGTTAAAAATCAATTCATACGGCTGAATTTTGCTGATTGTATACCCATGATTCTTGTTAACATTATAATTGGGGGTGTATGATCTTGTGCGGGAAGGGAGTTAATTGTGCTGAAAATTATTGGTACCCATTGTTAGAAGTGAGGGATCAATGTTCCCAATGATAGATGGGGTAACGTCCATCTTAAGGGAAGTCGTTGAATCCTTTCTTGTTGTTTTATGTCAATAGAAATCCGGGGAAGTCTGGGTGCCCGGAGGTTATAGTCATGATACCCCATAGCCCTTGTCAATGTGTATATAGTTTGTCATGTGGTGTCTAGTGACCTAGTACCTCTTGCTCTATGAATCAGATGTGGAATCTGCAAGAACGCAAGGAATCATTGAATCCAATTGTGTATTTGCATATTTTGCATATGATGGATAGGTCTTGATGTGCGGAGCGCACTATGCATCGTATTTGGCCTAAACATGCAATTCAGCTACTGCTTTAAGGGGAAAAGTGTGGTGCGACGTGCACTTTCTCTAATGCAGTTCACACCATCGTCGCACCACAAAAGAAAACCATTGGAAGGAGTCTGTTAACTCATGTGTCAGCTCATGCGATGTGCACTATGTCTAGTGCGATTCACATGTGGTTCGCACAAGTCGACAAACCCCTCCCTTTCTTTGATTTCCATCGCGCTGAATTCCTTACTTTGGTAGTTGTATATATATGTTTATAGTGTATGCTACTAACGCCCATTCGCAGGAATATGTCCTCCAACAAGCACCATCAAAAGAGACGTGCCCTGAAGCATACTCCCAATGCAGGAATACCCACACAAGAAGCAGAGCATGTTGAATCGGGGATTCACTTCGGGCTTCAGGGAATGGAAGCCTATTACCTCGAGTTCAGGAAATGCTAATTCTTGGAATAAAAGCGGTTCAACATAGATGATTTCCAAGAGGAATTCATGAACATGCCAAAACAATTTCGCTTAAGAGTTAGGGAACATTTTGCCAAAACACCAGGCCTCTACTTTCCTGAGTTGGTATGGGAATTCTATGCTTTATACTGAGCTCGTCTTGACATACTAAATACCAAAGGCCCACTGAGCAAGTCACCATGCCGCAAGTTAGCATGGGTACGAGGTAAAGAGTTGGACATTACCCCGGAAGCCATTCATTCTACAATATGGGACGATGAACCAATCCCCGAATCAAGGTTCATGAAATGCGTGGAGAGAAAGGATGAGGAATAAAAATGGGTTGCTAGTGTTATTGCAGAAGGATACCCCCTTTGGGCCATCACAAAGAGGCAAATTTATCGCTCGGATCTCAGATTTGAAGCCTACATGTGGCTCAACTTTGTGAGCACAAGGCTCAAACCGACCATCCACACCACTAAAGTGACCATTGAGATGGGAATTCTTCTTGCTTACATCATGAGAGTCCTCAGATTAAATGAGGGCGAGATCATAACTGAATATCTCAAGAGTAAAGCACGACATGAATCTACATCCAAGGCATTCCCCGTGCTCATCACTCTTCTATGTATCCAGTCTGTATGCCTCTTGTTTAGAGGATTTGACAAGGCTAATCAAGCTAATGGCATGGTTCGCCAAGACAAAAAGAGGGATAAAGATTCTCCACACATCAAGAAGAGGCAGCTCGAACAAATTTATGATGCCACCACACTCCGGCCTCGAGGCAAAAATATTATGCATGATCAAGAAAGGGATTCACCCGCATCTCAAGGAGCCTCGAGCACTGTAAATGTAGCATTAGGAGCCACTCCTTCAGGTGATTTACTAAATATTTCTCAGCTTACCAACAAAAATGAGGAATCTTTGCACAAGTTGGCCAAAGATATCCCAACTTTGATTCAATCGGCGATCAAGTCGGCCCTAAAACTGGTTGTGTTAAGTGTGAGAAAGCTATGTGCTAGAGTGGAAACTATGGAAACAGAGGTTGAGAGGTTCTCACAAATGATCCAACCTGTTGAAGAAAATTTGGATATTAACCTACCGGCTCCAAGCTCAAACTCTCTTCCTAGATGTGCTAGCCCTCCTGATGATTGGTGCACCAGTTGGGACTGGGCTGATGAAGAAGACATATCTGAGATGCAGGAGAAAGGGACACCAGTGGAGATTACTCCAAACAATACAGCTCCGGTCGTCCACCATCAGCCAGCACCTCCAATGCCATATGAGAGGAAATGGAGACTTCAGCAAAAATGGTTCTTGTATCACGAGCTGATGACTTGTGAGGACAGGTGGTTTGTGGAGCTCTGGGGTCGAATTCAGGTCTTGTAAGATCCATCAATTCCTCCACTAGAATGGTTTTAGATAGATCCAACACTTGCTTACATACCACCAACGGCACCACCAGCTCCACCAGTATCTCGACCACCTAATCAATTCTATTCCTGGAGGCGTCGTCATCATCATTAACCTACTCAGGGAGTTTTTGGCACTCATTCTTATTTGTCTATCTTTCTGTGCATCGTGGGCTATGCTTACTTTATTGGGGAAGTCTGTAACTATTACTATCATGATGCTTGTTGTGATCGACATCGCCTTTAGACTATGTTTTATTTTAGATTATGTTTTTTTTCTTTGAGCTTAATTCTGCCCTCGTCGGGCTTCAATTTTATTGATTGTGTGCCGGGTTGGTCTTACATCCCCTATTGTTCCACCACCCATGCCTTGCAAATGTGCTAAATGCCTATGCCTAGGCTTGTTCTTGAATGAAATTATGAGCTCAAATTCAGTTATCGCCTTGTTAATAGTAGTGTAGAAATAAACTCCGAGGGTTTTCTTAATACTACGGTTCTTTCCCAAGGAGCAAAAGTTTTGATTATTTTCTTTTTTTTTCTTTTGTTTTTGTGTGTCAAACCGGGTTGGTGTTTCCTTATGATAGATTGATAGGCAACCTTCTTAAGGTAAAATTCCAAGTTTTAGTTTAGAATTGAGTCCGTAACTTCTCATCTCGAAATGGGCCCACCGAAAAAAATAAATCATGGCAATTTATTTTTGAAAATGAAAGGAAAAAGGGAAATGAATTTTTGAGGAAAAGAATTCTCTTGTCATGAATTCCATACTCTCGCTTTGGCTTGATTGACTCATAAACGAGTGTGTAATGAACTCAGAATATCTTGTCAAAAGTCATTTGCCTCAATTGATTGTGGGACTAATGAATGAAGTCTTCTGGCATGATGTCTTGTGTGGGTAGGCTGTACCTTGATTCTTGTGCATAAGTGTCATCTAGAACTTGCCCTGAATGTGATTCAAGGCAAAATTCTAGGTGTAACTAAGCTTGGAAGATGACCTTAGGCCCATTTTGATAAGCCACTTCACCCAAATGACTTCCCAATGACATCAAATCCTAGTGAACTCCTTTGAGCTTGTGACCGTTCTATGGCACCTTGTCAACACCTTGACCTTTTTGTAACCTATATCTTGGCACCCATCCTTCCTAATTGCTTGAAAATGAAATGCCTAATTTTGGGGCAGAACAAAAGATAACATAGGCAAATGCCTAAGTTTGGGGGTGCATATGATTAAATGAGGAAAAGAAAGGAAGTGAACTTCAATTTCAAGGTAGCACCTTAATTTCAAATTGAAAATTGCTCCAAAATATCAATCCAATGAGCAATTTGAAAAGCAAAAAATTGGTGCTACCACGTAAAGGTGATATAAGGTGTGAATGATCATGAGTTAAAAATGAGATATCTTGGGTTGTGAGAGGGAGGAATAAGGTGAAGTTGAAATGGAAAAATGTGAGCGGTGTTCGAAATGAGAACAAAGATCATTATAGAGGTCTAGTCACTTGAGCCAAATGATATCCTCACCTTAGCCCTAGCCAACATCGTAACCCGCAAGTCCTTAGTGATTCAGAGCTTGGCTACCCTATATTAGTGGCGATTTACATAAAGGGAAAGCCTATGGTTCGACGCGTATGCACTTGAACTTCCTTGAGAGAGTGAGAGTCTTCTTGGTTCTCTTATAATCCTATGTTTTGAGAATTGAATGATTGTGAATTGGATTCTCTCTTGTGGTAACTGGCATCATGCACTCGAATTCAAGCATAGAGTCTCTATTTCAGTTGAGGGGAATGAATAAGACAAGTTGTGTGGCGAATCTTAAGGAAAACCTTGACGCTCCATGCCAATGAGTTGAGGAGCTTAAATATCTTATTTTGAATGGCAAATTCCCTTGGTTTTAAATGAGAAATGATGTCCTTTTGAAAAAGGTTTTGAAATGACCAATTGCCTTGAGTTTGTGGTAGTTCAAATTGAGATGAGCATAGTAGTTGAGTCCTTTGTTTGAGTCTTTTATTTGTTTGTTTTTCTTAAATTTTTAGTGAAGAGTAGTCTTTTGTGCCTTGATTGAGACTTAGCATAATTCATTCCTTTCCTTGTTAGTATCTTGCTTGAGGACAATCAACAGTTCAAGTTTGTGGATTTGATAAGTCGGTAATCTACCAACTTATTGAGCCTATATCCATGAATTATCACTATGTTTTGAATTGATTTAGATGTTCTTATGGCCTTTATTGATGTATATGCAGGTACTTTTGATAGAAGATGAAGAACAAGGATATGGACCTAAAAAGATCCAAAAGGGAGCTAAGTGTAAATAGTTTAGAAAAGATAAAGAATCTGAACCAAGATGCGGTGGATGTGCAACACACACAAGCCGAAGTGCGGTTCGCACCTCCTCTGCATGAAGCTACTAAAGTTGCTAAAGATTCTGCTAAGAAGTGTGTTCGTTGTGCGACGTGCACATCCCGTGGTGTGAAATGCACCACCTTTACATGAAGCCCACAATTTTAGCTGAAGTCACTGATCGAGTTGAAGCAGGTGTGCAACGCGCACATCACGACATGTGAACAACACATCACATCGCACACCTCCCAAAGGGAAAACTTGTCCTAATTTTATGTGACGACTTGGGAATATATAAAAGGACATTTTAGGCTCAATTTGTATATACAATACTTCAGACCTGAGTCTTAGAGATAGTTTTTGCTTTGTAAACAATTTTCCACCTCCATTAAGAGAGGGTTTTCAATCCAAATCTCTTGGTTAACCATTTGTGTTCCTAATTTGATTCTAGAACTTGAGATTCAGCTATAATGGATGGAAATTTGACTTTCCCAGATGGTATCTCTTGTTCTCCTAGTATGAGTGGCTAAATTCTCTTGTCTAGGGGTGTATTGATGATGGGTGCTTAGCTAATGGGTGTGGCTGTTGTTAATTCATCTCTATAATTGCTTATTTGACACGGGTCTAGTAATTCCACAAAGATTTAATCATAAAATTGATGGTTGAAAACATTAGCTTACTTTACTTGACTACATGACTGCTTGAAAGAGGATTTCATGGTTGTGGATGTGAAATTGCTAGTGGGTACTTTGGAATCCATCTAGATTTGAGGCTAGAAATAGCTCTTATCGTAGGAACCTCCCATTTAAGGGTCTAAGCTAGAGATAGTGTGACCTCCCCAAGCATATGTTGGTTGATTGTTGACCAAACCAATGGTGTTCTACCCGAAATCATTGGAAATGTGGATGTTGATCGAGAGATAAACATTCCACACCTATAACCAATGTTATATGTGTCAAATAGCGAGAATAGAAGTGAATTGATGATTACCCTATCCCATAAGCAATGCCCCATCGGATGTGCACCCCTAATCTTCTAAATCACTTGGTACACCCATATTTAGTTTTATTGCTTTTTGTTGAATTGTGTTAGTAGTGACAACTTTTCCAATTCCCCCCATCCTTTTACTTTTTTTTGTTTGAGCAATTAATATCGCCTTGAAATCAACTCATACAATCTCTAGTTGGCTAAGTCAAGTCCCTTGGGTATGACCCCGACATCCATTGGCTAAGTCAACTCATACAATCGTCGTGGCCTCCTAATTGGAGAGCAGGATATGAGCATTCATGTCATGCTTGGTGCTTGAAATTGGTTTCCTTGGCTTGTGGTATTGTCTCTTGCACTTGTGTTGTATGCCTCTTGAGTTAGAATTTTTAAGTTGCTTGAGGACAAGCAATAGTTCAAGTTTGGGGGTTTGATAAGTTGGTATTCTACCTACTTATTTAACTCTTACACTTATGCTTTTGCTAATAATAAGTGGAAAAATAGTGCAATTGATGTGGACTACTTCTATTTGGTAGGATTATCTGAATTAGAAGTGATCGGTGTGGAATCGGATGATAACAAGTCAAATTGGAGGAAATTCTGAAATTCTGGGCAACTCAGCGCTATCGCGCTGCATGAGCGCCAATGGCACTAAAGGCGGAGGGCCGGCTTGTGCACGATGGCGCTGGGACAGTGCGGTAGCACTGCAGAAATCATAGTCAATGCCAGTCAAAGACAAGGGCACGATCACGTCCCATCAGCGCGATAGCGCTGACCAATGTGATTCCCTTGAGCGCGATAGCGTTGTGGAAACCCCAATTGATACAAAAGACTCCTAAGCCATTTTGAAACACATCTTTGGCTAATCTTTGGAACTTTTGGCAAGCTTGGAGAACAAGTTCATCAACCAACACCATATGAGTGAAGATTTAGATGCTATGTATTGTAAAATCTTAAGTTCTATTCTTCAAACTCTTAATCATAATTGCTATTTTATTGGTGTAATTATTGAATTGAGATTTGGGTTTGTATTAGAGATAATACTTGTTTGGATATTGAATTCATATATAGATTTTGTTCTTGTTTGATTATTTGGGTCTATTGAATCCTCCATGATTGAATTATAGTCAATGGTTGCAAACATTAACTTAGCTTGCTGATTTGGGTTTTTGCTCGAGAGAGAAATTCTCGAATTCGGGAAGATTCATTAGTGGGGATTTGGGATTTCCACTCTAAATCAAGGCTAGACATAGCTTGGTTACCGGAAACTCCCATCTAAGAGTTGGGGTTAGAAATAACCCAACTCTCCCAAGTTATTTGGCTGGTTTATTGATTACTCGTGTTAGTTCGAGAGAAAATACACGAGATATATGCTCGATTGGTCGAGTGACAGTTAGGCATACCTTCAACCAATACTACCTAGGTGTTAATCAGGTGCAAGTCTTGTGAATTGAATTCCCATTCCCAATTCTCCCTTGTTATCCTTGCTTGGCGAAAGCAAGGTGAAAGCCATTGATCGCTTTATCCTTTATTTGATTTCTTTTATCTTTAGCTTTAGTCTAAAACCCCCTTTTTAGATATCTTTTCCCTTTTTGTTAATTGAACTTTAATAAGTTTCTTGGATTCCCTATTAGCTCGATCACGACTACATTATTCTTTTGGGTATGACCCCGACACTCGTTGGGAATTATAAATTTTGTTTTGCTCTGATGATCGTCGTGACCTCCTAATTGGAGAGCACGATTTGAGGATTTATCAGGCTCCACAATCACCCCTTTTTCCGAGACCACATACCCTAAGAAGGCAACCGAACACAACCAAAACTCCCATTTCAAAAACTTTGCATACAACTGCTTCTCCTTTAAAATTCCCAAAACTAACGAAGATGCCCTGCATGTTCCTCCTTGCTCTTGGAGTAAATCAAAATGTCACCAATAAACACTATCACAAAGGAATCCAAGAATGAATTGAAAATACCATTCATCAAGCTCATGAAGGTTGCTGGCGGATTGGTCAACCCAAACGACATTACCAAGAACTCGTAGTGCCCATATCAAGTCCAATAAGACATCTTAGGTATATCCTTTGGCTGAATCTTTAGCTGATGGTACATTGACCTTAAATCAATTTTGGAAAACATTGAAGCACCCTGAAACTTGTCAAAAAGATCATCAATGCGGGGCAAGGGATACTTATTTCGTATGGTAACCTTGTTCAACTTCTTTTAATCTGTACACATCCTCATGCTACCATCCTTCTTCTTAACAAACAAGACAGGAGCACCCCAAGGTAAAGCAATGGGATGAAAAAATCCTTTCTCAAGTAGTTCCTATAGCTAAGTTTTGAGTTTCCTCAACTCTACCGGAGCCATTAGATAAGGTTGATTAGAGATTGGGTGAGTGTCCGGCTCCAAATTAATGCAAAAATCAATATCCCAATTCAGAGGCATACCAGGAAAATTTGTAGGAAATAACTCCTGAAACTTAGAAACCACAGGGACCGACTCAATAAGAGGAGACTCCATACTAATATCCCGGAGATGATCCCGGAAGGCTGAACACCCCTTCCCCACTAACTTTCTAGCCTGAACAAAGGATATGATCTTCACCGACTTAGGCTTATACACACCCTCCCACTTTAGTCTATCCATACCCGGCATCTCTAAAGTCACGGTCTTGGTATTACAGTTAAAAACAACGTGATAAGGAGACAACCAATTCATACCCAGAATAACATCAAAATCAAACATATCCAAGATAATCAAATCTATCTAAGTCAGGAAACCCACAAACACATTAGAACATGAACAATACATATGGGTCACTATCATAGACTCTCTAACCAGAGTGGAAAGATATATAGGAGAATCAAGAACATCACAGACCAAGTCCAGACCCAAGGCAAATTTAACAGATACATAAGAATAGGTGGAACACGGATTAAATAACATAGAAGCCTCCGGTCAATAGACTAGAATAGTACATGTTATCATAACATCAGATGCCTCAACCTCGGACTCACCTAGGAAGGCATAACAATGATCTCTATTATCAAGTCTAGCAACCTCCCTAGCAAGTTGCATCCCTTCCTTCCTTGTAGTACCATTTCCCTTACAAAATGAACTCAAAAGCATCCTCATGCTCCATACCATGGAACGAAGGGGGTTTCGTCTTCAGAAACTTATTCAACAACTCTTGCTCAGACCCAATTGTGATAGGGCCTAACGTCGTATGGAAGAATGCATCTATACCAGAAGATTCATCCATCCTAGGAGCTATGGCAACAACATGATGGCCACCCAGAACCTGAACAGCTGGCGTAGTAGGGGTGGCTCAAGTACATGCCATCCTGCTCAAAAATGCCAACCACCTGCTGAATAACCTCAGAAGACATAGGAGGAAGGTCTTGACCTTCAACTAGTGCTGCTACCTCTAACTTCGCGCCCTCTATGTGTACGCCTCAACCTCCTCAATATGATCCTGGAGTAGGGGAGGGCTCAGCGACCTTTGCTCAGCCGGTGACTGAGCTCCACCCCTGGCGGGTGTTTCTCTCCCTTTACCCCTACCCCTACCTCACCCTCGAACCATTAGTCCCGCAGCTGGAGTTGCTTCCCCTGCTTTATTCCACCTAGTTTTCACCATCTGCGAAAAAAAGAATGAAGGAGGTCAGCTACCAATTTGGATCACCAAATACCAATAAGAATCAAGTTATAACATGAAGGAAGAAAGAAAAGGTAGTTTACTAAAGTCATGTAGCCTCCCAAAGAAAAGTATAGAAGTTTGATGTGTCAGGATTTCACGGCACTTTTGACGCTTAATACTAAGGATTTTTGGGTGATCTTAAGCATGTTTTATTAGATTTGATGTAGTTTGTTGCTTGTACAAGGAAAAGTATTGAAAAGATGAAAATACCAAAGCATTGCAGTTTTCTGGGCAAAAAGGCATGCCCCATTGGTGTAGGATCAACCATGTCCTTTGCGAGAAGATGTTTGAACGAGGCAGCAGGAGAAACTAAGGCATTAAATCCTGACGGGCTGCCATGATGCCCGTGAAAGACACGATGGGACATCCCAGGGTCCGTTGATATGAGACAAAGACCAATGTGAAGCAACTAAGTAACCACGATGGGCAACCACGACGGGCGTCGCACCCACGATATCTCATCATAGCTGCCCGTCAAAATATGGCAGTGAGAATATTGAGAGACCAAGGAGAGCCAACGGGCAACCATAATGGGAATCATAGCCATGACATCCTGTCATAGCAACCCATGAGAATGAGGCACCGTCTTGGTAGCTCAGATGGAAAAAAGCCTGACGGACACCCACGACGGCTGGAGCATCATGTTGGAGGTGCCGTGTCTAGATGTCCTAGTCTTCTTAGGATTTGGTCTTTGTTGTCTATAAATACTTTCCCTTAGGTTTTATTTATGGGTTCAAACTTTTGTTACCAAATTTACTACATTGTGACTCATTTTTGAGACATTAATTCACAGTTTTGAGAAGTCAAAGATTGTTCTTGCTTTTATTGAAGTGTTCTTGAGATTTCTTCAAGATTATGGATTTCTTTACTTATTCTTGTAATTCTATACTCATGATTGTTCCAACAATTCTTGTTTTCTTACTTATGAACATGAGTAGCTAAATCCACAACTAGGGTTGTGTGAACCATGAAGGATTAACGAAGTAGGCAAAGTACTTGGTAATTCTAGGGTGATGTTTATGCATGTATTGTTATTCCCTTCACATTGATTGCTCTTTAACAGTGTAAAATGTTAGAACTCACCTTATCTTTACTTTTTAGACCAAGGGGTAACGTATGGGAAAAGAGTTGCTTAACAACAAAGATTTGAGGCTACCAACCCTCATCTAATAGCTTGACCTTGTTCGGGAATAGCTAATCTGGGATCCAGGGTAAGGGAGATAAATCATACACCCACGGTCAGACAAAGGCGTGTGGTGAAATTCATCTATTTGAGGGACTAACTATTTAGGTGAACCTAACTTACCGATTCTCCATGCTAAGCACCAAGCTAGTTTATTAAGTACAACGCCTTACTATGTTATGATCTCATAGGGAACACTAGCCTAGTTGCTTCTCTTATTGATAACAACCTTTGAAATTGATACTTGTTACTTGTTACAATTCTAAGTTACGTTTAATTTTTGTTACTTAACCCCCCTCCCCCCCCCCATTTGAGGAAAATAAACTACTAACAATGCAAGTAAACACTAATTAACAATAGTCCTACCATATTCCCTGTGAGATCGACCCCAACCTTCATTGGGTTCTATATTTGAACAGCGACCGCTTACGCTTCTAAAAGGAGGTGTAATTTGGGCACATCAAAATTTTGGTGTCGTTGCCAGGTAATACGGTTTAGGATTAAGAGAGATAGTGTTTATTTCACTATTAGTCCTTATTTCTTGATTTTGCTTTTTCTGTTGTTTTAGTTTTGTGACGCAGGTTGCACACTTGTGCATGCCTAATACAAGGAGTCAAGGCAATCCCTTGATCTCATACGATCCTGAACTCACCAGAACTCTAAGAAACATGGCTAAAGAGGGAGAGTTTGAGACACAGGAACAAGTCACAACTTGGTTGTTGGCCGAAGAGGAGCAGAGGAAAAAGGAAGAAGAAGATGCCCTCGCTGCTGAGATATTGCAATCACAGCAGACCTCGCGGCTCAAAATGCGGCAGCTAAGCAAGCAAGGCAAGTACGATAATAAGATGCTCATCAAGCTGCAATAAATGCCCAAGTTGCAGCTGATGGGCAGCCTACAAAAAGTTTTCTAGAGGACCAGTCGTACCAAGAGGGAATAGGGGCCAACAGTTGCAGCAATTAGGACAAGTACCATGGTATGATATTGATGATAATGATGCGGATGACATAGGGACTACCTGACCTATAGTAGTGCCACAACTACCAGTAGGTACAAAGTTTGATATTGCCAGCACCATGATCCAGCTGCTAAACTTGAAAGGACTATTTTTGGGCTACCTGCTGAGGATGCAAATCTGCATGTGTCTAATTTTGTGGGAATTTGCAAAGCGTATAATCCGCCAGGAGTGGAGCAAGATGCTATTAGACTGAGGCTATTCCTATTTTCTTTGATTGGAGAGGCAGTTGTTTAGCTTAATGAGTTGCCCAAAAATTCTACATTTACATGGCTGGAGCTGAGGACTCGATTCTTTTCACCGTCTAAGATATTGCAGCTAAAACAAGATATTTATAACTTCAAGCAGCTGCCCACAGAAACACTGCATGAAACATGGTTGAGGTTCAATAAGAAGCTGAAGCAGGTTCCAAAATATAGAATCCCTTCTGAGTATCTGATGGAGATATTTTATAGAGCATTAAATGACAACACAAAGGCGGTAGTGGATACGGTGAGTGGGAGAGCATTCATGGAGAACACTTATTATAAAGCATCTAAGATGCATGATAGGGTCACCAATCAAACAGAGCCTGGCACACTAGAGAAGCTAAGCGTGCAGTGGGTACTTATGTAGTTGGGAACTCCATCGACTATCAAGAATTTCAGGATATTAAATAGAGTTTTGCAAGCTTGCAAACAACTGTGGATCTAATTGTGAAGAAATATCTTAATGGAGGGCTGGAAAAGGTGAAGGGAATTGGTTCAAAAGGAAGAGATCCAAGGCAAGATAAGTATGATTCTGAAGAGAAACTTAGTTACCTGAATGATCAAGGAATGGGTTTTTGGGTAAATGGACAAGGAAATCAAGGTCGGAATAGAGAAGACAACTATAATTGGTCCAGATACAGAGATAGGAGCAGGGGTAGAGATGGTGATTGGCAGAAGAGAGATGGCTACAAGAATGATAGGAGCAGCTTATGTGTCCTTTCTGGAAATCGTGAATCAGGTGCTGATTAACCATTCCCACCCATGAGAGAGTTGATGAACAAGTTATTGTAAAAGGATGATGCTACGGAAGGAAGCTTAAAGGATATACACGTAGATCTTTCTGGAATGAGTCAGAAGGTTGAGTCTCATTCTGTATCGATAAAGTAGATTGAGGCACAAATAAATCAGATGTCTACAATTCTGAATCCGTGTCAAAAGCGTAATCACCCAAGTGATACAGTTCAGAATACAAAAAATGATTGACAAGTTATGGTTGTAACTACCCAAAGAGGAAAATAGACTATTGACCCTCCTATGCCTATAGTTGTTGTTGAGCTGGCCGAGTCTGAAAAAGATGATGCTAAGATTGTGGTTGAGTCTGAGGAAAATGATAGCGGTGAAGGGACAAGTGAGAGAAAGCATTATGATTTGAAGGCGATGAACAAATAGGTTGAACCAGTCTTGAAACCTATGCCATTGCCTCCTCCACCTTACCCACAAAGATTAAAGAAAAAGGTTGAGTACGACAAATTTCACAAGTTCATCTCCATGCTGAAACAACTTTCAGTCAATATTCATTTAGTTGAAGCATTGGAGCAGATGCCTGGATATGCTAAATTTATGAAGGATATGGTAACTAGGAAGAGAACGGTAAGCTTTAAGCTAGTAGATAATTTGCACCATTGTAGTGCAATAGCCTCTCATTCATTGGTGCAGAAAAAGGAAGATCCTGGAGCTTTTACTATTCCTTGCACGATTAGACCATTCTACTTTGCTAAGGCATTGTGCGATCTGGGTGCCAGTATTAATCTGATGCCAGTAGCAGTGTTTAATTAGTTGGGCTTGGAAGCCCCCAAATCGACTACAATGTGGCTTCTAATGGCAGATCATACAGTGAAGAGGCCCGTTGGAATTCTCTATGATGTACTTGTGAAGTTTGATACTTTTATCTTCCCTGCAGACTTTGTGATTCTTGACTGCGATGTTGACTTTGAGGTTCCTATCATCTTGGGAAGACCATTCCTGGCCACCATACATACGTTGGTTGACTTAGAAACTGGGCAGATGAAGTTTAGACTGAATGATGAGGTAGTTACTTTTAATGTCTGCTAATTTATGAAGCATCATGATGACATGCACATGGTTTTTGTTATTGATGTGGTGGATGAGGATTAGCTAATTGTGCCTGTTAAGGAGAGACTTGGTGTAGAAGCATTTGCGGTCGTGATTAGAAATTTTCATGGAGACAATATTGAAGAGTATGGTGAGATGGTTGAAGCACTTGCAGGTATGGGGTCCTATAGCTATGCTCTAAAGAAGCTTGATTTGGACTTGAAGAATAGACTGACACTGCTTGCCAGACCATCTATTGAGGAGCCTTCAATCTTGAAGCTCAAAGAGCTTCTATCTCATCTTCGATATGTGTTCGTAGGAGCTAACGAGACCTTGCCAGTGATTATTGTTGCAGACTTAGGTGAAGGGCAAATTGAAGCTCTGGTTTCTGTGTTGAGAAAGTTTAAAAGGGCCATTGGTTGGTCTATCGCTGACATCATAGCCCCAGATTGCATTCCGATTATTGAGCACCAGCATAGGTTGAATCATCCTATGCAAGAGGTTATCAAGAAGGAGAATACAAAGTGGCTAGATGCAAGTGCAGTTTACCCTATTGCTGATAGCAAGTGGGTGAGCCCAGCTCAGTGTGTGCTGAAGAAGGGTGGATTACTGTAGTCCCAAATGTGAAGAATGAGTTGATTCCAATGAGTCTAGTCACAGGCTGATGCATGTGCATGGATTATAGGAAGCTGAATGCTTAGACTGAAAAGGACCATTTCTAATGCCGTTCATTGATCAAATGTCAGACCGTCTTGCTGGTAGAGATGGTATTATTTTCTTGATGGTTATTTTAGGATACAATCAGATCTTGATTGCTCCTAAAGACCAAGAGAAGACCACTTTCACATGTTCGTATGGGACATTTGCTTTCAAGAGGATGCCTTTCAGTCTATGCAATGCACCAGCAATATTTTAATATTGCATGATGTCTATTTTCTCTGACTTAGTGGAGGACACTATCGAGGTGTTCATGGATGAATTTTTGGTGGTTGGTGACTCTTTCGATGACTGTTTGGGTCATCTCAGTTGTGTGCTCAAGAGGTGTGAAGAATACAACTTGGTACTTAATTGGGAGAAGTGTCATTTCATGGTGAAAGAGGGTATAGTGATTAGCCATTGGATTTCCAATAAGGGTATAGAGGTCGACAAAGAAAATATAGAGGTGATTGAAAAATTGCCTCCACCAGTTTCTGTAAAGGGGATTCAGAGCTTTTTGGGGCATGCTGGTTTTTATCGGAGATTTATCAAGGATTTATCAAAAATTGCAAATAGATTGTGCAAGTTATTGGAGAAGGAGGTAAAGTTTGTTTTTGATGAGGTATGTTTGAAGGCATTCAAGGCTCCGAAGTAAAAGATGATCTATGTCCCTATTATTATCTCTCCTGATTGGTCTCAACCTTTTGAGGTTATGTGCGATGCTAGTGGAGTGGCGCTAAGAGTAGTCCTAGGACAAAGACGTGAAAGAATTCTTCATCCCATATACTACGCTAGCAAAGCACTCAATCCTGCTTAGAAGAACTACATTGTGACTGAACAAGAGTTGCTGGCTTTGGTCTTCGCTTTTGAGAAGTTCAAATCGTATTTTCTTGGCACCAAGGTGGTGGTGCACACTGATCATGCAGATCTGAGGTACCTTATAGTGTTAGAAAGATGCTAAGTTGAGATTGATTAGATGGGTGTTGCTGCTACAAGAGTTTGACTTTGAAGTCAAGGACTGAAATGGTACTGAAAATCAGGTAGCAGACCATTTGTCTAGACTTGAAGAAGAAGCAATGTTGAAGCTGAATGATGAGAATAAAATTGATGATTGGTTTCTAGACGAGCAAGTGTTGGCTGCCTCACAAGACCTGATTCCTTGGTTTGCAGACTTTGCCAACTATTTGGCAAGTGATTTGGTGCCTCATGATATATTTGTTCACCAAAGAAGAAAGTTCATGTCCGATGTTAAGAAATTCTTCTGGGAGAAACCATTCTTGTTTTGTGTGTGTGCTGACACTATGATCCATAGATGTGTGGGTTGGTTTGATGCCTTCGAGGTTCAACCGTGGAGTGCTAACTTGCTACGTGATTTCATGGATAGAGTTTGGGTCATTCGGGAGAGACTTTGTACTGCCCAAAGTAGGCAAAAGAGTTATGTTAATTGGAGGGTTCGAAATTTAGAGTTTTTTGTTGGTGACCAAGTGTTCCTTCGGAGGTCGTCCATGAAGGGCGTGATGAGATTCAAGAGGAAGGAAAAGCTTAGCCCTAGGTTCATTGGGTCATTTGAGATCCTTCATCTTATTGGGGTGGTAGCATATAAGTTAGAATTGCCTCCTTCTTTTTCAGGTGTTCACCTAGTTTTCCACATTTCTATGCTGAGATAGTATGTTATGGATGAGTCGCACGTGCTTCAGTGGGATTCAGTTTAGCTTGATGAGTCTTTGACTTTTGAGGAGGAGCCTGTTGCCATTTTGGATAGGTAGGTTAGGAAGTTGAGGTCCAATGAGATTCTGCCAGTTAAGGTTCAGTGGTGGTATCATCCTATCGAGGAGGCTACTTGGGAGATCAAGGATGACATACAGACCCATTATCCTCACCTTTTTGAGCCGGTACCTTCTTTCCTTTAACTTTCAAGAACAAAAGTCCTTTTAGTAGAGGATGTTGTAATGATCCTCGTGGTCATTTTCTTATATTCATGTCTTTTTATAATTTTGACCCTTCCCGTAGCTTCTTCAAAGTCAGTTTGGCTTATGGGCTTGGGTGGCATGCTTTTCGAGGTATTAGGTTCAATTCTAGAAGAGTTTCTCTATTTTAGAACTCTTTAAGTTGGTAAGTTTGACTTTGGTCAATATTCGGAGAAGACGGGCTTGAATATAAATTTCGGCAGCGCTGTTAGCTCTGGAACATGGACTTTGGGCTAGTAATACCTTTGGTTCGGGTCCCGAGGGTTCCAAACTCATTTTGGGCACCTGGGTAGCTTTTAGGCAAAACTAGCAAAGTGTTGATTTCTATCAACATTTCATCAATACAACCTCCATTAGTCATTTCAATGATTTTGTTGGGTCCGGAATGCCTTTTCCAGTTGGGTAGAATATTTGGTTTGTGTTCACGGGATTAAGAATGAATCCCAAGTGTCCATTCGGTGAATTTTAGCCTCGTGGCATTTGCTAGTTTTTATTGTGCTGTTGCACACCCTTTTGGTCATCACAATCGCGAGGTGACCATCGCGTTCACGATGGTCTGACTTTTTGACCATCGCGTTCGTGAAGGGTTCATCGCGTTCGCGATGAAGACCGGCCGAGACCTGGTCTGGCTTGTTCTTTGCATTTGCGATGAAGACCATCGCAATCGCGATGGTCTCCCAGCTCCTATTTTACGTTTGTGAGGGGTCCTTCATGTTCACGATGAAGGACCTATTACGACGTATATTGAACTTAATCAAAACACCATAACTCGGCATTTTATTTTGAAAAAATAAATAAAAGAAAGAGAGTTGACACTTAATTTTTTAGGGAATTAAGAAAATCATTTTTAAAGGTAGTTGAAAAAAACCTTTAATTTATTTAACCAAAGTTCATAATAAGGGTTCAAGTGATTTTTCATAGAAGGGGTTAGGCATTTTGAAAATCCGCAAATGAGGTTGACCGGCCAATTTATAACTTTATATGGATAAAAAAACTTGTAAATTTTGACATCTTTTTCATCCTCAAAATGAAAGCTAAGTTTCAAAAATATTAATTTTATCGATATCTAATTATAATATAAGCTTAACTGAACACCTAATGTGATCTTTTAGAATTGAGAAACTAATTGAAATTGTTTAAAGAAGGAGGCAGGAGAAAAGTTCTTCTTTCACAAATATAAAGATTTACTTTTGCCTGCTCGAAAGACTAACTGCTTAGATCATTGATTGAAATTTGTCCACTCATTTTCACATAATTTTAATACAGAAACATTATCTTTAAATAGTAAGAAATCAAATTTAGATAAAAACAAACTCGTTCAGGGATTCATCTAAGTTAGAGAAAAAAAACAAATAAAACTGCTAGTGTAACAAAGTGTATAAAAACACTAATCGTAAGAAGATGACTTTAGGCCTTTGGCCTAAAATCTAAAATTATGGTTATTCCCACTTCTTTTTTCTGATCGTCTGACGAGAAGTGAGTCTTCAAAATCATTGCGAAATAAATATCTCGAGCCCATTTCTCTTTATTTTCATTTGTTCATGAGAAATGAGCCAGTTGACTGCTGTTCTTGGACATAAAATATATTGGTCTCCGGCCTAACGTGATAATGCACATGATGGAGAGGAGCTTTGGTTTTATGCAAATGAAGACAAAAGAGAAGAAATTAGAAACTGGAAAGGCAATAAATAATTTGTACAATTGAAGAGATTGAAGATTTATGTAAGATATACCATTCATTTGAGTTCAAAATAAAATAAATTGATTACGAGAATGAGCGACTTAGACTATTGCGTGAAAATTTAAATAAAAGCAAATAATCTATAAGCATATGAATCCAAATCTCATCGTCAAACTAATAAGAAACCCCCAAACTTTTAAAGTAAAATAAAGAAAACACAATGTACACTTCACGTAAAAATAATAGTGAGCATTCTTTACTTTGGGATTTTAGAAAACAAAAGCAAAAATATAAAAATTCTCACATGGTTATACTGTAAAGAAGCCTAGAGAAGGGATTTACTTATCTTTTCTAGAAACCAAAAGTAATATTCTAGAAGAGAAACATGATTTAAGACTAGAATAAAATTAAAAGACTTCAATAGATACTGAACTTAATTTGGTCTAGGACCTATTAAGTGTAATCACTAGTTGATTATGCTTAACAGAAAACTCAGGATACCCATTAAAAAAAAGCGAAACTCTTGAAGATTTTATGCTGCAAAACTTGAACGAGTTTAAGAAAACAAGAGTAGATCATACACATCTTATTTTGAGGAGTAACTATGAATATGAGGTTGAGATGAACTCAACCTCATTCAAACTCAAACCCAAAATTAGTCCTATAGGTAATCCTAACCACATATAAAGAGGATTGAGGTAGGGAAAATTTATAAACTTTTAAAGATAGAGAAAGATATGGAATGAAGAACTTCACGAAGTGTTCATTCTCCAATCTCGATGCTTATGTGAGAATTCTTTTTTCTTTATACTTATGCTAGATCAAACGATAATGAAAAGAAAAAATGTCTTAGTAGACTGTTGAAATGAGAGAAGACACAAGGCCTGAAATTTCGGCAATGAGGCAAACACATTCTTTTAAGAAAATTGACATTTTTAAAAGAGAAAGAAAATATTTTCTCAAGTAAATGGATAAAGGAAGGCAAGAGGCATGAACAGTATAAAATATCGATATCTCATTCCATAATGCTCACCTTTATGACTAAGCAGCTAAACCAAAGAAAAATAAAGCGAGGCAAGGGATATCATAAATGACCAAAAAAACTAAAGTGAGGATATTAATAGACCTATGAACAGAATCAAAATGACTATCAGGTAAGCATGAATGGGATAAATCTATACATCTATAGGCGAAAAGCTACATAAGGAATGAACATCACAAGACGTTCCTCTTTTGCCTCATAAGATTCACAAGAACATCTTTATTGCCCTATGATCTTATTAACTCATACAGCTAACCCAAACAATAAGGATGGTAAAGAGAAAATAAGAACACATGCACATAACTTCTTAAAATAGAATTCAAAACAGCTACAGGGAAATGGAAGTGGGGAAAATTTCTGAGTATATACGGGTGAGAAATAAAATACGAACACTAAAAGATGTTCATCCTTTAACTTATAAAGTTCATAAGAACTACCCTCTTCAAATACTCTTCAACAATCATAGCAGCTAGAACAAACAAAAAATAGTAAATAATTAGAAATCAAAACTACAAAACTAAAGCCATTACAAAATCACATGCAATAGAGAGCGATAAAATAGAAATGAAAAATAGTAAAAAGGAGGAACGAAGGGAGATTACTGACCTTCTTTGAGGTAGCAAACTAAGAGATGAGTCAATGATGATCTATTTCCACACCACTTCGAGATTGTGAGTGATCAAAGAGACATAAGAGCGGAGTGAGTGTTATCAGAAATTAGAAAAATAGAGAACTTAGTGAATGGGAGAGTATGATAAAACTCAAATATTCCCTAATTTTGCTATCACTTCTCCCTTATATATTTTGCTGTCACTTCTCCCTTTCCTTGCCTACGGGGAGTTCTGACTTGATATTCACAGCGTGGTTGATTTCTTCATAAGTTGAGATTAGTAATGTGATTTTAAAATTTATTAAGTGTTCGAGTGTTTGGAGCTTAGTTGGTGGTTACAGACCTCGTGGTAGGCTTACCATACTTCTTGCAAAGGCTTGGTTTTGGGTTTGGGTCTGTTTGGCAGATTGCCTGGTGCATTCGTATCCAGTTGATTCTGATTCGGACTGGTTTAGTCAGGTTGGTTTCATTTTACAGTTTGAAAGTTCTCCGTCAACATAAGGTATTCATATATGCCTTTCCTAACTTTGGTGTGTGGACTTCAGTTGGATTCAGATGGGTTGATCAGTTGGGTTTAGTTAGCGAGTTTGGTGTTGGCAAAAGTGTTCTTTCATTGTTTGATGGTCAGTCGGGTCAGGTAACTCCAGTTTTTGAGGACCTGTTACGGGTTGTTATCTTGGATGGCAAAAGTTAGTAGGCCATAGCTTGACTTTGATAGAACTTGAGTATAAAGGGTGACTTCGTTCGTGGTAGGATATGAGCGGGAACTATGGATCTCCGATGTGTCAGTCGATGTTTTGAGAGTGGCTCGAGTGTATAGCTTAGATGAAGTTTCATGATTATGGCACAAAAGGATTTGGCTCAGAATAAAAGGGTTTTGCGGATCAGCGGGTTCATGAGTTAGAGTTTTGGGTTAAAGGCTTTTCTGGCAAATTTGGTTGTGGTTTTGAAGATTCGAATTTTGTGTGTTGTTTGCCTTGCTTCTATGGTTTTGGTGTTGTATCGATGCTTTCCAGTTAAGGTTCTCGAGGTCCAGTTTGGGTTGGAAGATCTTTGGAGTTTGAGTTTAGAATCTAGCTTGGATAGTAAGGAGTTAAGGCTTAATTGTTTTTGTTGGTTCTGTTTTGTTGGGTGCCGTCTGGCCGAGGAGGCTACCCGGGTTGTCCGAGAGACTAATGCGGGATTTATATCCGCTATTCTTAAATCTCTAGTCTTTCCTTCTTTCCTGACTTTTAGGGACAAAAGTCTTTTTAGTAGTGGATGATGTAATGACCCTTCCGGTCATTTACGTGTGTTTGCCTTTCTTGTACTATTAGAGCTTGCATGTAGCGACCCCAAGTCATTTATGGCTTACTGGGTCCGGTCGTTCGGTGCCCGGTCATTTGCTTGGTCATTTATGTCGTTCCTTGTTTTAGAGCTTAAACTTAGAATATCGTTGACTTTAGTCAACATTCTTAGCTAACGTGCTCAAAATTGGATTCTGACAGTTCCGTTAGCTCTGGAGCGATGAGTTTGGTCTAGTTGGACCTTTAGTTGAGGCCTGAGAACTTCCGGTGTGAGTTTTGTATGATTTCTCAGTTTTCAGGCCATTTGGAGTTGAAAGTGTAACTTTGGGTCACTTTTGATGAACGGAGTGTCGGATTCAAAATCCGACGATTCCATCAACTCTGGAATGTTGAATTTAGGCTATGAAGATGGTCGGTTTGGGTTCTGGGTAAGCCAGACTCATTTTGAGCCTTTAAGTTCCTTTTCATTAGTGTTGACTTGTGTCAATATTTCTCCGAAACTACCTCGTATGAAAGTTTCATCAATTTCGTTGAGTCGGGAACGTCGTTTCCACTCTGTTAGCAGTATTAAGTTTTGAATATCGATTTCTGATTGTGCCCGAAATGCCCCGTCGAGTTTTTTAAAAATTGTAGAAATTGTAGAAAAATAAGTTGCGGGCAGCAGCTATATATTTCTGTTTCTCGTTTTCCAGCACTATTTCACCAACTTTTTTACTCTAAAACTCAAATATCTCTCCACCATTTTGTTCTAAATCAATTCTAATCTTTGGGGACTCAATTGTTCGTGAAATTTCCTTGTGGATTCTATCCATCAAGCTTGTGCATGTTCGTGGTTGTAAAGTTTTATCCGTCTTGGGCTGATTTTCTGTCGTTTTGGTAAATAATTCTTGCCCAATTTTTATTTTTATTTTTGAAATTCTATTCTTTAAAGCCTAACTTTTGTGGACTGTTTTGATCCCCAATTGTTGTCCATTCCTGCTCAATTTTTGAGCATGTGCTCCCGGGATGGTAAGGAACACTGGTGTATTTTTCATTTCCGGTTTCGGATTGCGGGACCCATGGGCCCGTTTGTGACCAGGATTTCGACCCGGTTATATTTTTGGCATTATGGGTATCGTTAGTCTTGTTTTAATATGTAGATTGTTGTATTGATAGCAGTTTTGCAATTTGGAGCTTCCCAGAGCAATTCGAGCCTGCACGATGCCGTCCCCGCAGTTATTCGTCGGACGACAGGTAGGTTATGGCTTTCCCTACCTAGACTCTGCATATATAGGCTAAAACTGCATTAATTAGCATCCTTGGGTGGGTTGTTATAGGTTGGTACCCCAGATCTTGTCCACCTTTTATGTCCGTTTGTTTCGTTCGTTGTTGTAGTATTCGCATAGTATTGTATATTACCCTTGTGGTCATGTGTGCATTTTATTGATTCTGGAACATAGATGGTGGGTTATTTGGGAATGTTCGCGAGTTTCGAACATAGAGATATCCTTTTAGGATGGGTATGTCTGTTGAGTAGCTGTTGGGCCTTTGCGGGGCTGATAGGAATTGTTGTGAGCCGTTGGGCTAATTTATATTTGTGTGCGAGTATATCATCCATGAAAAAGGTTTTTCTATGTATGTTTTACTTCAGTTTTGGCTGCGAGCCACTATAGATGGTTTTCCTAAACCTGCATGGCCCCGGGAGCCCATTTTTGGTTTATTTGATGATAAAAAAGGGTTTTTGGATGATTTCAAACTGATTTTATTACTCGTACTAGTCTCTGTTGGGCGGAGCACCATACTTGATTTTATTACTGGTATTAGTCTCTGTCGGGCAGAGCACCAGACTTGATTTTACTACTGATTTAGACCCGACTACTCTTTGGGCACCCTTCGAGAGGGTTATTGAGACTTCTATCACTGATTTAGACCCTAGTATACTTCGAGCACCCTTGGAGAGGGTCTTTTGAGATTACTACTACTGTTTTAGACCCGGGTCGAAGCTGGGCATGCATATTTGAGACTTAGCCACTGGCTTGAACCCAGACTCAATTCCGGAGGACACGTTTTGATTCTGAGTTGTAGTATGGGGTCTGCGACCTCCATTTACCTTGCCGCTCCAGGCCTAAGGCTTTGGGTTGCGTGTGCCAAGGGGAAGGGTATACGGTGGAGTAGAGGTATACGGGCAGTGTCCTTCCATGGAACCTACTTGATGGGCCTGATCGGCACTGGAGAAGTTACATATAGAGGTTCTATTTCACCCTGAGGTTTTCATGCATCATATCATTCATTGTCTGAGATATCACCCTTGTTTGCTATTTGTTGATTGTACGCTCTGGTAGTATGGGATGCCGGAGGGTTTGTTTTCACTTGATTGCATTCCTCGGTTGTATGGGCGGCCGTTGGGACTGTAGGTAGATTATATTTTACTCCTGTCTTTATTTAGAGTTTGTCTTGGCATTCAGTTTTTGAAGGATTAGTGATGGTTAGCCAATTGAGGCTCCGGTTGTGGGATTTTGATTATTGAGAGGGCTAGGGAGTCCTATCTTATTGAGGCACTTTTGTGTGGCCTTCTGAGAAGATTGTGAGATTCTGGTTCCATTCTTATCAGGGTTTGAGCTGTGTTTCTCGGTTATCGTGGGTTAGTTATTCTATCCTAGGGTTGTACTTGTGAGGTGGATTCCTGTTTATGCTATCATGAAATTGGATTGGTGTTATGATTTCCTTATACTTGTTGATTCCATTTTGAGTATGTTAGACTGCTTTCCTTCCTTTTCTTTACTTGAGGTTACCAGTATACTGCCATTTTCTCAACTCTCTCTTTACTTATTTATATTGTTGTGCAAGGACTCTAGGTGCGTTCTCCTTTCCTTCACCTGTGATTCTGTGTAATTGTATCCTTTGTGCTAGCATGTTCTACTTGTAACTTTTGGTTGCCTATTCTCTGTGCTAGCTCCTTGTGCTTGCTTTATTGTTTCAGTGACTGCTTTCTTGCTATTTGTTACTTACTGCTTTTATCTCTTATATGCGCTCAGTCGGCCGTTGATACCTACTGAGTACCCGTTGTTTTGGTGCTCATACTACACTCCTGCACTTTTTGTGCAGATATTAGTTGAGCTTTTTTCGTTGATCGCGTTGGAGACTCGTGCAGCTTTTGGACATCGAGACTAGGGTGAGCGCCTGACGGTCGGGTTTGTCTACCTCTCATCTGTTATACTATTGCTCCTTGTACTTTTGGAGACAGTTATGCATTGTATTTTATTACTTTTTGCACTTGTATTCCATTAGAAGATTATGTACTGGCGATACCAAGTCTTGGGGTTGGTTTATTATCTTTGTATATATGTTTTAGGTTGTTGCTTCCGCGTGTCTTATCTTTACATTCAGCTTTCGCTTATTTTTGCTGCTTGTGCGTAATTGGTTAGGTGGTAGCCCATTACTAGCTGTTTCGGGCTATGTGGACTGGTTCGCCTACTGGGGGGTTGTAGGTGCCATCATGACCTGAGAAATCGAATTGTGACAAAAGGTAGTTGAAAAAAAACCTTTAATTTATTTAACTAGAGTTCAGAGTAAGGGTTCAAGTGATATTTTGAAGAAGGGGTTAGGAATTTCAAAAAATCCATATATGTGGTTGACCGGCGAATTTATAACTTTACATGGCTAAAAAAACTTGTCAATGATTTCTTCTTAAAATGACTGAAATTTTGACATCTTTGTCATCCTCAAAATGAAAGTTAAGTTTCAAAAATATTAATTTTACCGATATCTAATTATAATATAAGCTTAACTGAACACCTAATGTGATCTTTTAGAGTTGAGAAACTAATTTAAATTGTTTAAAGAAGGGGCAGGAGAAAAGTTTTTCTTTCACAAATTTAAAGCTTTATTTTTGCCTTCTCCAAAGACTAACTACTTAGATAACTGATTGAAATTTGTCCACTCATATTAACTCAATTTTAATACAGAAACAGTATATTTAAATAGTAAGAAACCAAATTTAGATAAAAACGAACTTGTTCGGAGATTCATCTAAGTTAGAAAAAAAAACGCAATCAAATAAAACTATTAGTATAGTGAAGTGTATAAAAACTAATCGTAAGAAGATGACTTTTGGCCTTTGGCCTAAAATAAAAAATTATTGTTATTCCCACTTCTTTATTCTGATCGTCTGACGAGAAGTGAGTCTTCAAAATTATTGTGAAATAAATATCTCGAGCCTATTTCTCTTTCTTTTCAGCTGTTCATGAGAAATTAGCCAGTTAGTTACTGTTCTTGGACATAAAATATGTTGGTCTCTAACCCAATGCAATAATGCAAATGATGGAGAGGAGTTAGTCTGATGGACTCCAAATCGGTTTTATGCAAATGAAGACAAAAGAGGAGAAATTAGAAACTGGAAAGGCAATAAGTAATTTGTACAATTGAAGAGATTGAAGATTTATGTAAGATATACCATTCATTTGAGTTGAAGATATAATAAATTGATTATGGGAATGAGCGAGTTAGGCTATTGCGTGAAAATTTAAACAAACAGCAAACAATCTATAAGCATATGAATCCAAATCTCATCCTCAAACTTGTCAATCCCCAAATTAGAGCGGCGGACAAGAATCGTATGACCATCTATTTTATGAGTAATCTATGATATATACGAAGTTATAAACCAACAAACAAGTAGAATAACTAACATATGCTACATATATATACACTACAGAGTCACTGGAACAAAACTGTGTAATGTGATGCTAGATAACATCTAGGAAGCCTCTGGAGAGTACAAAATGCTATACTACTAATAACTAGTTGAGAAAAGCCTCGATATACCTAACTAGAGATCTATACATATAACCAAATATACTAGACATAATCTGGCTTCAGATGGAGATGGAGCTCACCAAAATACCAGCTGAAGGTGGCAAGAGAACATAAGGCGGGTGTCTGCTCCCCTTCTCCCCTGACCATGTATTTATAAGAGAATACAGCACCACAAACGTAGAGATGTCAGTACGTATACAATATGTACTAGTATGTAAAGCAGACAAAATAACAAGTAGACAAGTATGGAAGCTCATATGAATCAAATGTCAAAACGAAAGAATTATGAGCATACAAGTAATATCTGTACGATATGAAACTGTAACCGATGCACCAACCTTATTAGTTCTTCATATAATGTTCAAAGAAGCATTTATTATAATATAGCCCTTATGGCTTGCCTAGGTGACGTACTTACACTATATTTAAATACAAATGATCATGTGATGGCCTACTGAAGGCGATCCAGGTCACGTGTAAGTCATATGTTGCTCAAGTACTCATTTCTAAGATTAAATACATATAACTATGATCGCGGTCTGATACGGGGTATGCCCTTTGAGTGCTCACTATTAGGGTTTGCCCACATGCTATATGTGTCATGTGTTGGCTCGAGTCAGGGAAACTAGTGCATGACATTCCAGCTGACTCTAAATACAAATAATGCCACAAGGGCAGCTACGCCACAATATTCGGGCTCACTATAATGGTCTGGTCTCAATCCTATGCACAGAATAGCATCACGTGAGTGTGTCAAGTAAAACCTATGAATACCCTCCCATCACTATCGTTTATCAAGTAAAGCCTTGAAAGGCCTATGACATGTAATTTGCGATAAAGATTGTCTAACTATTTATGTAAGATCTCTATATGATACCTAACTTCCCGAATATGGTATCACTATCCAATACTAGTTCTCACTTTAACTTATAGCTATATCGTATAGGTTATCACATAAGCAAGTGTAATTATGCTATGTCCATTTATTTTATTTATAATGAGTGACACATATATTTCCACATTGGGCGAATTCTAAAGATTTCAAGTAAAGACACTTAGGGTCATGTGAAATATTAAGAAAGTTTGACGCGAAGGGAGTAATAAGAGTACGTATAAGCTTTAATAGTTAAACAATGGAATGACACATAAAGAAACTAAATACCTTGTTTTCATTTTTCATAGAAGCTCTTTGACCTATATAGAGGGAACATGTGACGTAGGGTGGTGCCTTACGACGAAAGAAGTTTTAGCTTCACATACATTGGGTGCTTCCCTAGCTAGTAGTACCGCGAGTTCTAAATACCTCAACACACCTCGGTGTAGTCTTTATGCAACCAACTCAATCAACTGCATACACAATACATATATATGTTCATCAATAACTTGTAGGTTCATCTAACAATTTATTCTAATATTTTTTCCTTATGCATAAAATTTAATCAAAAATCCCTTAACAACACTTGGAGTGAATTCTTTATTTTCCAACTTATAAAATTCAATAATAAATCTTCCAATTAGTAGAAATTCCCAAAAAAAAAATCATCTTTATTTATCTTCTCCCCTCTCTTATGAATCCTAATTATGAGGATCCATTTCAAGAGCTAATAAAAATTAAAATTAAATATTCCCAAATACTTATTTATAATCATACTCAAGAATGGGGTAAGGAATTTACCTCATAGAATTCAAATCTCAACATTAGCTCTTGAAGATTCCTTGAGGTTGGCATAAAATTCGCTTAATATCTGAGCTCCATAAGGATGTGGGTATAAATTCCCCTTTCTAAATCTTCTCCTTACTCCAATTTTCCTTTAATGAAGTTGATTGAAGAAAAGAAAGAAGGAAGAAGAAACAAGGAAGTGAAGTATTTGTACCAGTACTGCTGCTGACGTGCTTTCCCAAAAATATAAGAATATAATTCCTCACTTTCAATCTTCTCTCTTACACCATTTAATTTTTCCTTAAGAGTACTCCTTGAAAGAGAGAAGGAGGAAAAGAAGGTGAAGAGTATTATGGCTATTGTTGTTGCTGTACATTCCAACATAAGAGGATCCCTTTTAATCATCTTTTAGTTACTTAATGCCTCTCTCTGCTTTTTTTAATTAACCAAGGGTTGGGCCCCACCAGTAAAAAAAATACAAGTGCAATTATATATGTACTATACTTCAATTTAAAATAGCCACCACATAACTCTTTAGATTAAGAGTTATACTCGTTCAAAGTATTAAAATTAATTCGGGATATTATGAGGTACTACAATCTCACACACTTAGGTTCATTCATCCTCGAACGATACTTGTGGTTTAATTTGAGTGTCATAATTATCCAAGACATTCATGAAATTACCTAATCAACTCCCACTTCACTTTTCCCATCACAAGGCCTTAAAATTTGGCTAACTCTCAAAATTTTCAAAAATATTAGCAGAGTTTCCTTTGTAAATAGGCCTATCGGGAACCTGTCAGCAAGCCAGAATACATACAACTATGCTTCACCAGAGCATCACAGCATATACAATACTCAACAAATAATACATGAGACTCCATTTGGCCTTACAATCAAATGATAGTTATAATCAATACTATATCTTACCTTATACTCTATATCTAGAAGCTGCACCCATGCAAGTCTTTAGAATCATAAGTGTACATCAGACACCTATATGTATCATGAGAGAATCATATAATAATAAAACAAATACAATAGAGACTACCAATCATATAAAAGAGACAAATAGTTTAAGAACCATCTAATAGTTCTTGGAACAAGTATGGATATTTAGTTTTTATATCAGCTTCTGCTTCCTAGGTGGCTTCTTCTATGTTCTGGTTCCTCCAAAGTACTTTAACTGAAGCTATATCTTTGGTCCTTAACTTCCTGACCTGTCAGTCCAATATAGCCATAGGAACTTCCTCATATGATAAGTTTCTCGCAAGCTCGATATCCTCTGTAGGAATGACATGTGAAGGTTCTCCTAAATATTTGTGTAGCATAGACACATGAAATACTGGATGTACTGCAGCTAACTCTAGGGGTAATTCTACCTCATAAGCTATTTGTCCAATTCTGTGTATGACTCTATAAGGCCCAAAATACCTGATACTCAGCTTACCTTTGCTGATCTGTATCGTCTCCCATACAGAGCTTCAAATGGATCCATGCCAATTCTAGAGTGATAGCTATTATTATAGGCAAACGCTATTAGGGGCAAATGATCATCCCAGTTACCTTTAAAGTCTAGCACACATGCTCTTAACATATCCTCGAGCATCTGAATGGTGCGCTCGGCCTGACCATCTATCTGTGGATGAAATACAGTGCTAAGATTTAACCGTGTGCCTAAGATTCTTTGGAATGATCTCCAAAAATGGGCTATAAATTGGGCATCTCTATCTAAAATAATGGACACTGGGGTTCTATGTAGGCGAACAATCTCCTTTATATATAGCTTAGCATAATCTTCAATTGTGCTGGTGGACTTAACAGGCAAGAAATAGGATGATTTTGTCGATCGGTCAACTATTATCCAAATGGAGTCATGTCTTCAAAAAGAAGAAGGCAAACCTGTGATAAAATCCATATTAATATCCTCTCATTTCCATACTAGAATACTTATGGTCTGAGCTAGGCTGCCGAGCCTTTGATGCTCTGCTTTCACTTCCTGGAAATTAGAGAACTGTGCTACATACTCTGCTATATCTTTCTTCATATCATTCCATCATTAGACCTCTTTAAGGTCATGATACATCTTTGTAGAGCCAGGATGAATTAAATAACGGGAGCAATGTTTTTGTGCCATAATCTGTTGTCTTAAGCGATCTATATAAGGTACACATAGTCTACCTTGACATCTCAAAGTGCCATCGCTTTCTAACTGAAATATTGTAACTCGGTTCTATCAAATCCCTTCTTTTTATTGAAGCAATAAGGGATCATCATACTATTTCTCTTTCACCAATGCCACTAATGATGACTCTGCCGTATTCAATACCACAACGCCACTATCTTTGGAGTCCATGAGTCAGATTCCTAGGTTGGATAATCTATGAACATATTTGGCTACCTCACGTTGAACAGGTGAAAAATGTACTAGGTTACCTATAGATAATCTACTGAGAGCATCTGCTACAATATTACCTTTACCTGGATAGTAAAAAATATCGACATCGTTGTCCTTTAGCAACTCCAACCACCTCCTCTGCCTTAGATTCAACTCTTTTTGCTTGAATAGATATTGAAGACTCTTATGGTCCATAAAGACATCAACATACACCCCATACAAATAGTGGCGCCATATTTTAAGCATGAATACCATCTCCGTAAGCTCTAAATCATGAGTAGGATAATTGTGTTCATGCTTCTTCAACTGTCGAGAGGTGTACGCTATAACTTTTCCATGCTGCATCAGGACAAAACCTAGGCCAATACCTGAAGCATCACAATACACCACATAACCTTTCGTGCCCTCTGGTAAGGCCAATATTGGTGTTATACTCAATCTATCTTTTAGCTCCTAAAAACTTCTTTCACAAGACTCTGACCACTGGAACTTAGTTGTTTTCTATGTTAATTTAGTCAATCAGGCAGAAATAGATGAAAAGCCCTCCACAAATCTCCTATAGTAACCGGCTAACTGATGACGCTCAAAAGCACTCTCCCATAAGGAGGTGGTAGTGATCTTCAGAGCAAAACAAATAAGTAACCCAATGAGTGTCGGGGTTGATTCCACGGAGAGTGGAGTAATGACTCGCTAAAAGATCTTCGATAGATAATCACTAAGAGAGCAAATGTTCAAACAACTTAAAAGTAAAAATTAGGGGGATTAGAAAGGGAAATTATGTAGCAACTTTGATATCAACATAAAAGCGGAAAGTAACCACAAGATTTGTATCAATGAGAGGAGGACTAGGGGTATGCTTCCGATGGGATTCTTCAAAGGGTTAGGGTACTTGATTAATTAAGCAAATTCTCGATTAATGATATAGGTAGCATTGGTTTTAGTCATATTCGGTAATCTCTCGATTCTCCAAATATATATCCTATTGTCTTTGTTCAAGCACCATAGGTTTTAACACAAACCAACCAATTCAATTGCTTGGGGAAGTCATAATATTTCTAGCTTAGACTCTTAGATGAGAGTTTTCGTCGATTAAGCTATTTATAGCCTTAATCTAAGGTGGAAATCTCAAGTTCCACTATTGAATTCCGATCCAAATTATGAACTCCTCTTTCAAGAAAGAACACATTTAAGAAAACTCAATTAATGTTTACAACTATCAATTTTATAATTAAAACTTGAGGAATTCAATAGACCCATATCAATTCATAAATTATAAGCTTAATTAAACAAGACTCATACCCAAATTCAAACACCCATCATACACATACCCCTAGACAAGGAAATTAACTACTCATGCTAAGGAAATAAGAGAATATACCAATTGGGTAACTCATACTTCCATTTATAATTAAGACAATATCCAAATCCAAACTCAATTTCGTACAAAATAGTGGATTCAAGTGTAGAAGATGAAGAGAAAGAGTACTCTCAATATCTTCCTTAGGCACTACTCTCAAAATTGTTCAATAATTGAATTCTCTTAGGTACACACCCCAAAAAGTGTTTTAGAAGCTTCCCAAAATGTCTTAAAATTTAACAAAAATTCCCTTCGTGTGTGGTGCGACGCGACGTGCAACACGATGTGTGGTCGCACAATGCATTATGTGCATTGCATGCCCCTTGTTAGCCAACCAGTGACTTCAGTTGCTGAAGTGGTAAAGTGCAAAGGGAGGTGCAGACTGCACCTAGCATTGTGCGAGTTACACGACGGACGCACCTCGCGACAGATTCTTCCTTGTTTTTGATCAACTTCACACTTTAATTATTTTTGATATCTTTGGGTCCAATTCCTTTGTTTTCTACTTTTGACTAAGAGTACCTGGATTTTAATCAATAAAGGCAATAAGTACCTCTAAATCTCATGAAAAACATGACAATAATTCATGAATAAAGGCTCAATAAGTTGGTAGATTACCAACTTATCAAATCCCCAAGCTTGAACTATTTCTTGTACTCAAGCAAGATAATCACAAGGTAAGGAATGAATTATGCTCTAAAGCACAATAGGGTGCACACAAGATCAATCTAAACTCTACAACTAAGAAAATAACAAACAAAAAGACTCAACTACAATGCTCGTCTCAATTTGGGCCACCATATTCTCAAGGCAATTTCTCATTTCAAAATGTTCATCAAAAGGACTTCTTATCTCATTTAAAACAAGGGAATTTGTCATTCAAAAATAAGATATTCAAGCTTCTCAAGTCATTGGCATGGACCTTCAAGGTTTTCCTCGAGATTCACCACAGAACTTGTCTCATTTATTCCTCTCAATTGAAATAAAGACTTCATCATTCCTTTCACGTGTGCGATGCCACTTACCACAAGAGAGAATACCACTCACAATCATGCAATTCACAATAAAAAAGGGATTATAAAAAGACCAAAGAAGACTCTGACTCTCTCAAGGAAGTTCAAGTGCACACGCAATGAACCATAGGCTTGCCCTTTATATAATTTGCCACTAATATAGAGTTACCAAGCTCAAAATCACTAAGGACTTATGAATTACGATGTTGGCTAGGGTTAAGGTGAGGATTACATTTGGCTCAAGTTACTAAACCTCCCTAACGCTCTTTGTGATCATTCAAAACACCGCTCACATTTTTAAACAATGACTTCACCTTATTTCTCCCTCTCACAACCCAAAATTTCCCTTCAACCTGATCATTCACTTCCTTTATCACCTTTACTTGGTAGCACCAATTCCTTCTTTCCTTTCCATTTTGTTCATTTCATTGGACAATTTGAAGCAATTTTCATTCTTAGCATATGGTGCTACCTTGCATTGAAACACATCCTTTTCTTCTCCACATTGGTGCATGCACCCCCAAACATAGGATTTTGCCTATGTTATCATTTCAATTTCCCCCCAGACTTAGGCTTTTAGCCAATATTTCACTTTCGAGCCATTAGGTAGGACCGATGCAAAAATCAAGGTTCCAAGAAGGGTCAAGGTTTGAAATGCATTGCCAAAATAAGGTCACAAGCTCAAAGAGGCTTACTAAGGTCAATGTAAAGGGAAGTCAATTTGGGTAAAGTGACTATTCAAAAAGGTCCAAAGGTCATCTTCCAAGATCGATTACATCTAGGATATAATGACCCTACAGGTCATTTCTCTATTTCCTTGAATTTTCTGCATTTCAAGTTTTCCCGCAGTAGCTACAAGTCATTATGACTTATTAATATAGACGGTTCAGTGCTCGAGCCATTCATTTGGTCATTATGACAATTTTCCTATTTTAGAGCTTGAACCTGAGAAATCCTTGACTTTGGTCAACTTTCTTGGTAAACACGCTTGGAATTGAATTTTGATAGTTCTATTAGCTCTAGAGTATGGACTTTAGTCTTCTTGGACCTTTGTTCGGGATCCGGGAGCTTTTCAGCTTGGAATTTTCTATCATTTTGTATTTTCAGGCCAATTGGGCTTGAAGGGTTGACTTTAGCCAACATTCAGAGAAGACAACCTCGGATGAAAATTCTGCCATCACTGTTAGCTCTAAAATATTGACTTTAGGCTAGAGGGACCATTGGTTTGGGTCCCAAGGCTTTTAGACTTGATTTCGGCTATTAGGTTCCGTTTTGGAATAGTTGGCCTAAAGGTTGATTTTGGGCACGGGGCCCAATTTTTGCTAAATCAACCTCTGATGGGATTTTTATTGATTCCATTGGATCTGGAATGTCATTTCTAGTTAAATAGCTCAGATCATTTGTTTTTATGGGACCCTGGATGCGTTCCCGAAGACCAATCGAGTAAAATTTTACCTAAGACTTGGCTTAGCATTGTTGGTTGCTGGTATGAGCGCCCGGTCGGGCGCCAGGCCGCACCTGTACTAGAAATTATATGCCTATCTGTGCGCGCCTACGTTCCTGCCAGTGCTGGCAAGGCAGCGCTCCTGCGGCACCTTGGTCGCTGTGAAATGGGCGCTCCTGCGCCTTACCTGGCCGCCCCTGCGCAATAGCACCTGGCGGCACATAAAGCTGGCCAGCCTTCTCTTTTCCTCTCATTTCTAAATTTCCCTAAAATGTTTCTCCATTTCTTTAAGCTCTATATTTCTACCTAGAACATTCCCATGAACTTGGAGGTAAATTATTGTCGATTCTTGATCATTTATTGGATTCATAATTGGTATGTTTCCCCTCCAATTTTCATAATGCCTCTTGTTTCTCCCTCTTTGTTTATCTTAGAGTACGGGATCTTTGGAGCCTTTCTGGTGGTCAATTTCTGCTCAAATTTTGAGCATGCACTCCTAGAAAGGTTAGGAACCTTGTGGTGATTTTTGTTTTCAGCTTTGGGTTGCAAGGACCACGAGCCCACTTGTGATACAAATTTCGACCCGTTAGTAATATGGGTACCATTAGCTTTGTATTGATGTATAGAATATTTTTATGATAGTGTGGCAGCTTACGGATACTTCTCGGGGGAGATAGGCTCTGGTCTTGTGGATTGGATTGTGCACGCGTGCTCGACTTTCCAGTAGGTTATGGTTTACTTTTTCTAAACTTTGCTCGTATGAGGTATGAATATAATAAATTGCTAATGGTTGGTGGTATCTTGTGGTTTGGATATGGTTTTGAGTAGGCATATTAATCCTTATAGGTGATTTAGGGGCTTTACAGTAGATTATGGCTAGCAAATCCTTAGTATAGTCTTTAGACATTCCGTAAGACCTGGCGTAGGTGGTGTAATATCCTTAGGATTAGGGTCAGATGCCTTAATTTAGTTTAGACTGCTTGTAGTTGAGTTTATTAGATTAGGGAACCTTAGCCTAGAATTAGATAAGGGGTCGTGATAGAGTAGTTGTTATCGTGTTATTACAATTATTATTATTTATTCTTGCTCGCTTGGTGTTCTGTTTATCGTATACTTATGGGTCCGAGGCCGTGGAGGCTATATTAGGGGGAGCCCAGGTCAGTATGGTTGTGCTTTGCTGAAGTTTCCATTTGTCATATGCTTTATGCTTAGTTCCAGTTAGTTGATTTCCAAAGGCGGGTCCCTTGGGGGTTAATAGATAGTGTAGTGTTCCCTTTTAGTATTTGCACTAGAATAGTCGGCCTTAACATCCGATGGGGTATAGTTCGTGTAAGAGTAGTTTCTTACATAGATTTTTGGTCGTTCTTATTGTGTTATTTTTCTATGGCTGGCTTTGGTATGAGTATTTGTGGGCCTGAGGACATGGTTGAGAGTGATCGATTGCAGGTTAGTACGTTATTGATATGAAGGGTGAAATGCCCTATCTTGGTATAGCTGCGTGCATTTACATATATTCATACATACATTTGGACTGATTCATTTTCATCCCTTTTCGCATATAATTGGGTTATGGTACAAATTGTGGGAACTAAATGATACGGATTAACGGAATTTGAATGGCTCAGTGGTTTAATAAGGAACTCTTCTTTTAAAATTGGTTTTCAAATTAAGGAAAGGTTTCACTGGTTTAAGTTGATTGCTAACGTTTAAAAAAATCCAAAATACTTCCTTTTTATATGATTGGAGCTCCAGGGGGAGCGTCCTACTTTGTCACTATTTTTGGTTAGTAAAAAGGGAAAACAGTTTCTTTTTTTATAAACTTGTGCTACTAAAGAGAAATGGTACATCACTGTTTTACTGACTTCTGAATGGGAAAATATTTCTATTTTATGCACTTGGTTTGAGAGACGGATATGAACCTTACTTTCCATTGATTTGTGGGACTATATTGATAAGCTCCAGTAGCCCCCTTTGCATATATACGGGGTTTCACATTGTGGTATTCATTTCTATTGGTAAGCTCTGGCGGCCCATGAGAATACTCTGGGTTTTCTTGATTATACGAGGATATTGTGGTGTGGTTGATATTGATAAGCTCTGGCAGTCTGAATAGATATTCCAGGTATGATGGTATTTCTTCTTTAATCTAGGTTCTGACCATTCTATTTATTTCTGACTCATCTTTCTTACCCTTGGGTTATATTCATTTTTTGTTATATATATCTTGTTTGAGCTCAGTCGTTCGATGATACCTACTAAGAACCACGTGTTTTGGTGCTCATATTATACTTCTGCATCATTTTGTTGATGCAGATCCTAGTACCGGTTATCATCGTTGATTGTTGTCCTCGTACATAGTTGCTAACTGGAGATATTAGGTGAGCTCTTGGCGATCGGAGTTGATCCATATCTCTCTACTTTTGGATTAGTCTCCTACTGTACTTTCAGAAGTTGTCTGTATTTTGTTGTATCTATCTAGAACATCTAAGTTGTAGTAGCACTTGTACCAACGGACACTAGGTCTTGGGGGATTCTTTTGTATTTTATTCTCTTCTCTCCCATTTACTTATGTTGGTTTACCTTATCTTCCATTGTTTATTGATATTTCTTCTGCTTTTGGGTTCTTTCTTGTGTTAGCCCATTGCTTGCAGTTTTAGGCTAAGGGTTGGCTTACCTACTGGTGGATTTTAGTAGGTGTCATCACGACTTGAGTTTTTGGGTCATAACAGAGTGGTATCACAACTCTAGGTTCACCGGTGTCATTGATACAAGGGCAGGTTTCTAGTAGAGTCTTTCGGATTAGTACGATGACATTTGTATCCTATCTATGGGAGGCTACCGGGAATCCTTAGGAAAGTTCCATTTTGTCGATTCCTTCTGGTGCGTTCTTTGCTCCATTAAAGTCTAAACTTTAATTGTTCCTTTCCTTCTCAGATTGTTATGATGATGTCAACATCAGGCTTGGGCAAGGCTCATATGCCTGCTGCTAGAGCACAATTACCAGAGTTAGGGGTTGAGGGTGTTGAGTTTCAGTCGGAGGGCATGGGGTCAGCCCAGCCTCCAGCAGGATTTGTAGCTTCACCGACCCTCCAGGGTGTTCTGGCCAGGATTATTTGCTTGTTGGAGAGTATGCCATGGGTCAGGACTCTGCCTAGCACACCTGATAGTTTGTAGACCAGAGATGAGACACAAACTTCAGCCCAGGAAACGGCATATAGTAATCAGGGACTAGGAGCACAGTCAACTGCTGTTGATCCCCATTTGGATATTTTGCTGATTCCGTTGGTTTATCAGCCTATTGCAACTAGGCTGATTATGTCGACTGAGCATTAGAAGATGCTGGGTTGGTTTATCATATTGGGTCTTCAGAGGTTTTCTAGTGCCCTTGGGGAGGATGCTTACTAGTTCTTGATTAGTTGCCATGAGAGGTTGCATAACCTTAGGTTAGTTGAGTCTCATGGGGCTGATTAAACTACTTTTTAGATGGATGCTTCAGCAAAATTGTGGTGGTAATCTTATACTGCTTGCAGACTAGTCGGGTCACCTTCGATGATTTGGGCTTAGTTCTCTAAGGCTTTCTTGAAGAAGTTTGTACCTCGCAGCTTGAGAGAGAGTTTGAGGAATTTGTTCACCAGGTTAGAGTAGTGCTCTATGTTGGTTTCTGAGTATGAGGCACAGTTTCATGAGTTGTCTAGGCATGCTTCTATGATTCTTCCTTCAGAGCACGAGCGGGTTTGCCAGCTTATCAGTGGGTTAGACCTACCACTTTGTTTGGCTATAGAGCAGCTAGTGGAATCGAGGGCTACATTTCTTATGGTTGTTGATCATGCATGGCTTATTTAGGGTATATCATGAGGTCAGTGGTGGAAGTGGTAAGAGACCTCCCCATCAGGGTAGTTTTAGTGATTCTCGGTTTTGAGGCAGAGGTTTCTCTCGTAGGGATTACCCACAACACTTTCAGTTTCACCAGCCAGTTCATGCTGCACAACAGATTTTACGGAGCGGTTATTTGAGTCACAGTGGGCAGAGTGGTCGGGGATCAGGTCAGACTTCTTGAGGGTTGCATTTTGAGTATCCGGGCCATGGTGGCTAGTCAGGTTTAGCCAGGTTTTCTTATCAGGGCACTTCAGGTAAGGGTTGTTATGTTTATGGTGAGCGGGGACACTTTGCTAGGACTTGTCTGAGGTTCAGAGAGTTTCACCCCCACTGAGTTCCAACATCACCGACTAGGGGTGGTGTATGGGTTAGTAGAGAAGGTTCCCAGGTTGTTAGTAATGGTTCCCAGCTGCGTCGGTCGAGTAGTTATGGCAGATAGGGTCACACAGATGCTTCTATCACAGGTATGATTATGTTATCATCGGTGAGCTTTTGGTATTGTTTGATGTGGGATATGCATATCCGTACACATGTCTACTTATATTTGCTCTCATCGGGACTTACTGTATGGGATTGTAATATTTCTGCATATAGATACCCCGTAGAAGAATTATTTTAGTAGTTGATCAAGTGTCTTAGTTTTGGGTAGTAGCTATGTTGGGGTGCAACGTACGGTAGGCCTTGTCATCTAAATTGGTGGGCTTATGCAGTGATTTTTGACGTGATTATTGCTATCTTAGAACCCAATCATCTTGGGTTGTTGGATTGTCTTGCTTTTTTTATGGTGTTGGTTTTGATGTTCTCCCTTGGGTCAGTTTCTACGGTTGATAAAGATTCAGGTTGCGGAGGCATTTTCTAAAGGTAAAGTTTGAGATTAGGTTATTTTCTGTTGAGGTTTGGGGTGATGAGGATTCCAAGAACTACTTTAGGACTCGTTACACCTATATAAGTTCCCAGCTATGTCCTTTGGTTTGACCCATGCCCCAATAAAGGTTGCCGATTGTTGAACATCGTGTTCAGATCCTATTTGGGTTCCAGTTACTACAGTATTCTTAGGTGGCATTTGAGTCTACTCGAGGAGTAGGGAGGAGATCGATTAGAATTCAGTGTTAGTTTCAGACTTTGTGAGTTAGCAGGCTATTGTCGGAGGGTTGGGAAGACTTCCTCTGTTCGTGGCACCTTTGACTAGATTGATTCAGCAATCCATTCCCTTCTAGCAGTTAGGCTAAAATGATATGGGTTCCTTAAGGGTTAGAGATTTATAGATTCCAGTGTTGGTTCATACTCTTTCTGGGAAGGGCTAAAAAGTTATCAGTTAAAGAGATACTTTCAAGATATTGAAATATGTACTGGTCCAGTATGGTAGATGTTTAGTTCTGGTTTATGTAGCGAGGGTTGGGAAACATGGAAAAATTTATAACTTTTGGAGTTGGAGGCCGACTTTAGGCTTCGTTGCATACTCGCTACATTTCTTGCATTGTTCTGGTGTCCTTGGGTTTTGTTGGGTAGGCAGACCTAACCTAGTCACTTTTACCAGAAAATACACTGTGTGGTTCAGAGAGTTTGGTTCAGAATCTGCTTTTAGAAGGTTGTCTTTCAGCATGGGGTGCCTAATTACATCTCTTTAAATCTCGATGTTTTCTTTGCAGTTGGGGTTTCTAATGGTTATCTCAGATAAGTTTGGGTATTTGGATGATCTTAGAAGGGTTGTTCATTTATGGATCATCGGTTAGTTAGGGTAGGCTACACCGGTTATAGTGGGTGTGTCTCGGGCAGGTGTATCGGTTCCTTGGGTTCTTTCTTTGGTTATATTTCCGTTCGCTGTTGTTCAATCGAGGAGGCTCCTCGGGAGGCCTAGCTCAATTTACGAACCTGGTATATTATCATTTTTGAACCTTCAGGTACTTTCTATTTCTTAACTTTCGAGGATGAAAGTTCTTTTAGTGGTGGATGTTATAATGACCCTCCAGGTCATTTCTCTATTTCATTGTGTTTTCTGCATTTCAAGTTTTCCCGCAGCGGCTATAGGTCATTTAAGACTTGTTGGGACTGACAATTTGGTGCCCGGGCCATTTGTTTGGTCGTTATGACCATTTCCCTATTTTAGATCTTGAACTTGGGAAATCCTTGACTTCGGTTAACTTTCTTGGTAAACGCGCTCAGGATCGAATTTTGACAGTTCTGTTAGCTCTGGAGTGTGGAATTTGGTTGGGTTTTTGGAGCTTTTTAGCTTGGAATTTTCTCTTATTCTGTATTTTTAGGCCAATTGGGCTTGAAGGGTTGACTTTGGTCAACATTCGGAGAAGAAGGCCTTGGATGAAAATTCTGCCAGCACTGTTAGCTCTGGAATGTCAACTTTGGGCTAGAGGGACCATTGGTTCGGGTCCCGAGGCTTCCGGACTTGATTTTGGCCCTTAGGTTCCATTTTGGAATATTTGACCTAAAGGTTGATTTTTTGTGCAAGGCCCACGTTTTTCTAAATCTACCTTCAATGGGATTTTCATTGATTCCGTTGGATCCGGAACACCTTTTTTAGTTGAATAGCTCAGCTCGTTTATGTTTGTGTGACCCCAAAAGCGTTCCCAGGAACCCATCGAGTAGAAATTTGCCTAAGGATTGGCTTGGCATTGCTGGTTACTGGTATGAGCGCCCCGGCGGGTGCCAGGCCGCACATGCGCTGTCACCCCTACACCTGCCTATGCGCGCTTGCCTGCCTGCCAACGCTGGTAAGGCATCGCTCCTGTGGCGCCTTGGCCAATGTGGCATGGGCGCTCCTACGCGTGGCCTGGCCGCCGCTGCGCTATAGCGGCTGGCAGCACATAAAGCTGGCCATCCTTCTCTTTTCCTCTCATTTCCAAATTTTCCCAAAAACATTTCTCCATTTCTTTAAGCTCCAAACCTCCATATTTCTACCTAGAACATTCCCATCAACTTGGAGGTAAATTATTATCGATTCTTGATCGTTTATTGGCTTCATAATTGGTAAGTTTCCCCTCCAATTTTTGTAATTCCTCTTGTTTCTCCCTCTTTGTTTCTCTTGAGTATGGACTGTTTGGAGCCCTTTCGGTAGTCGATTTCTACTCAAATTTTGAGCATGCACTCCTGGAAAGGTTGGAACCTTGGGGTGATTTTTGTTTTTTGTTTTGGCTTGAGAGGCCCACGGGACCGCTTGTGACTCGAATTTCGACTTGGCTAAATTATTAGAAATATGGGTATTGTTAGCTTTGTATTGATGTATAGAATATTGTTATGATAGTGTGGCAGATTGTGGATACTTCTTGGGGGAGATAGGATCCGGTCTTATGGATTGGATTGTGTGCGCGTGCTCAGCTTTCTGGTAGGTTATGCTTTACTTTTACTAGACTTTGCTCATATGAGGTATGAATATAATAACTTGCTAATGGTTGGTGGGATCTTGTGGTTTGGATACGGTTTTGAGTAGGCATATTGAACCTTATAGGTGATTTAGGGGCTTTAGAGTAGATTCCGGCTAGCAAATCCTTAGTATAGGCTATAGACTTTCTGTAAGACTTTGCATAGGTGGTGTAATATCCTTGGGATTAGGGTCAGATGCCTTAGCTTAGTTTAGACTGCTTGTGGTAGAGTTTATTAGATTAGGGAGCCTTAGCCTAGAATTAGATAAGGGTTCGTGATAGAGTAGTTATTATCGTGTTATTACTATTATTATTATTATTATTTATTCCTAATCCAAAGATGCTAAATAGTACAATTATATTCTATAGAAGCAAAGTCTAAGATCGGTAAGCCGTAACCTACCTGACATTCGACGAATAGCTGCTGGAAAGATGATGCCCGAGAAGCAACAAATAGCAATCAAATTATTAGGAACATAATCTACTCGTCAATACAAAGCTAATGATACCTATAGTGAATTTAGCTGGGTCAAAATCCGGGTCAAAAAGGGCCCATGGGCCTAACAACCCGAAACCAAAAATGGAAGTTACCATAATTCTCCCAATGTCGAAAGGAATACATGCTCAATAAATGAGCATAATTCGAGTAAGGGAGAGGGCCTAAAACAGCCCCTAACCTTAAGAACAAATTTAGGAATCAAAGGAGAAATTAACGGAAATTTAAAGGTTAGAACTTACAATTTACGATGAGGAATTGATCACAGGTATGGAAAATGTCACCCCTACACTAATTGTGTCATGCCCTGATACTACCCCCTAGACGTAACACGGGACTCAGGACCACAAGAGCCCCAAGTTAACCCTAAGTCATAGCATAACTAAGGCATATACAATGAAAGATAGTAGAAGCAAACATAAAGGAGATAGGCAACCATAACTATAAAAGATAGAGGTCTAAGAGTACCAAATCCAGAATACAGAATACAACTATCTAGCTATGTCTGGAGCCTCTAACTGACATAAGGAGTTGTTGGAACAAGACCCCAGCTAACTCAAAAATTTGAAGAAAAGACATAAAAGTAACTGGCATAGCTATGGCCCTCAAATGATGAGGAGTCATCAACCAAATCTGGACACTAGCGACATCTAGCCACGAGCCGGAGGAAAGGAGCCTGAGTCTGCATCATCAAAAGGATGCAACACAAAATTTGCGTCAGTACTATAGGATGTACTGAATATGTGAGATATGCATGAATATGGTAAAAACATACTTAAAATATAATTAAAACTAGTTTCATACATCATAAGAGAAATCATATACATATCGTAGTTTGAACATAAAATGAGAAATAAAAGAGAATAAGACTTAAAGCATTCATACGGGAGTTTCTCTTAACCAACATAAACTATGATGAGCTACATAGAGTCTAGTGTCATACACCCACACCAAAAAAGGTTGTCCAAACCGGCAAAGGTTAGAACCTTATCATAATAGGATCCTGTCATAAGCCACAGAGGGCAACCTACGGTGGAAACGTAGTTTTGGACTTGGGTTATCTTGAACCCTCATCTCTCGGTGCTAAATATTACTCCCAAAACATACATATAGGTCATAACATACTTGTGACATATCTAATGCAAAAAATTTGTTTGAAAAGCATAAGGACATATCTAATGTCATGCAATTCTCATATCATAAGTCATAAAACTTAGCATATCCATAATTCAAAACATACTTTCCTTTCTAAAATCATAACTTGAAGAATTAGGCATGCAATTTCATAATAATAGAGGTCATGTTATCTAAACATGCCAATTTTGCTTGAAAATATACAATTTAATGAAATCATGCTAGAATTCATCATCAATATATGGGCCTTTGAAATCATTCAAGGAATCTTAATTTAAACATGGGTAATGAGTGAGAAATCATGAATTAATGCTTTAAAACAAAACCCATAACTTTTCCCAAATTTAGGTAAGAACCCTAATTTCACAATTTGATAACTCAAAGTAAAAACATGGGGTTTTGAGCATAAGGGTGAAAGAATCCCTTATTGAATACCCACATACCTGATTTGAAGCTTGTTTGATCTAAGATGAAAAGAAATGGAGACTTGAACTTGGAGCTTGAAACTTGAGAGACCCTTTCCAATTTTGGGAAGATGAATGAGAGTTTGGAGGGGACTAAGGCTAATTAGGGGTGAAAACCTACTAAATGAGTCCAAAACGACCTCACTTAGGGGTTAAAAGAGTAGGAGAAAAGACCAAATTACCCCTGATTTAAAATAAAAAGCTACAAAAAACCTTTGCCTCACGGGCTGCCCGATGGGCGTCGGTCCCATGATGGCCCATCAGACCAAAGCGTCGGACACTCAAGATGGAGGCCTGGGGTTGCTGGAGGATTCTGACGGCGGGTTCCCATGGCCTGTTGCAACCGCAATGCCTTTGGTGATGCTCGTTGGAGCAAGGGAAAAGCTGGGTGAAGGCTGCTGGAATATCTCGATGATGGGATCTTACGGGCCATTGCTACTGCGATGCCCATCGTGACCACTCGTCAGGCTTGAGGGATCCTGGCTAAAAGCCACTGGAAATCTCCCACGTGTGCCCCACAGCTCATCGGGGCTTTGACTCCCGTGGAAACTTCCCCTGGGGTCCAATAGTTGCAGAAAAATTCTGGTTTCTAAGTTTGATATCTGGTTCGAGTTCTGGGGTATTACAATATCTCCCCCTTAGGATCATTCATCATCGAATGAAGACTAAGTAAGGAAAACTGGAGATAAAATAGTCTAACCAACCAACAAAACATAAAACTCGAGGATAAACATGAAATTGAGCTAACTTTGGAAAACATGAATGCATACTAGGATCATGAGAGGAGATGATGGATTAGGATCGGAGGGACAAACTAAGGAGGAAATTATTACCTCAAGCTGAAACTGGATCGGAAGGAAAGAGATGATGGTACTTGTCTTTCATGGCTGCTTCTTCTTCCCAAGTAGCTCCCTCAACTAGCTGATTTCTCCAAAGGACCTTTAGCGAAGCAACTTCTTTGTTTCTCAACCTCTGAATCTGACGATCTAGAATATCCATGGGAACTTCCTCATAATTAAGGCAATCCTTCACACTCACATTCTCCAAAGGAACAATCAAGTCGGATCACCAACACTTCTTCAACAAGGAAACATGGAAAACTGGATGAACCACTACTAAATCCGTTGGCAACTACAACTCATAAGCAACAATACCAACTCTCCTCAGAATCCTATAGGGACCTACATATCAGGGATTAAGCTTCCCTTTCTTACCAAACCTCATCACACCTTTCACGGGTGACACCTTCAGAAATATCCAATCATCAACCTCAAATTCCAACTCTCTTTTCCTCACATCTGCATATGATTTCTGTCGGCTCTAAGCGGTCTTCAACCTCTCCCTAATAATCTGAACCTTCTCCACAGTCTCATGAACCGAATCTGGACCATTTAAAGTTGCCTCACCTACCTCAAACCAACCAATAGGAGATCTACACCTCCGCCTATAACGTGCCTCATAAGGAGCCATCTGGATACTAGAATGAAAAATGTTATTGTAGACAAACTCGATGAGAGATAAATGATCATCCCAATTACCTTTGAAATCAATCACACAAGCTCTCAACATATCCTCTAAAGTCTGAATAGTATGCTCTGCCTGACCATCCATCTATGGGTGGAAAGCTGTGCTAAGCTTAACCTGAGTACCAAGACCATTCTAAAATGACCTCCAAAACTCGAATGTAAACTGAGTACCCCTATCTGAAATGATAGACAATGGAACACCATGCAATCAAACTATCTCATGAATGTAGAGTCTGTCATAATCCTTTTCTAAATCTGTAGTCTTGACAGCCAAGAAGTGGGCTAATTTAGTCATCCTATCGACAATCACCCAAATAGAATCATGTTGCTTACGAGTAAGAGGCAAACCTATAATGAAATCCATATTGATCGCTTCCCACTTCCAAGTAGGAAGATCAATATCCTGAGTCATACCACCCGGTCACTGATGCTATACCTTCACTTGCTGACAGTTGGGACACTTAGCCACAAAACCTGCTATGTCCCTCTTCATGACATTCCATCAATAGACTTCCCATAGGTCACGATACATCTTGGTGGAAACGGGGTGAATAGAATACCTGGAGCTATGATCCTCTATCAAAATCTGTTGTCTCAACCCATCTATATCAGGAACACACAATCGGCCCTGATATCAAAGCACACCATCTCCCCCTTGGGAGAAAACCTCCACTCTCTGTTGATTGGCTGCACCCTTCAACTGGTGCAAAATAGGATCACTGTCTTGCTTTTATTTCACTTCAGCTACCAAGGATGATTCAGACCCATTTTGAATAATAACACCACCATTTGTCGAATTCATAAGGCGAACTCCTAACCGAGCGAGTCGATGAACATCCTTGGCTGATTCTTTCTTTCCGTCCTCACTCGAAGACACACTACCCATAGACAACCTACTAAGTTCATCCACCACTACATTGGTCTTACCCAGATGGTAAAACACACTCATATCATAATACTTAAGAAGCTCAAGCCATCTTCTCTAACGAAGAATTAATTCCTTTTGAGTGAACACATACTGAAGACTCTTGTGATCGGTGAATACATCCACATGAACACCATACAAGTAGTGTCTCCAAACCTTCAAAGCAAAAACCATGGCCGCTAACTCAAAATCATTAGTAAGGTAGTTCTTTTCATGAATCTTAAGCTGTCTAGAAGCATAAGCAATCACCTTACCACGCGGCATCAAAACACAACCCAAAACGATCCTAGAAGCATCACAATACATAACAAAGTCATATAGGCCCTTGGGTAGAGCCAACACTGGAGCTATGGTCAATCTAGTATTCAATTTTTGAAAGTTCTTCTCACATAGATCAGACCACTGAAATTCAACCTTCTTCTGAGTCAACCGAGTCAATGGGGCAGAAATGGAAGAAAACCCTTCCACAAATCTCCAGTAGTAACCAGCCAAACCCAAAAAGCTCCTAATATTAGATGGGGAAGTGGGTCTAGGCCAGTTCTTTACTGCCTCTATCTTTTGAGAATCAATTTGAATACCCAAAAAAGCAACAGATTGCATCCAAAACTCACACTTGCTGAACTTAGCAAATAACTATCAATCCTTGAGAGTTTGTAATATAACTCTCAAGTGGTCTGCACGCTCCTCCTCACTCCGAGAGTAAATAAGAATATCATCAATGAAAACAATCACAAAAATATCAAAATACTATTTGAACACACTGTTCATCAAGTCCATAAAGGCTGTAGGAGCATTTGTTAGTCCAAAAGACATAATCACAAATTCATAATGACCATACTGAGTTCTGAAGGCTGTCTTCGGAATGTCACACTCTCTAACTCTAAGCTGATGATAACCGGATCTAAGGTCAATCTTGGAGAAGTAACTGGCACTCTGAAGTTGATCGAACAAGTCATCAATCTTAGGAATGGGATACTTATTCTTGATTGTGACCTTGTGCAATTGATGGTAGTCAATACATATTCTGAGGGAACCATATTTCTTTCACACGAATAAAACTGGAGCACCCCATAGAGAGATGTTGGGTTGAATAAAACCCTTATCAAGGAGGTCTTTCAACTAATCCTTCAATTCTTTAAGCTCCACAGGAGCCATTCTATAGGGAGGAATGAAGATAGGATGCGTATCTTCAATCTCCTGCTCGAGAGGGACTCCGGGAAAATCCTCAAGAAACTCTTCAAGAAATTCATTCACAACAGGAACTGACTTGAGGGATGGGGGTTTTGACTCTGTGTCCATGACCCAAACTATATGATAAACATAACCTTTAGAAATTATCTTCCTAGCCTTAAGATGAGATATGAAATGACCCTTTGAGGATGGAGGACTACGTTGCCACTCTAAGACAGGTTCATTTGGAAACTTGAAACTAACAACTCGAGTATGACAATCAACTGAGGCATAACATGCATACAACCAATCCATACCAAGAATAACATCAAAGTCAGTCATCTCTAACTCTACTAGATCCGCTGAAGTGACTCTATGAAGGACTGAGATAGGGCAATTTTGGTAATTTCTTTTGGCTAGGACTGACCCACCAACAGGAATAGAAACACAAAAGGGTTGTAAAAGCTGATCAGGACTAATTTTGAACTTACAAGCAACATAAGGGTTCATAAAAGATAAGGAGGCACCGGGGTCTAATAAAGCATACACATTGAGAGAGAGGACTTTCAACATACTAGTAATAATATCTCGGGAACTCTTCTGGTCCTGGCAAGAGGACATGGCATATAGGCAGTTCTAACGCTAACCACCAGAACTAGAAGTAGTGCCTTGCTGGGCTGGTCAACCTCCTGGGGCTATTGGGGTATACTGAGTCCTGCTACCTCCTTGTCCCTTTTTAGCTGAAGGGCAATTCTTAATCTTGTGTCCAACCTGACCACATCCAAAGCATCCACCTGAACTAGCTAAACACTCACCAAGGTGACTCTTACCACAATTGTTGCAAGTAGGGTAATGAGTCCCCTTTGCAACACTCCCCTGCGAATAAGAACCTGATCATCTACCTGTCAGATCATGACGAGGCTTGGGGGCCTGAGTAGGAGCACTAGCTGAAGAATGAATGGGTCTTGATGACCTCTTCTGAAATAAAGAACGGTGTCCAACTCTGGACCTCTAATGGCTAAAATCCAAACTTTCTGATCTGGACCTCTTGTTCTCACTTGCCATTTCTCTCAACTTATCTCCCTCAATATGGCGTGCATGAGTCATAAGTCTAGAAATATCCATGTCACCCAAAAGCATAGAAGACTTGCACTCCTTTTTCACCAAGTCTAACACTCCATAAATGAACTTGCTCATCTGATCTCTCGAGTCGGCCATCACGGAAGGAGCATACCTAGAAAGCTGAGTGAACCTCAATCCATACTCCTGAACTGACATAGAGCCTTTCCTTAAATTCACGAATTCCTTGGCCTTAGCTTCCCTCAACTCCCAAGGGAAGAATCGATTAAAAAAATCCCTCTCAAAACTTTCCCAAGTCATAGGGACCACATCCCTAGACCTAGAATTCCTCCATTGATTATACCAAATATGAGCTACATCCTTGAGCTGATAGAAAGCAAGATCAATACCATCAATCCCAACAACTTGCATCACACCAAAGATCTTCTTCAACTCATCCATTAAATTTTGCGGATCCTCACCAAAGATCTTCTACTTGATCAAACTTTCAGACACCCTAGGACTCTTAAACCTGATGCTCTGATACCAAGTTTGTCACTCCTCGAGACTATCCCCTAGATGTAACACGGAAGCCAGGACCATAAGAGCCCCAAGTTAACCCTTGGTCATAACATAACTAAAGCATACACAATGAAAGATAGCGGAAGTAAACATAAAAGATATATGCAACCATAACTATAAAGGATAGAGGTCTAAGAGTACCAAATCTAGAATACGGAATACAATCATCTAGCTATGTCTGAAGCCTCTAACTGACATAAGGAGTTGCTGGGATAAGACCCCAGCTAACTCAGAAATCCAAAGAAAAGACATAAAAGTAACTAGCATAGCTATGGCCCTCAAATGATGAGGACTCACAAACCAAATCTGGACACTAACGACATCTAGCCATGAGCCAAAGGAAAGGAGCTTGAGTCTGCATCATTAAAAGGATGCAGTACAAAATATGCGTCAGTACTATAGGATGTACTGAATATATGAGATATGCATGAATATGGTAAAAACGTACATAAAATATAACTAAAACTAGTTTCATGCATCATAAGAGAAATCATAAGTAAATATCATAGTTTGAACATAAAATGAGAAATAAAAGAGCATAAGACTTAAAGCATTCATACGGGAGTGTTTCTTAACCGACATAAACCATGATGAGCTAAATGGAGTCTAGTGTCATACACCCATACCAAAAAAGGTTGTCCTAACCGGCCAAGGTTATAACCTTATCATAATAGGATCCTGTCATAAGCCACAGAGGGCAACCTACGATGGCAACGTAGTTTTGGACTTTGGGTATCTAGAACCCTCATCGCTAGGTGCTAATTACTACTCCCAAAACATACATATAGCTCATAACATACTTGTGACATATCTAATGCCAAAAATCTATTTGAAAAGCATAAGGACATATCTAATGTCATGCAATTCTCATATCATAAGTCTTAAAATTTAGCATATCAAAAATTTAAAACATACTTTCCTTTCTAAAATTATAACTTGAAGAATTAGGCATGCAATTTCATAATAATAGAGGTCATGTTATCTAAACATGCCAATTTTGCTTGAAAACATGCAATTCAATGAAATCATGTTAAATTCATCATCAACATATGGGCCTTTGAAATCATTCAATGAATCATAATTAAAACATGGGTAATGAGTGAGAAATCATGAATTGATGCTTTAAAACAAAACCCATAACTTTTCCCCAATTTGGGTAAGAACCTTAATTTCACAATTTGATAACTCAAAGAAAAAACATGGGGTTTTGGGCATAAGGATGAAAGAATCCCTTATTGAATACCCACATACCTGATTTGAAGCTTGCTTGATCTAAGATGAAAAGAAATGGAAACTTGAACATGGAGCTTGAAGCTTGAGAGACCATTTCCACTTTTTGGAAGATGAATGACAGTTTAGATGGGATTTAGGCTAATTAGGGGTGAAATCCTACTAAAAGAGTCCAAAACAACCTCACTTAGGAGTTAAAAGGATAGGGAAAAAGACCAAATTACCCCTGACTTAAAATAAAAAGCTCCAGAAAACCTTTGCCTTATGGGCTGCCTAATGGTTATCGATCCCACAATGGCCCGTCAGACCAAAGCGTCAAACAGTCAAGCTGGAGGCCTGGGGTTGCTAGAGGATTCCGACGGTAGGTTCCCACAGCCCGTTGCGATTGTGATGCCCGTGGTGATGCCCATCAGAGCAAGGGACAAGCTGGGTGAAGGCTGTTGGAAGATCCCAATGACGGGATCCCATGGGCCATCGCTACTGCGATTCCCATCGTGACCACCCATCGGGATGGAGGGATCCTAGCTCAAATCTACTGGCCATCTCCCATGGTGCATCCCATGGCTCATCAGGGCTCTAATGTTGATGGCGGCTGCCCGTGGGGTCCAATAATTGCAGAAAAATTCTGGTTTTTAAGTTTTATATTTGGTTCGAATTCCAGGGTGTTACAAATTGATAAACCTACACTGAATATGGAGCTTAGAGTTCTAAAAACAATGGAGGAAAGTCAGTTTTATGATCTTGAGGATGAAAAAAGAGTGTTTAAAACAGCAATCTCCACAAAAGTAGAGCTTTTCTTTGCAAATATAGAGGTCACTGTTCACTCGTACCTCCATATATGCAGACATCGCAAAAGTGATAGAACTTTGCAAAAGTGGATGTCCTTGATCAGATGTACCTCCGCAAATGCAGAGGAATGTCTGCAAATACAGAGTCTACAAATGTGGTGCTCTACCACAAAAATGGTATGCTCAAATGCGTCACAAAGGCTGTAAAAGCAGATACACCAGAACCAACTATACTAGCAAAACTTAGCTAAGTTCAAATAATCGAATAGACCCTTGAAATTCTTCCAAAACCCCACGGACACAAACCAAACATGCTACTTAACTAAAAATGGCATTTCGAACTCAACAGAATTGACAAAATTCCCAACTGAGGTCAATTTAATAAAAGGTGGGCCCCACGCTCAAAACCAACATTTAACCAAAATGGAACCCAATAGGTCAAAATGAGTCTGAAAGCCTTGGGACCTAAACCAAAGGTCTACCTTGCCCAAATTCGACAATCCAGAGCTAACAACACTATCAAAAATTCCATCCGAGGATGTTTTCTCTGAATGTTGATCAAAGTCAAACTTCCAAGTTCATCTGGCCTGAAATCCTATAAAATGAGATAAAACCAAGTCGAAAGCTCCCAGTCCCTGACCAAGGGTCCAACTAGACCAAAATCCACACTCCAATGCTAATAGAACTTTCAGAATCCTCTTCTGAGCTTATTTGCTAAGAATGTTAACTAAAGTTAATAATTTCCTAAGTTAAAGCTCTAAAATAGAAAAAATAGTCATAAAGACCAAAAGAATGGTACGAAAATTAAACTACCGGTCCCAGCAAGTCATAAATGACTTAGGGCCGCTATAGGAATGCTCTAACATTACAAAGAAGGCAAAAATGCAAACATGATTGAAAGGGTCATTACAACCCGTCAGTTAAAGCTTGACACCCTAGTCCCTTGTTGGACATCATATTAGTGGATCCACGCCAGTTTGTGTTTGTACCGTTGGCAAGGTATGAACACCCTTCTAGCCAGGGTTATAAGTTGCCCCACAGTTAGCTCAGCTTGGAATATTGGGTTAACAGTAGCTCCTACAGTTCAGATTCAGTATTGCATTGACCATGAATTTAGTTATTCAATATTTAGTTCAGTTTCACATTATATAGTTGTATGTTTAATACTTGGTCATTGCATCAGTTTACCTTTTAATCGCATGTTTTAGTTATCATTTATGTTCAGTTTATTTCATCATATCCAGCTTATCTTAAATAGTGCATATTCTGCATGCTCAGTATATTCAGAGTACTGACGCATACTTTTGTGCTACATCCTATTATGATGTAGGTTCAGGCATTCAACATCTAGATCGTGCCTAGTATGATTCTCCTATCCTTTTAGCAGCTTAGTTGGTGAGCCTCATACTTCAACGATGAAATTTATGCTTTCTTTATCCAGTTTTTCATTTACAGTTTCAGACTCTTAGAGTTAGCTGGGGGCTTGTCCCTGCAACTAATCTCAGATAGAGGCTTTTAGACATAGAAGTTAGTTTTCAGCTTATACAGTCAGACTTTATATATATTTAGATGTTTTAAACTATTATGATTTCATCATTTTAGCTTCCACACATATAATATTTTACTTAGAAATGCTTAGTATATGCCAGACCATGGGTTAGCTTGGGGTCACTTGTGACTCTAAGCACCATATTGCGTCTAGGTGGTAGCCTCGGGGCATGATATTAAGTACAGAAATAACGCTTTACAAGAAGCTACTATCTACCAAAATAAAAAAATACAGACAGTATGAATAGATGGAAAGCAAAAAAAACTATGGATGCTGGGAGCTCACCACAATTTGAACAACAACTGGCCTTGAACGAGTGGATGGTTAATGAGGGTGGCTCATACTAGGTGCTGCATTAGAAAAAAATACAAAAATATAGTATGAGTACCAAAACACGGGATACTTAGTAGGTATCATAGGCCGATCAAGCTCAAAAGATGATAAATAATATAAAAATAGAAAGTAAACTAGCTACCGAGATCTACCTAAATCTAGTTATCGTATGAAAATTAAAAGCAAGACTAACTCGAGCTAATGGTGAAGATAAGAATAATAAGAGTAATAGCCACTCACAAAGTGTATACAAGGGAATGCAATACGTCATGGGATGGTATGGTACAGAATATGACCAATACAACAAAGTAAAAACTCTGAAACATGATTTGCGGGCCACCCCGTAGGCTCATCGAATCATCTTATGTGTTGCTCTAGGGCTCATTAATATATAAAATAAAATAAAAACTTGTATATGTGCTCCTCGTGCCACCCGAAATCGTACCTCAAACTCATCAACAGAAAATAAATGGAGAAAAGGTCCAAAAATATCTCTCGAACCGAGTATAAAAATGGTCTTGTCCTTTCCTTTCTAAAAATAAAGATAAAACCATGAACTTCCTTTCTGAAATCTGAAACCATAGTAAAAGTAGAAAATATTCTTTCGATAAAAAATCTTATATTTTCCTCAAATCTCGTACCACTAGCCATGTATATGCATGTATAAGTATATGCGTGCCATCACAGATAATACAAGTATATGTATATAGCAAAAATTTATTTTTGATATAAACTGATTTTCAAGATTAACAAAATAGACACAATTGTACTTATAAATATATCTAATATATTAGGATATTTTAATAAAATAATTTTTAAAAATATTTTTGGACTTTTACAACTATTTATTTCACTCTGTTTGAATTTGAAGGAGCTTAACTAATTAATTAAAATTATGAAGGACAAAAATTGGGTGTCAACTGGACCCTTGGAAGCTATACATTTCACTTCGTTTTCTTCTCCAAAAATCTGAAAACTCCATTGTTGCTAGAGCTAAGGAGCTAGTTTTCGAGCCATTGTTCAATCAAATTAATTTTGGTAAGTTTGTTATGTTCCTCCGTGCTTTTTTTGTTGTTTCTTTCATGAATTTTCTCCTTCGTTTCCGTATAATTCCCTTGTTAATCCTCTATGATCAAGTGACTTTCGATGCTATTTTAGACCCCGAAACAAGTCCTGTTTGCACCCAAAGTTTGGGTATGGGTTTAAAAACTCGTTGCAAACATTATTGTGAAACTTATTTTCTATTTTATTATGTGGGCCCTAAGGGTCGATATTATGTGGGCCCTAAGGATCGATTTTTGGCCCAAATTTTCTTATATCAATATGAGTACCATTATTATCGTCTTGACACCTAAATTATATTTATGATAGTGTGGCAACATTTTGAGGTACTTTGAAAGGGAAAGGCTCTCGAGTGATAGTTCGAGATTGTCGTTCGGCATTGAGGTAGGTTATGGTTTACCTCTTTTAGACCTGGCTTAGTAGATTTTATATATTTATAAGTTACTTAAATATTAGGGTAATTCTCCGGTTAGTATTAGGCTTAAATCTTGTTTTCGTATATTTGGCCATTTTTGAGATAAATTAACAAGTTTATCCTTAGTCTAGGATGTTGTGGACTTGTTATGATAGACTTAATTTGGCTTGTAGAGGGATTCGTAGCAGAGTAGAGATTTATGGTTATTTTCGTATTGTAGTTTCATTTTCCATATTTATTTACCACTACTATGTAACTGTGGGCCCGAGGCTATATCTTGGATCGGACGGAGTTCCAAGTAAGTTATCTTGTTTGGAGGGTGCTTTTGCCCTATTTTGGTTAAGTATGCATTTTAATTTGGTAAGTTGAGGTTTTTTACGGCTTAAACATGACAATTAGTGCACACGTGCAAATAATTTGTAACACCCCAGAATTTAGACTAGTATTTAAAACCCACAACTCAGAAAGAACTTAGAAAGTTTCATCTTCAGGCAAGCCCCACGGGCTGACCCACGAGCGTCGTGAACATGACGTCCCATCAGGGTCCCCGTGCAAAGAGGCTAGGGGATCATTCAAGACTGCCTCTGCCTGACAAGGGTCCCCACAGGTGTCGATGGTTTGACAGGCCGTGATCAGCTCGTGGGAAACCGCCAGTGCCCTTCCCAGCCTCCTCAGCCCTGATGAGCAATCACCACGGCCGTCGTGAATATGACAGGCCGTGGGAGCCATCATTGGGATTGCCCCGAGGGACAGACCAGCTTGTTCCATTCCGATACCCGGGCCAATGGGCCATCGCAGGACCGACGCCCGTCGAGTAGCCTGTCCAGCGAAGGATTTTCCTGCACTTTTTCATTTTAAGTTGGGGGCATTCTAGTCTTTTTCCAATTCTTTTAACTCTAATCCTAAGTCGTTTTGGGGGTATGTAAAGGGATTTTTATGATTTTCCCTCATTACTCCTAAATTATATCGACACTTAGCAATTTTAATCAAGAAAAGAAGTGTTTCCTCTCAAGAACAAGCAAGAGGGTTTTCTTTAGGTTCATCCCAAAATCCAAAGTTTCAACGGTAGAATCTTATTCTAGGTATGTGGTATTTCACTAGTGGGTTCCTTTCACCCATTAAGTCCCTAGACTTCAGTCAGTACTTCAGCTTCTCCATGAATTATTCAGACCTAGGGTTCCTAAATCTTAGGGATGCCTTGAATTTCAGATGTTATGGTTATGCGATATAAATTACATGTTTCTTGGAGAATTAGCATAGTCATATGTACAGGATTCAGAAACCCTAGATTGGGTTAATTTCAGTATTCATAAATTATACTTGCTAGCTAGATAATTCAGACAATCACGCTTCAGAATTTGAATGCCATATCTTTTAGTATACGTATGTTGCATTCTCAAATGATTATCAGTATTTGAGCTATCCATTACTTCAGTTTGCATTTTATTGCTCATATTCAGTTGGGAGTAGACTTAGTACTGAGCCGATGACGGGATGAAGGCTTAGCTGTCAGACTAAGCTGAGACCTTTAGTAACAGTCCCGAAGCCCCAGAACTACGGCGTCACAGTAGGTATAAAGGGGGGTCAGCTGTCAGATTAGGCTGGTAACCCTTGTCCCTTGTAGACATCAGTTTAGTGGATACACGTCATATTTGTTTGTACCCTTGGCAAGGTATGAACACCCTTCCATCCAGGGTTACATGTTGGTCCTATAGCCATTTCAACTTGGAATATGTCGATTAATAGTAGCTTCCACAATCAGACTCAACATTGCATTTACCATGTATTCAGTTATTCAGTTCAAATTAGCATGTTCTGATATTCATGTTTAGTTACTTGGTCATTGCATACAGCTACTCTTCAGTTCATGTTTCAGTATACACTACTATATCAGTATCCATGTTTTACAGCTTTGGTTATATCCTGCATGCTTAGTACATTCGAAGTACTGACACATACTTTTGTGCTATATCATTTTATAATGTAGGTTCAGGTGCTCAGCATCCAGACCACGCTTAGATCGATTTCATGTCCCTACTCAGCATCCCAGTGGTGAGTCCTCATAGATTCGAGGATGATAGTTAGATTTTATTATTTTAGTATTTCTAATTCAGTTTCAGACCTTTAGAGTTAGCTGGGGGCTTGTCCCAGCAACTCACTTCAGATAAAGGCTTTCAGATATAGACTAGATTCTACTATTGAGTTGTTAGTGTTGTTTTCATTCATCACTATACTCTATATATATTTTATATTCAGATATGTTTTAGGCTCTTTCCCACTTCAAATATTAAATTATTTTTAATTCCGCATAGTATATGTTTCTAACTAAAATTGTCTAGATATGACAGACCATGGGTTAGCTTGGGGTCACATGTGATACTACGTACAATGTATCATCCAGGGGGTAGCCTCGAGATGTGACAAACTTGGTATCAGAGCATCAGGTATAAGTATCCTAGGGTGTCTGAAAGCCGCGTCAAGTAGTCTTCTTCATAGGTGTGAAGCGCGCCACACTTATGGGGGAGAAGCTAAGAGATGTCATTAAGAAGAACTTCCCTTCTTTCTTTTTCAGCTCGTGCTATAGAGTATGAACTCTATTTAATCTCCTTCTAACTCATGCTCTTGGCGTTATAAAAAATGCCTCCCAAAAGAGCTAACGCTGGGAATCAGCCAGCACCAGCAGCTCCAGCAGACCCTATGAATGAGCAGGTTACCCATGCCGAATTCAAGGCTACTTTTTAGGTTCTTGATCAGGCCATGACCGCTTAGGTCAATCAGCAGGCTGTGGCACCAGCTCCACCTCAGACCAACTCTGCTGCATCTAGAATTTGGGACTTCACTCGGATGAACCCTCTGGAATTTCATGGGTCTAAATCAGAAGAGGATCCACAAGAGTTTCTTAATGATATCCAGAAGGTGACAAATATTATGGGTGTCACTCTGGTTGAAAGTGGAGATTTAGTTGCCTATCAGTTTAAGGGAGTGGCTTATACTTGGTACCAGCAGTGGAAGGAATCTCATTATGCTAATGCAGGTCTAGTGGATTGGAACCACTTTAAGATAACATTTCTGGATAGGTTTTTCCCACTTGAACTCAGGGAAGCCAAGGTCTAGGAGTTCGTCAATTTGAAGCAGAACGACATGAGTGTGAAGGAATATGCTCTCAAGTTCACCCAGCTATCTAAGTATTCCCTAACGACAGTAGCTGACTCCAGAACTCACATGAGTAAGTTCGTATCTGGCGTGTCTGATTATGTGGTCAAGGAGTGCAAGATTACCATACTTATTAAGGAGATGGACATCTCCAGGTTGGTTACATATGCTCAGTAGATTGAGGAAGAGATAATCAAGAAAGGGGAGGAGACAGTAAGAGAGCTAGGATAGGTGAATTTAGCTACTCTCAGCAGAGGTTAGAGTGTGGTAACCACTCTCAATTCTGCCAAAAATCTTTAGCTCCAGCTCCATCTTTTGCTAGTGGCCCAGTGCAAAAATTCAGACAGGATCGATGGGATAGAGTGCCAGGCTCTAAGTCTCAAGGTACATTTACTAGCGGGAACACTCATCCAGTTTGTAAGAAGTGTGGTAGAAACCACCAGGGTGAGTGTATGGCAGGTAGTAGAAATTGCTTTGGATGTGGCAAGCCAGGCCACAGGATGAAAGATTGTCCAATGGCTTCTCAGAAGGGCAAGGATGTTTGCCCACAGAATCAGGCCTATTCTACGGCAGCTCCAGCAGGTCACCCCACTTAGCAGGGTGCCTCGTCTAGTATAGGTGGTGGTCAGTGCCAAAATAGGTAGTATGCCCTGTAAACTTGACAAGACCAGGAGGATTCTCCCGATGTGGTCACGGGTATGTTACAAGCCTTTCATTTAGATGTTTATGCATTGTTCGACCCATGGGATGCACTTTCCTTTATAACTCCTTACATAGCAGTAAATTTTAGTGTCAATCCAAAAATCCTCCCAGAACCCTTCTCAGTATCTACTCCAGTTTGTGACCCAGTTATAGCTAGATGGGTATACAGAAATTGCTCTATCACAGTATCGTAGAAGGTCACTTCAGCCGATCTTGTAGAGTTAGAAATGACTGACTTTGATATTATACTAGGCATAGATTAGTTACATTCCTATTATGCCTCAGTTGACTACAAAACTAGGATCGTACGGTTTCAATTTCAAAATGAGCCAGTCTTAGAATGGAAGGGTAGTACCTCAGTTCCTGTAGGTCGATTCATCTCTTACCTTAAGGCCAGAAAAATGATTTCCAAAGGATATATCTATCATTTTGTTCGAGTTAAGGATTCAAACTCTGAGACCCCAACTCTTGAGTCAGTTCCAGTGGTGAATGAATTCCTATAAGTGTTTCCAGAAGATCTTTCTGGAGTTCCTCCTGAATGGGAAATCGACTTCGGAATAGATCCCCTTCTAGATACACAACCTATTTTGATTCCTCCTTACAGAATGGCTCCAGCCGAGCTTAAGGAATTGAAAGAACAGTTGAAAGACCTTCTAGATAAGGGCTTAATCAGACCCAGTATCTCTCCATGGGGTTCTCTAGTTCTCTTTGTGCGTAAGAAAGATGGTTCTCTCATGATGTGCATGAACTACCATCAGTTGAACAAAGTCACAATCAAGAACAAGTATCCCATCCCCAAGATTGATGACTTGTTTGACTAGCTTCAGGGTGCTAGTTGTTTCTCTAAGATAGACCTCAGATCTGGCTATCATCAGCTTACACTCAGAGATAGTGATGTCCTGAAGACAACCTTCAGGACTCGGTATAGTCACTATGAATTTGTAGTTATGTCTTTTGGACTAACGAATGCTCCTACAACTTTCATGGACTTAATGAACAGAGTGTTCAGACAATATTTAGAATTGTTCATCATCGTCTTTATCGATGATATCCTCATTTATTCTCAGAGTGGGGAGGAGCATGCAGATCATTTGAGAGTGGTGTTGCAGACTCTCAAGAATCACCAGTTATTCGCCAAGTTTGGTAAGTGTGAAATCTGGTTGAAGTCAGTTGCTTTTCTTGGTCATGTGATGTCTAGTGAAGGCATCCGAGTTGATTCTCAGAAGAGCAAGGTAGTAAAGAACAGGCTCAGACACACCTCTCCAACAGACATCAGGAATTTCTTGGGTTTGGCTGGTTATTATTAGAGATTTGTTGAAGGATTTTTATCCACAGCTGCCCCATTGACCAAATTGACTCAGAAAAAAGTCAAGTTTTAGTGGTCAGATGAGTGTGAGAAAAGCTTCCTAGAATTGAAGACCAGGTTGACTACATCTCCCATTTTGACTCTACCAGAGGGTTCAGATGGCTTTGTGATTTATTGAGACACATCTAGAGTCGGCTTGGGTTGTGTTCTAATGTAGCAGGGTAAGGTCATAACGTATGCTTCTAGACAGCTTAAGGTCCATGAGAAGAACTACACAACTCATGACCTCAAGCTTGCAACTATCGTGTTTGCCCTAAAGATTTAGAGATACTACTTGTATGGTGTTCATGTTGATGTGTTCACAGATCATAAGAGCCTCCAGTATGTGTTCACTCAGAAAGAGTTAAATCTTCATCAGCGAAGGTGGCTTGAGTTCCTCAAAGACTATGATATGAATGTGCTCTACCATCCGAGTAAGGCAATGTAGTGGCTGAAACCCTCAATATCCTGTCCATGGGTAGTGGGTCACATGTTGATGAAGAGAGGAAAGAATTATCCAGGGATATTCATAGGCTTGCTGGCTTAGGAGTTTGCCTCATGGACATGACAGATGGTGGTGTGATATCCAGAATGGGTCAGAATCTTCATTGGTAGCTGAGGTTAAGGAAAAATAGGATAGTGATCCCATCTTGCTTCAGTTGAAAGGTACAGTTCATCAGCAGAGAGTAGAGGTTTTCTCCCAAGGGGGAGATGGTGTGCTTTGCTACCAGGGTCATTTATGTGTACTATTGTGGGTGAGTTAAGGCAACAGATCCTTACAAAAGCCCATAATCCAGATATTCTATTCATCCCAATGCCACTAAGATGTACCATGATCTATGGGAAGTCTATTGGTGGAACGACATGAAAAGGGACATTGTAGATTTTGTGGTTAAGTGTCCCAACTGTCAGCAGGTGAAAGTAGAATATCAGAAACTAGGAGGTGTGACTCAAGATATTAGCATTCCTACTTGGAAGTGGGAGGTGATCAACATGGATTTCATTACGGGTTTACCTCATACTCGCAGACAACACGACTCCATCTGGGTGATTGTGGACATGATGACCAAATTGGCCCATTTCCTAGCAATTAAGACTACAAATCCAGCAAAGGAGTATGCCAAAATCTACATGAACGAGATAGTCAGGTTGTATGGGATTCCCTTGTCTATTATCTCAGATAGGGGTCTTCAGTTAACATCTCATTTTTGGAGATCTTTTCAGAAGGGTCTTGGTACTCAGGTGAATCTCAGTATAATATTTCATCCGCAGAAGGATGGCGAGGCAGAGCATACCATTCAGACCTTAGAGGATATGTTGAGAGCTTGCGTGATCGATTTCAGGGGTAGTTGATATGATCACTTACCTCTCATAGAGTTTTCCTATAATAACAACTTCTATTCCAGTATTCAGATGGCCTTTTATGAGGTACTTTATGGGCATAGATGCAGGTCACCGGTTGGTTGGTTTGAAGTAGCTGAAGCAGCCTTGGTTGGGCTAGATTTGGTTTATCAGGCTATGGAGAAATTTCAGCTCATCAGAGGTAGACTAAAGACAGCTCAGAGTCGTCAGAAGTCCTATACAGATGTAAGGATAAGGGACTTAGAGTTTGAATTCGGTGATTGGGTCTTTCTAAAAGTGTCACCCATGAAGAGGTTGATGAGATTTGGCAAGAAAGGGAAGCTCAGTCCCAGATATGTTGGTCCTTACAGAACCTTAAAAAAGATGAGTAATGTGGCTTATGAGTTAGAGTTGCCAGCAGAATTAACGGCGGTTCATCCAGTCTTTCACATTTCCTTGTTGAAGAAGTGTGTGGGTGATCAGGCATCAATAGAGCCTTTAAAAAGTGTGGCTGTGAAGGATAGCCTCACTTATGAGGATGTTCTGGTTGAGATTCTTGACCGTCAGGTTCGTAGGTTGAGAAATAAGGAAGTCGCTTCAATAAGGTTTTATGGAGGAATCAGTCCGTAGAGGGAACTACTTGGGAAGCAGAAGCAACCATGATAGCCAAGTATCCTCACCTATTTCCTTCCGACCCAGTTTTAGCTTGAGGTAATAGTTTCTCTCCAGTCCCTCTGTTTCCTCTTATGCATGTCAGTTTCAGAATTATGTTTTCCTAGCTATTTCAGTATTTTCAGCATGCTTTCATGTACTTAGGACTAGACTCAGTCAGATATAAGCTTCTACTATTCAGTTGGTAGGGATTGCAGCTCTTTCCCTCCATACTCAGCTTAGTTAGTCTTCATTCGAAGATGAATGATCCCAAGGGGGGATATTGTAACACCCCAAAAATTCAGACCAGCATTTAAAACCCAGAACTCAGAAAGAACTCAGAAAATTTCATCTCCAGGAAAGCCCCACAGGCTGACCCACGGGCGTCGGGAACACGACGTCCTGTCGAGGTCCCTGTGGAAAGTACCGAGGGGCTCAGTCAAGCCTTCCTCTGCCTGATGGGGTCCCCATAGGCATAGGTGGTCCGACAGTCTATGGGGCAGCCCATGGGAAACCACCAGTGCCCTTCCCAGCCTCTTCAGCCCTGACGGGCAATCACCACGGCCATCATTAACGCGACAGGCTGTGGGAGACGTCGTGGGGATTTCCCAGAGGGACAGACCATCCTGGTCCATTCTGATGCCCAGGTCCGCAGGACATCGTAGGACCGATACCCGTCGTGTAGCCCGTCCGGTGAAGGATTTTCCAGCACTTTTTTGTTCTAAATTGGGGGCATTCCGGTGTTTTCCCAATCCTATTAACTCCGATCCTAATTGTTTTGGGGGTAATTAAAGGGGTTTTTATGCTTTCTCCCTCATTACTCCTAAACTAAATCGACACTTAGCAGTTTCAAATAAGAAAAGAAGTGTTTCCTCTCAAGAACAAGCAAGAGGGTTTTCTTCAGGTTCAACCCCAAATCCAAAGGTTCAACGGTAAAATCTTTTTCTAGGTATGTGGGATTTCTCTAGTGGGTTCCTTTCACCCATTAGGTCCCTAGTCTTCAGTCAGTCCTTCAGCTTCTCCATGAATTATTCAGACCTAGGTATCCTAAATCTTAGGGATGCCTTGGATTTCAGATGTTATGGTTATGCGATATAAATTACATGTTTCTTGGAGAATTAGCATAGTCATATGTACAGGATTCAAAAACCCTAGCTTGCATTAATTTCAGTATTCATAAATTATACTTGCTAGGCAGATAATTCAGACAATCACGCTTCAGAATTTGAATGCCATATATTTCAGTATATGTATGTTGCATTCTCAGATGATTATCAGTATTTGAGCTATCCATTACTTCATTTTGCATTTTATTTCTCATATTGAGTTGGGAGTAGACTTAGTACCGAGCCGATGAAGGGATGAAGGCTTAGCTGTCAGATTAGGCTAAGACCTTTAGTAGCAGTCCCGAAGTCCTAGAACTATGGCGCAACCATAGGTATAGAAGGGGGTCAGCTATTAGATTAGTCTAGTCAACCTTGTCCCTTGTGGACATTAGTTTAGTGGATCCACGTCAGATTAGCTTGTAACCTTGGCAAAGTATGAACACCCTTCCATCCAGGGTTATATGTTGGTCCCATAACCACCTAACCAGCTCAGCTTGGGGTATGTTGGTTAATAGTAGCTCCCACAGTCAAACTTAGCATTGCATTGACCATGTATTCAGTTATTCAGTTCAGATCAGCATGTTGTGATATTCATGTTCAGTTACTTGGTGATTGCATACAGTTACTCTTCACTTTATGTTTTAGTATACACTACTATGTCAATATCCATATTTTACAGCTTTGGTTATATCCTGCATGCTCAGTACATCTGAAGTACTGATGCATACTTTTGTGCTACATCATTTTATAATGTAGGTTCAGGTGCTCAGCATCCAGACTGCACTTAGCTCAATTTCCAGTCCCTACTCAGCAGCCCAGTGGTGAGTCCTCTTAGATTCGAGGATGATAGTTAGATTTGATTATTTCAGTATTTCTAATTCAGTTTCAGACCTTTAGAGTTAGCTGGGGGCTTATCCCAGCAACTCACTTCAGATAGAGGCTTTCAAACATAGACTAGATTCAGTTATTGAGTTGTTAGTGTTATTTTCATTCATCACTATACTCTGTATATATTTTTATATTAAGACATGTTTTGGGCTCTTTCCCACTTCAGATATTAAATTATTTTCAATTCTGCACAGTATATGTTTCTAACTGAAATTGTCTAGATATCCATACCATGGGTTATCTTGGGGTCACATGTGACACTAAGAATTGTGCCACATCCAGGGGGTAGCCTCGGGGCATGACCTAATTATTTCTAATTTGTTAAATTAAGAAGATTGATTTATTAATTAGATAATTAATTCATCTCAATTTTACCTCAAATCAATTTTAATTTGGTCTTTTCGTTAATATTTTGGCTATTTCTTAAATTCTTAGATACCCATTCTTCTTCACACCCAATTTCAGCCCATTTTTGTCCCAATTTTCAGACCAAATATCAGCCAACCAAGCCCAAAAGCTTTACTGATCCATACCACCTTCACCTTATTCCCTAAAAAACCTTCTTCTCCTCTCCTATTCACTCAACAACAATGACGTACAACATACCTTAAGAACCCATGTGCCCCTCTTTTCCATTTTTTCCAGAAAATATGCCACAAACACATACACTGATGCTCGAACTCATCCTAACCAGCCCTTTCCCCTTGTGAAAATCCCCCAAATCTACTGAATTTCAAGCTTTAAAATGACCCTTTATCTTTGAGATTTCACAGAGCCTTCATTGATGACTTTAGTTCAAATATTGCTTGTTTTCCTGCCCAAAGTTTAATTCGAATCAAAGTTTGGTGATATGTTCTCTCAATTTTGTCAAAGCTGAATTCTTTCCCTCTCTCTGAAACTGTTCTTTTTGAAATTTAAATTAAATTATTTTTGTCTATAAATATTGACACTTCTTTCCATTAAGGGGCAAGAGTTAAGGGGAAGTGATAGAGAAATTGGAGAATATTTGAGTTTTGTCATACTCTCCTATTCACTAAATTCTCTATTTTTCTGATTTTGGATAATACTCACTCCACTCTTATGTCTCTTTGACCACTCGTATCTCAAAGTGGTGTGAGAATTGATCATCATCAACTCATCTCCTAGTTCTCCGCCTCGGAGAAGGTCAGTAATCTCCTTCTTTCCTCCTTTTTATTGTTTTTATTTTCTATTTTATCTCCCTCTGTTGCGTGTGATTTTGCAATGGCTTTAGTTTTGTAGTTCTGATTTCCAATTATTTACTATTGTTTGTTTGTTCTAGTTGTTATGATTGTTGAAGAGTTTATGAAGAGGGAAGTTCTTATGAACTTTATAAGATGAAAGATGAACATCTTTTAGTGTTCATCATTTTATTTCTCACCCATATATTCTCAGAAACTTTCCCCACTTCCATTTCCCTGTAGCTATTTTGAATTCCATTTTAAGAAGTTATGTATGTGTGTTCTTATTTTCTCTTTACCATCCTTATTATTTGGGTTAGCTGTACGAGTTAATAAGATCATAGTGAAATAAGAATGTTCTTGTGAATCTTATGAGGCAAAAGAGGAACGTCTTATGATGTTCATCCTTTGTGTAGCCTTTCGCCTATAGATGATCTAGATTTATCCCATTCCTGATTCCCTGAAAGTCATTTTGTTCTATTCATAAGTCTATTAATATCCTCATTTTCATTTTTTCGGTCTATTACAATATCCCCTGCCTCTCTCTATTTTTCTTTGGTTTAGTTGCTTAATCACAAAGGTGAGCATCATGGAATGAGATATGGATACTTTGTGGTGTTCCCTCTTGCCTTCCCTTTCCTCTATTTACTTGTGCAAATATTTTCTTTCCCTTTAGTTCTCTATTAAAAATGTCAATTTTCTTAAAAGAATGTGTTTGGCTCATTGTCAAAATTTTAGGCCTTGTGTCTTCCCTCATTCCAGCAGTCTGCTAAAATATTTTTACTTTTTGTTATTGTTTGGTCTAGCATAAGTATAAAGAAAAGAGAATGCTCACATAAGTATCGAGATTGGAGAATGAAAATTTTGTGAAGTTCTTCATTCCATATCTCTCTCTACCTTTAAAAGTTTATAAATTTTCCCTACCTTAATACTCTTTATATGTCGTTAGGATGACCTACATGACTGATATTGGGTTTGAGTTTGAATGAGGTTGAGTTCATCTCGACCTCATATTCATATTTTCTCCTCGAAATAAGATGTCTACGGTCTACTCTTATTTGCTTAAGCTCGTTCAAGTTTTGCAGTATAAAACCTTCAAGAATTTCATTTTCTTTTTAATGGGTATCCTGAGTTGTCTGTTAAGCATAATCAACTAACAATTACACTTGACAAATCCTAGACCAAATTAAGTTCAGTATCTGTTGAAGTCTTGTAATTTTATTCTAGTCTTAAATCATGTTTCTCTTTTAAAATAAAACTTATGGTTTCTAGAAAAGATAAGTAAATCCCTTCTCTAGGCTTCTTTACAGTATAACCATGTGAGAATTTTTATATTTTTGCTTTTGTTTTCTAAAATCCCAAAGTTAAAATCTATACCAAAGAATGCTCACTATTATTTTTATGTGAAGTATACATTGTGTTTTTTTTTTTGTTATACTTTAAAAGTTTGGGGGTTTCTTATGACTTTTCTAGTACCTCGAAATATCCCAAATTAATTTTCATATTTGGGACGAGTATAACTCTTAATCAAAAGAGTTATGTGGTGCACATTTTAAATAGAAGTATAGTATATATATAATTGCACTTGTATGTTTGTTGCTGGTGGGGTCCAGCCCTTGGTTAATTTAAAAAAAAGGGAGAGAGAGGCATTAAGTAAATAAAAGAGGATTAAAAGGGATCCTCTTATGCTTGAACGTACAACAATAACTATAGCCATAGTACTCTTCACCTTCTTTGCCTCCTTCTCTCTTTCAAGAAGTACTCTTAAGGAAAACCTAAATGGTGTAAGGGAGAAGATTGAAAGTGAGGAATTAAATTCTTATATTTTTGGGAAAGCACGGCAGCAGCAGTACTGGTACAAATGCTTCACTTCCTTGTTTCTTCTTCCTTCTTTCTTTCCTTTAATCAGCTCCATTAAAGAAAAATTAGAGTAAGGAGAAGATTGAGAAAAGGGAAATTATACCCACATCCTTACAGGGCTTATAAATTAAGTGAATTTTGTGCCAACCTCAAGAAATCTTCAAGAGCTAAAGTTGGAAACTGAATTCTAAGAGGTAAATTCTTTACCCCATTCTTGAGTATGATTATAAATAAGTATTTAGAGATATTTTATTTTAATTTTTATTAGCTCTTGAAATGAGTCTTGATAATTAGTGTCAATAAGAGAAGGGAGAAGATGCATAAAGACTACATCGAAGTGTTTTGAGGTGTTTGGAACTCGCAGTACTACTAGCAAGGGAAGCACCCAAGGTATGTGAAGCCAAAACCTCTTTCGCCGTAAGGCACCACCCTACGTCACATGTTCTCTCAATATAGGTCAAATATCTTATATGAAAAATGAAAAAAGGTCTTTAGTTTCTTTATGTGTCATTCCATTGTTTAACTATTAAAGCTTATACGTACTCTTATTACTCCCTTCGCGTCAAACTTTCTTAATATTTCACATGACCTAAAGTGTCTTTACTTGAACTTCTTAGAATTCACTCGATGTGGACATATATGTGTCACACATTATAAGTGAAATAAATGGTCATAACATAATTACACTTGCTTATGTGATAACCTATACGATATATCCATAAGTTAAAGTGAGAACTAGTATTTGGATAGTGATACCATATTCGGGAAGTTAGGTATCATTTAGAGATCTTACTTAAATAGTTAGACGATCTTTATCGTAAATTACATGTCATGGGAATTTCAAGGCTTTACTTGATATAAGATAACGATGGAGGGTATTCGTAGATTTTACTTGACACACTCGCGCGATGCTATTCTATGCACAGGTTTGAGACCAGACCATTATAGTAAGACCAGATATTATAGCATACCTGCACTTATGGCATCATTTGCATTTGGAGTCAGCTAGAATTTCATGCACTAGTTCCCCCGACTCGAGCCAACACATGACACATATGGCCTGCGGGCAAACCCTCATAGTGAGCCCTCAAAGGGCATACCCCATATCAGACCACGATCATAGTTATACATAAAAATTCATAGTAATGAGTACTTGAGCAACATATGTCTTACAATGTGACCTAGATCGCCTTTGGTAGGCCATCACATGATCATTTGTATTGAAATATAGTGTAAGTACGTCACCTAGGCAATCCATAGGGACTATATTATAATGATTGCTTTTTTGAACATTATATGAAGAACTAATAAGGTTGGTGCATTGGTTACATTTTCATATTGTACATCTATTACTTGTATGCTCATAATTCTTTCGTTTTGACATTTGATTCATATGAGCTTCCATAATTATCAACTTGTTCTTCTGTCTGCTTTACATACTAGTACATGTTGTATATGTACTGACGTCCTTACTTTTAGGGCGCTGTATTTTCTTATAAATACAGGGTCAGGTTCGCAGGGGAGCAGCCACCTTCTTTAGGTTCTTTTGCCACCTTCAACTAGTATTTTGGTGAGCTCCATCTCCATCTGGATCCAAATTATGGCTAATATTTTTAGTTATATGTATAGATCTCTAGCTGCGTACATGGGGGCCTTCCTTGACTAGTTATTAGTAGTATAGCATTTTGTACTCTTTAGAGGTTTCCTAGATGTTATCTAGCGTCATATTATACAGTTTTGTTCCAGTGATTCCGTAGTGTGTATATATATATATATATATATATATATATATATATATATATATATATGTAACAAATGCTAGTTATTCTGCTCATTTTGTTGGTTTATAACTTCATATATGTCATAGATTACTCGTAAAAGAGATAGTCATATGGTTCTTTTCTGCCCTTCGATTTAGGGCGTGACAAACGTGGTATCAGAGCATAGGTTCAATTGTCCCAGGGAGTCTATGAAACCATGTCTAGCAAGACCTTACTTATCAATGTGTTACGCGCCATATTTATAATTAAGGGATTGCATGGGCATTTAGGAATTTGATCTTCATTTGTAATCTAGATCGTGCGATAGAGCTAAGTCATAGAAAGTTACTTCTGACTCATATTCTGCTTATTTGTGATAAGATCATGTCTGCTACAGATAAGGATAAAGTGGCCCAGTAGGTCACTAAGCACTACTTAGGAAGCAACCACTACAGGGCTGTCTCTGGTATTAAGGGATCAGACTAGGGCTCAAGAGAGTTTGTTGAGTCCTATGCTTCCTTGTCATGTCATTTGAACTAACGAATGCCCCAACAACCTTCATGGATATGATGAATAGAGTTTTTGTCATAACCCTATTTCTCAGGTCATGATGGCACCTATATCCCTATTGTAGGTGAACCAATTCACGTAGCCTAAAATGGTTAGTAATAGGACACTACCTAAGTAAAGCACGCACAATCAAGAAAATAAGTGGAAGAAGGTAAAAAGGCATACCAAAAAGGGAAGCAACCTGAATATATGTAGAAAACTACATCATCCCATGACCCGATATAACAAGTACAGAAGCTGCTACTAAGAATACAGAGTACAAGAGAGTACAAAAGAAAAATATACAACTACCTCTGAATCTACAAAAGAGTCAACTGTGCCAAATGAAGAGATATAGCCAAACCCCGATCGCCAGGAGCTCACCCTATGTCTCAAATATCCCAAGAGTTGCACGAAGTCCCCACATCAATGTCTATGGCCCACACTAGGATCTACACTAGGAAGATGCAGAAGTGTAGTATGAGCACTAATTGCATAAGCAACCGGTACCCAGTAGACATCATAGGCCAACTGTGCACATATAAAATGTAAAAGCAGCATATAGTAGATTAGGAAAGAAAAGGGTCACAGAAGCAAATAGAGTGAAGCACAAGGAAGCTAGCAACAGATAGAAGGCATAAAAGAATACAAGTGTACTAAGCTAGCCACAAAAGATATATCACAGAACATATATGTAAGAGTAGAGAACACACTTGAGTCCTTGCAATAACATTAAATAAAGAAAGCTTAACGAAAAAGGTGGTGTATCAGTAACCTCAAATAAAGGGAGAGAAAGAAAAGCAACTAAACATAAACATACTAAAAATACAGCTCACAAGGCAAGGATGATCGAAAAGTAAATGAGCAGGTAACTACAATAGGAGCAAGTAACACTAATCTATCTACAGTACCATCGAACGTCCATGCACCCGAGAAATACATACAAGTGAAGACAAACCCTACTGGCATCCGATACTACCAGAGAGTATACTCAGCAATCAGCAAACAAAGGGTAAAACTGTGCAAAAAATGAATGATATGATATGATATGCTAGTGCTATTGTATGCACCTCCTCCGGCGCTTGTAGGCCCAAAAGGTAGGTCCCATCAAAGGGCTTTCCTCATATACCTATACTTTCCCGTATACCCCTCCTCCGGCACTCTCAGCTTGTAGCCCCTAGTCCAGATCGACAAGGTTTATGGAGGTCTTCGCGACCACATACCAACTCTCAAGATCTTATCATGCATGCCCAGAGTCCATCCAGGTCTAAAATCAATTATAAAACGACATCTAGTATCATCTCAGGTAAAGTTATGGCCATTAATAACTGAAAATGGGCCCTCGGGGTCATGCAAAGTTGGAAAACTAGTCATAGTCAGGTCTACAGCCTTGTAGTAGTAATAAAATGATGCAGAAATGCTCTTTTTGTGATGACGATATTCTCATATACAATCAACAACTCAATATTAACCTACTGGCCTTGCACAGGCTTAATCCACTCTACAACACATATAACTAGCTATCAATCATGAATCAATTTTTGAGACTCATGGACATTTCCTAAATATCCCACTAACTATAATCCAGAGGCATATGCAAAGGCCACTTAGGGTCGTAAGGGGTAATACTACCGTACTAGCTCAAATACTAAAGCAAGAGAAATAAGAATGGACAACAAGGAAGTAGACAAGGTCTAGGAGTGCCAACCTAGTAATCCCAACCCAAGGATGAGCTAAATAGTACAATTACATTCTATATAGGCCAAATCTATGATCGGTAAGCCCTAGCCTCCCTGGCGTCTGAAAAAAAGCTGCTGGAAAGACGTCGTTCGAGCCCAAACTACTCTGAGAAGCCCGAATAGAGATCAAACTATTAAAAAACATAATCTACTCATCAATACAAAGTTAACGACACCCATAATGCTAATAATTAGCCGGGTTAAAAATCTGGGTTAAGAACAGGCCCGTGAGCCCTGCAACTCAAAATTGAAAATAGAAATTACCACGAAGTTTACAATGCTTCCAGGAACTCATGCTCAAAAATTAAGCATAATCCGGGTAAGAAAAAGGCCTAAAATAGCCCCTAAATCCCAAGAATAATTTAAGAATCAACCAAGGAATTAACGAAAGTTTAGCGAAAACAACGAGAATTAAACAACGGAAAAGAGAAGAGGAATACAAGGGGACTTACCAGAATGAAAGAGAGTGAATACTAGGCTTCAAACCAGATCTGAGAAGATTATTTTAATGAAGGATTTGATTAAAATGGATATAAAAAAAAGGATAATAATATATATACTGCCAGGCGCTGGCCTTCATGCACGCGGCTATGCCACCGTGCACGCGGTCCTGCATAGACAGCCAGGAACTCACGTATGTGGAAGGAAATGGAGGCAAGTACAAACACCCCTCTTACACACACGTAGGATGGCCACCGTGCACGTGGCCTCGCGTACGCAGCCCAGGCCAAGTGCACGTGAAGGGAAACTAAGGCAAGGCCTAACGCTTCTTCTTTGAGGATGCATCCCAACATCCACGTAGGTGTTGGGCGACTTCCCACTCACACACAAGTGTACGTGGTCATCCAAGTAATATAGACTAGTTAGTCTGGATATCATACCCAAGAGACTTATGACTAGCAAATGTTCTAATTTATTCGTATACCGCTAAAATAAACAAGTATGAAAGTAACTAGAGTATGAGTTGTGGAGTACTAAGCACTAAAATAAAATGACAGAATTAATTACTAACAAATAATGATTTTTCAGTTCCAAGTTTTAGAGAGAATTCCAGGGTTACAGCCTTAGTACACAATCATAAGTAGTAGTCATTTGAATCGACTTATTCGTTCACCTAGTTGTTGATTTCGGGGTTGATTTTACAACTATGGTCTTCCGATCCTCTAGTTGCCTATTCAAAATAGCATCACAACTACATCATTGAGCGGGGATGCAACATATTATTATGAAAGCATTTATATATCTTTCCGTATGAACCAATGCAAGGCTTTCTAGGTATATTCTTATCCTAGTCACTAACCTACCCTTTATGTTATAAAAGAGCAGCCTTGCCCCTTATATTCCTCAATCTACCTTGTTGATCCTTCTCCCGAGTTCACAATAATGTTATATATTTATCTTAATGGAGGCCAAGCATCAAAATACTAAACACAGGAATATAAGAACAGCTAATAATGGCAAACGAGCAATCAATTCAAATTCATACTAATTAATCATGTGTTTGTAGCCGTAACTCCAGAACAAGGTTTTTGAGCCACTCATGATAATAAAAAACACAAGTAAATATGTTTTCATCCAAAGTTATGGCTAAGAAAAGGAAGAAGAAAAGAAACCTAATGGTGAAATCTAATCTCTGCCTTATGCTCTGAAAATATGATGGAACTCCCCCAAAAAATGCACAAGGTTCTATTTATAGGGTTTGGGAAATAACCTCTTTTCCTTCTTGAAATCGGACTAAAAAGAAAGCTGAAATTTCGGTCGGGAGGCTGCCTGAAGCGATGCGCCTTAGATGAGCCTGACTTGGCCTCTAGTAGTTTTGCCTCTGGGGCGGCGCGCCAGCAATGCGCCATGCCGCCCTTCTAATTGATTTGCACATGGGGCAGTGCGCCAGCATTGTGCTTGGCTTGCCCCTCCAGTAGTTTGGGCCCTGGGGAAGCGCCCCAATATATAGTAAGTAATGATGTTAAAACATGAGGTAAACATGGGTAAAATACGATAAACGGGCATATAAATATGCCCAAGATCGGTAGGCAAAGAGTTGGGTACTACTGTACCAGCAACCAACAATTTGCAACTTCAAGAAGTCACCAGATGGACCTTCAGGATTCATCCACGATCCTTGATGTGCCGCCATTTTACGGCACTTTCGACTCCTTTTAACTAAGAACAATCGTGCATTTTCAAGCAACCATTGTCGTTTTTGATGGTTTTATGTTATGTTTTCAGGAAATAGGGACAAACATGGAAACGAAAGGAAATACGAGCAAAAAGAGCATTCTGGATAAGAGTGACGGACCGTCAAGCTCGTGACGGACCGTCAAGCCCAAGCCAACAAGGTGGTGACGGTCCGTCACCCAAACCGTCACACCAAAGCAGTGTCGCACCAAGGCAGCCCGCGATTAACCGTCACACCAAAGTAGTGTCGCACCAAGGCAGCCCGCGATTAGGATTCCTACCGTGTTTGGGATTTGGTTTCTCGGATTCCTAATGCGTTTGGGATTTGGTTTCTCGGATTCCTAATGCGTTTGGGATTTGGTTTCTCGAATTCCTAATGCGTTTGGGATTTGGTTTCTCGGATTCCTAATGCGTTTGGGATTGTGTTTCCTAGACTCCTATAAATACCCTATGTTAGGTTTATTTTATTCATTATGCAAATCATGTTTTTACAATAATTTTAGGAGAGATTTGAGCGAAACTTTGAGAGCAAGAAACACGTTTTTCTCTTCTTGAATTCGTGTTCTTGAATTGTTCTTGGGATCTTGGTTTTTCGTGTTCTTGGATTATTGAAGATTGTTCTCATTATATTGTAAGAATCCCTTCTCTTTATTATGAATACAATTCTCTTCTCTTTTCTTTATAGCATGATTAACTAAACTCCCACAACTAGGGTTATGGGAGCCATGGCAAACGTAGCAAGATAGATTCCGGGTAGCGTCGGGTTCAATATATATGTTGTCACGTTGTTAATCATACATTGTGTAACGTTTTCTAGTGGTTGCAAACATTAGAACATGCCTAGGTTTAATTTGCTTGAGTAAAGAGATTAAAACCGGGAAAACTTGATTAACAACAAGGATTCGAGACTACTAACTCTCGTCTAATGATTAATGCCGTAACTGGATTACTCTACTTGATGTTAGGATTGAAATCTAAAAGCACACCTTTTTGAGATCGAGAGAAGATAAAAGGAAATTCGTCTATTTGGTTGAGAAACGTTTAGACGATACCATTAATTCAATCACATCGTGACACGCATATAAAAAGAACCCGATTAAGCCTAGAATCGACGTTGTTACCAATGCCATGGTAAACACGTCCCTAGTTCATTCTCTCCTATTGATTATTTCTTTTACATTATTGTTGCTTTTGTTCACGAATTGTTCACAAACCCCCCCCCCCTTTAATTACCGGAAACAATTGACGACTAGTCACCTAATTCACTAAAGTCTTAATCTTCACCATATTCTCTGTGGGATTCGACCCCAACCTTTGTTTGGGTTCTTTACTTGACAACGATCACTTACGCTTCTTTAATTAGAAGTGTAGTTTGAGCGTTTATCAATCCTATGCATGAGAATGAACTATGCTACCCTTCCAGAAACGATATTTTGACTCAACATAATCGATAAAATTTCCAACAGAGGTCAATTTAGCAAAAAGTGGCCCCACACCCATAAACCAACTTTACCAAAATAGAACCCAATAGCCCAAAATGAGTCTTGAATCCCTGGGACCCTAACCAAAGGTCCCACTAGCTAAAAATCTATGCTCTAAAGCTAATGGAACTGTCAGAATTTGATTTTGGGCATGTTTGCTAAGAATGTTGACTAAAGTCAATGATTTCCTAAGTTAAAGCTCTAAAATAGGAAAATAGTCATAAAGACCAAACGAACAGCTCGGGCACCAAACCACCGGTCCCATCAAGTCATAAATGACTTAGAGCCGCTACAGGTAAGCTCTAAGAGTATAAAGAAAGCAAAAATGCAAAAATGACAGAAAGGGTCATTATATTTTCAAACCCTTTCTAGTTATGTACATGATTGTATTTATAGATGACATCTTGGTATATTCACGTGATAAAGCAGAGTATGTAGATCATCTGAGATCAGTGCTATAGACACTCAAAGAGCATTAATTATACGCTAAGTTTTCTAAATGTGAGTTCTGGTTAAGCTCAGTAGCCTTTCTTGGCCATGTGGTATTTGGAGAAGGCACCAGAGTGGACTTTCAAAAGATAGAGGATATCAAGAATTGGCCTCGACCAAATACTCCCACAGAGGTACGTAGTTTCTTAGGATTAGTGATAAGTTGGTAATCTACCAAATTATTGAGCCTTTATTCATGAATTATTGCCATATTTTGAAGAGATTTAGAGGTACTTACTGCCTTTATTGATGAAAATGCAGGTACTTTTGGTCAAAAGTTGAAAACAAAGGAATTGGACCCAAAGAGATCAAAAATAATTGAAGTGTGAAGGTGATCAAAAACAAGAAAGAATCTGCCGTGAGGTGCGGCCACCGTGCGACACGCACAATGCTAGGTGCGGTTTGCACCTCCCATTGCACTTCACCACTTTAGAAATTAAAGTCACTGGTTGGCTAACAAGGAGCATGCAATGTGTATAATGCATGGTGCAATCGCACATCGTGTCACACCATGCTCGAAGGGTTTTTTTGTCAAATTTCAAGTAACATTTTGGGAAGCTTCTAAAACCTTTTTTGGGGTGTGTACATAAGAGCATTCAATTATTGAACAGTTTTGAGAGTAGTTCCTAAGGAAGATATTAAGAGTACTTTTTATCTTCATCTTCTACACTTGAATCCACCATTTTTGTACCAAATTGAGATTAGATTTGGATATTGTCTTAATTATGAATGGAAGTATGAGTTACCCACCGAATATGACTAAAACCAATGCTACTCATATCATTAATTGAGAATTTACTTAATTAATATATTACCCTAACCCTTTGAAGAATTCCATCGGAAGCATACCCCTAGTCCTCTTCTCAATGATATAAATCTTGTGGTTACTTTCTACTTTTGTGTTGATATCGAAGTTGCTACGTAATTTCCCTTTCCAATCCCCCAACTTTTAATTTTAAGTTGTTTGAATATTTGCTCTCTTAGTGATTATCTATCGATGATCTTTTAGCGAGTCATTACACCACTCTCTATGGAATCAACCCCGACACTCGTTAGGTTACTTATTTGTTTTGCTTTGATGATCGCTACTACCTCTTTATGGGGGAGTTCTTTTGAGCTTTATCAAAAATGGCGCTATTTCTGGGGAGAGGTTTTTGAATCGCCAATTGATTGTCATTTGAGCTCACTTTGTTATGTTTTTGTTTGTTTTATGCTTTTGTTGTTTATGATGTAAACATGTGGGTGAAATTCGCAAATTTGGATTGCTTGTATGTACTATTCATCACCTATTTGCACTTGAGAAAGTGACTAACATAGATTATGAATTGAATATGTAGGGAGCTGAGGGGGCAATAGGTGCTACCTCCGCTAAAGCATTTGATGAATGGATGAAAAATGGTGCGCAAAGGGATAGGGAGTTATCAATTGTCAAAACTCATTGAATTCATGACTAGGAGTGTGGTAAATCAAATATTCAAAAGTGTTAACACCATTGGTGTTATTGGGGATGTGAAGGTAGTAGAAGAAGTACACGATTCTTGTGAAATTGGTGAAGAAGCATTGGTTGAGAAATATGAGAGGGGTTCCCCTGCTAATCTCCCAAAAGCTGGTCCAAGTTCACGGAGACAAGAGTATGGGAATCAAGGTTGGAACATCGAGGATGATAACTCCCGAGTTGAAAGCATGCTTGTGAAGCCACTAGAGAAGGTGGAATATACTTACGAAGGTGTCAAATAATTGAGATGTGAGCTTGGGAACCTTGCTCAAATAGTACACTCACTCGCATTTTGTTGCCATTAAATATCTCGAAGATAGAATGTTGTGGCTCACCTCCCAATTTGAATATGAGAAAATAAAAAGAGATGAAGGAGTGGATGATAAAAGAGACCAACCCAACCCCATAAAAAATGCAAGTCCGGATGCAAGTAAGCCTGGCAACAAAAGAGCCATAGGAAGTAGTTGTGCAAGAAATCAAGAGCATCGAAACAAGGTGCCCAAGGTGTGTAAGCCCTTTCTTAAATTCCCACCTCCATTCCCTCAATGATTATTTCAAGCTAAAGATAAGGAGCACCCGAGAAAGTTTGAATCCATGTTGAAGAAAATCACCGTCGACATTCCATCAAGTTGTGGCATTACCCAAATGATTAAGTATGCCAACTTTGTGAAAGAAATTTGCACTACGAACAACTTTATGGAGTGTGGGATCATTCACATGAATCCTCAAAGTAGTGTGATATTATCGGGTAAATTTGCTAGTGATAAGGGAACTCCGGGTGTTTTCACTATTTGTGATGCAAAATGGGGTGCATAGATCAACAAGATTGGTGTGTGATGAAAGTGCGAGTGTGAATTTGATGTCGCTCACCACTTTTAACCGGTTAGAACTTAGCCAACCCACTATTACAAATATGAAACTACTCATGATGGACCGGTCAATGAAATATCCCGTGGGAATTGGCTATGATGTGTTGGTGAAAATGGGTCAGCTTGTGTACCCTGTTGACTTTGTTGTACTTGATTGCACAGGGGGTTTTGAAATACCAATTGTGTTAGGGAAGCCAAGTTTAAAAATGAGTTGCACATTAAATGAAGTGAAATTAGGGGAACTTAAATTCTTCGTGAATGAGAAAAAGGCAACTTTCGATGTGTGTAGATCCATGAAGCAACAAAATGATCTCCAGATGACATTTGCAATTAACAAAATTAGGGAGAGTGTCAAATTGTATGCGAAAGAAAGGTTCGTTGATGAAACATTAGAAGCCATTTTATTGAACTATTATTGTGAATGAATGGAAGAATATGATAAAATATGTGGTGCTTTGGTCAGAGTGGGATCTTATTCCTATCCTCCGAAGAAACTTGGTCTTGAATTAAAGAATCGACAAATCCCCCATCCAAACCCACTATTGTTGAACCTCCGGTGTTGGAACTCAAATCCTTGTCATAAATGAGGTATGCCTATTTGGGTGATAATGAGGTGTTACCGGTCATTATATCCAACAAATTGACTGATGAACAAGTGCAAGCACTACTCAAGGTTTTGAAGAAGCGTATTCGAGCTCTTGGTTAGACCATTGCTGACATAATTGGCATTCCTCTGGTAATATGAACTCAAAAAATCAATCTTCAAGAAGATTGCATACCCTCCATTCAGCATCAAATAAGGATGAATCCACCTACAAAAGAGGTGGTTAAGAAAGAAATCATCAAGTGGTTAGATGTAGGGGTTGCCTTCCCAATATTTGATAACACATGGGTTAGCCTAGTTTAGTGTGTACCAAAGAAAGGTGCGGTCACAGTCATACCTAACAAAAAAGATGAAATGATAGCTCTAAGACCGATGACTAGATGGAGAGTGTGCATGGACTATAGAAAGTTAAACTCATGGACCGAAAAAGACCACTTCCCTCTCCCATTCATGGATCAGATGCTTGATAGATTGGCAGGACGTGGTTTGTACTGCTTTCTTGATGGATATTCAGGCTACAACCAAATCTCTATTGCCCCAAAAGACCAAGAGAAAATAATCTTCACCTGTCCTTATATGACTTTTGCATTTAAAAGAATGCCATTTGGATTATGCAATGCTCCAGCCACATTCCAAATATGCATGGTGTCCATTTTTTCGGACATGGTAGAAGATACAGTGGAGATATTCATGGATGACTTTTCTGTTATTGGGGAAAATTTTGATGATTGCTTATTGCATTTGGAGGAGGTACTCAAAAGGTGTGAGGAAACAAACTTGGTCTTAAAATGGGAGAAGTGCCATTTTATGGTAAAGGAGGGGATAGTGCTAGGGCACAAAATATCTGAGAAGGGAATTAAAGTTGATCAAGCAAAAATTGAAGTTATTTCAAAGCTACCCCCTCCAAAGACTATAAAAGGAATATGAAGCTTTTTGGGTCATGTCAATTTCTATAGGTGGTTTATCAAAGATTTTTCAAAGATAGCCTACCCTTGTGCAAACTACTTGAAAAAGAGGTCAAATTCCATTTCGACGATAGTTGTATGACAGCCTTTATCGAATTGAAAGAGAAGTTGACATCCGCTCCCATTATCATCGCACCTAATTGGTCAAAACCTTTTGAACTAATGTGTGACGCTAGTGGAGTAGCATTGAGGGCAGTGCTTGGTCAGCAAAAAGAGAAGCTCTTTCACCCAATCTACTATGCTAGCAAAATGTTGAATGCTTCCTAAACAAATTACATGGTAATGGAACAAGAGTTATTGGCTATGGTATTTGCCTTTGAAAAATTTTGGGCATACCTTCAGGGACCAAAGTAATCGTGCATATGGATCATGCGGCAATTAGATACTTGATGACAAAAAAGGATGCCAAACCACGGCTTATTCGATGGGTCTTTCTACTTCAAGAATTTGATTTTGAAGTAAAAGACCGAAGAGGATGCAAAAATCAAGTAGCTGATCATATGTCGATATTAGAAGAAGAGGGATGACCCGTTGAGGAACTTGAGATAAATGATGCATCCCGATGAACACATTTTGGCAGCCTCGCACTATTTGATACCGTGGTTCGCCGACTTTGCTAACTTTTTAGCAAGTGACATATTGCCGAAAGGTTTAACCTTTCATGAAAAGAAAAATTTCCTTCATGACGTCTAGAAATTCTATTGGGATGAGCCCTACCTCTTTTGAATTTGTGCGGATGGTATGATTCGAAGGTGCATCCCCGAGATTGAAATGATGCCTTGCCATTCTTCACCAGCCGGTGGTCACCATGCTGGCATGCAAATAGCCTCAAAGGTGCTACAAAGTGGATTCTATTGGCGAACACTCTACCAATATGTATATGATCTAGTGAAACAATGTGACCAATGCCAGCGTGAAGGGAGAGTGTCTCATCGTCATGAACTTCCATTGACACCAATTCTTGAAGTTGAGTTATTTGATGTGTGGGGTATAGATTTCATGGGGACATTTGTAAGCTCTTATGGTAACACTTACATTCTTGTGGCTGTGGATTATGTATCCAAATGGGTTGAAGCGGTGGCCTACCGAACAATGAAGGGAAGAGTGTCACAACATTTCTCAAAAGGCACATATTCTCTCACTTTGTCACTCATCATGCCATCACTAGTGATGGAGGATCCCACTTTTGCGATCGTGTGTTCAGTGCTCTACTTGAAAAATATAGAGTCAAGCATAAGGTCTCCACCCCCTACCATCCACAAACAAGTGGCCAAGTTGAGGTGTCCAAAAGGGATATGAAGTCCATTCTTACAAAAATGGTGAATGCTAATAGGACGAATTGGGCACGAAAATTAGATGATGCCTTGTGGGTCTACAGGACATCATACAAAACTCATATTGGTATGTTTCCCTACCAAATGGTTTTCGGAAAGGCTTGCCATCTTCCGGTGGAATTAGAGTATAAAGTAATATGGGCTTTGAAAATGTTGAACTTAGATTGGGAAAAAGCTGTGCATGCTAGAGTTGAAGACCTCTATAAAATAGACGAGTTTCGGATGCGAGCCTATGAGAATCCCTCACTCTATAAGGTTCGAATAAAACATTACCATGATCAGCAAATCCTAAAGTGAGAATTTTCTCTCGGAGATTGGGTGCTCTTGTTTAACTCTAGACTCAGACTCTTTTCGGGTAAACTAAAGTCAAAATGGTCTGGCCCCTTTAAGGTATGTCAAGTCTTTGCAAATGGAGCGATTGAGTTGGAAGCCAAGAATGGCTCAACATTTAAAGTCAATGTGAAATGAGTCAAGAAGTATTTGGGTATCTCAAAAGATGTCGCACTCTTCGAAGTGACCTACCTCGATGAACCATGAGTGAGAGGTACCCTTGTCGAGCCGTGACATTAAACCAAGCGCTTCTTGAGAGGCAACCCAATCATTCACCTTTATTTTCTGTACTTTTCTCTTCGTGTTATTTTTGTTATTGTTTTTGTTGAAGTTTGTAGGTAGGAAACAAGGTAAGGGAGTTGGGATGTTCATCGGGCATCAAACAACCTCTGTGCATGTATCAGACGAAACACACTTGGGATAGTGCGCTTCATACAAGCCATCGCCCATCGCAACAGAGATTCAACTCAACTCCCAAGATCACCTGCACTAGATCATGTGACTGCACACCACATTGTGCACATCGCATCTCACATTGCATGGAGGAAGCAAAAAACTGGAAATATGGACAAGTTTAGGGGCCACACATGCGACCTGGCATGCGGACTGCATCCTCCATTATGTGCGTTGTACGCCATTTTGCACCTCCAACCATAATACTAGCAACCCATCAAATCTTCAACCCGATATATGATGGCTAAGTCATTTCACACGCCCCCTTATGCGCTTCGTACCCCATTTTGCACAGCAGTAGGAAGATCACAAGCAACCCTCTCATTTCTCACCTGCATGTGCGAAGGGTAGGGCAGATCGCCCCAGGCCTTGTGCATTTTGCACGTCACTCCAGGGATTAATCCTCACCTAAAATTTCTATTTCATTGGGGACAATGTTCCATTCATGTTTAGGGGTGCTGGAATGTACTTAAATTATGGTCTCTTTATTAATAGTAGAGTAGTGAATAAACTCCAAAGGTTTTCTTCATACCACAGTCCTTTCCAAGGAGCAAATTGTTTTCTTCTAATTTTGGTTTTCTTTTATTTTCTTTGTTTATTTTTGTGTCAAACCGGGTTGATGTTTCCCTATGATAGATTGAGAGGCGACTTTCTTAAGTGAAAAGGCCAAGTTTTAGTTTAAAATTGAGTCAGTGTAATGCTTGTCCCGAAATGGGCCCACCAAAAAAAAAATCTTGGCAAGAAGTTTTGGCAAATTGAAGGAAAGAGGGAAAATGAGTTTGAGTAAAGCATTCTCTTGTCATGACTTGCACACTCCATGTTTGGCTTGACCAATTCACAAACGAGTTTGTATAAGAACTCGAAATAGCTTGTCAAAAGTCATTTATCCCAATTGATTGTGAGACTAATTGTGAACTTTTATGTTGTGATGCCTTGTGTGATAAGGCTATACTTCATTCTTGTATGCATGTGTTGTCTAGAACTTGCCCCGAATGTGATTCAAGGTGAAATCCTATGGCACAACTCGAAAACTCAAGTCGTGATGACACCTACTAAAACCCACCAATAGGTAAGCCAACCCTTAGCCTAAAACTGCAAGTAATGGGCTAACACAAGCAAGAACCCAAAAGCGGAAGAAATATCAATAAACAGTGGAAGATAAGGTAAACTAGCATAAGTAAAAGGGAGAGAAGAGAATAAAATACACAAGAATTCCCCAAGACCTGGTGTCAGTAGGTACAAGTGCTACTACAACTTAGATGTTCTAGATAGATACAATAAAATACGGACAATCTCCGAAAGTACAGTAGGAGACTAATCCAAAAGTAGAGGGATATGGATCAACTTCGATCGCCAAGAGATCACCCAATCTCTCTAGTCAGCAACTCTGCACGAAGAGAGCAATCAACGGTGATAACCCGTACTAGGATCTGCATCAATCAAAAGATGTAGAATTATATTATGAGTACCATAACACGCGGTACCCAGTAGGTATCATCGATCGACTAAGCTTAAACAAGATATAAATATAACAAAAGGCGAATATAACCCAAGGGTAAGAAAGATGAGTCAGAAAGAAATAGAATTGTAAGAACCTAGATAAAAGAAAAAATACACCACAATATGATAGACATAAATAATCCAGCAACAACCAATTCGGACTTCCCAAGTCTGGAAAGTATACCCAATAAAGAAAGCCAACTGTACACAGATTTCGATAGTATAGATACGCAAGGAATACCATAAAATGTGATATGAAATAAATGAAATGAAAAATGGCCAATGCAGTAATGAATGAAACCCTAAGTCACCTCACAAGCCACCGGAGGTTACCAACCAATACCATACCATAATACCTGGAATATCACTTTAGGCCACCGGATCTTATCAATATCAACCACACCATAATATCCTCGTCTAATCAAGAAAACCCAGAGTATTCTCATGGGCTTCCAGAGCTTACCAATATAAATGAATACCACAATATGAAACCCTATATATATGCAAAGGGGGACGCCAGAGCTTATTAATAAGATCCCACAAATCAATGGAAAGTAAGGTTCAGAACTGTCTCTCAAACCAAGCGCATGAAATAGAAATAGTTTCCCATTCAGAAGTCAGTAAAATAGTGATGTACCATTTCTCTTTAGTAGCACAAGTTTATAGAAAAAGAAACTATTTTCCCTTTTTATTAACCAAAAATAGTGATAAAAGTAGGACGCTTACCTGGAGTTCCAATCATTTAAAAAGGAAGTATTTTGGGTTTTTTAAACATTAGCAATCAACTTAAACCAGTGAAATCTTTCCTTAATTTGAAAACCAATTGTTAAAAGAAGATTTCCTTATTAAACCACCGAGCCATTCAAATGCCGTCAATCCGTGCCATTTAGTTCCCGTCAATTCGTACCATAACCTAATCATATGTGGAAAGGGATGAAAATGAATCAGTCCGAATGTATGTATGAATATATATAAATGCACACAACTATACCAAGATAGGGCGTTTCACCCTTCATATTAATAACGTACTAACCTGGAATCCATCACTCTCAACCATGGCCGCAGGCCTACAAATACTCATACCAAAACCAGCCATAGCAAAATAACATGATAAGAACGACCAGAAAGCCAAGTAAGAAACTACTCTACCACAAACTATACCCCATCGAATGCTAAGGCTGACTATTCTAGTGCAAATACTAAAAGGGAACACTACACTATCTACCGACCCCCAAGGGACCCGCCTAAAGAAATCAACTAATCAGAACTAAGCATAAAGCGTACAACAAATATAAACTTCAGCAAAGTACAACCAGACTAACCTGGGCTCCTGCCAATCTAGCCTCCACGGCTATGAGCCCACAAGTATACGATAAATAGAACACCAAGTGAGCAAGAATAAATAATAATAACAATAAAAATAACACGATTATAACTACTCTATCACGACCCCTTATCTAATTCTAGGCTAAGGCTCCCTAATCTAATAAACTCAACCACAAGCAGTCTAAACTAAGATAAGGCATTTGACCTTAATCCCAAGGATATTACACCGCCTATGCCAAGTCTTACAGAAAGTCAATAGCCTATAATAAGGATTTGCTAGCCGGAATCTACTCTAAAGCCCCTAAATCACCTATAAGGATCAATATGCCTACTCAAAACCGTATCTAAACCACAAGTTCTCACAAACCATTAACAAGTTATTATATTCATACCTCATACGAGCAAAGTCTAGAAAAAGTAAAGCATAACCTACCAAAAAGCCGAGCACGTACTCACAATCCAATCCATAAGATCGGAGCCTATCTTCCCCGAGAAGTATCCGCAAGCTGCCACACTATCATAACAATATTCTATACATCAATACGAAGCTAAGTGAAGTTTTTCCTATGACACCTCATAGCTTACCTCTCCTTAGTGTGGCGCGCTTCACACACATCAAAGAGACTCTACTTGATACAGTTTTTGGACATCCTAGGACTCTTGAACCTGATGCTCTGATACCAAGTTTGTCACACCCCAAGACTACCCCTTAGACGTAATACGGGACCCAGGACTATAAGATCCCCTAGTTAACCCTTGGTCATAGCATAACTAAATCATACACAATGAAAGATAGCAAAAGCAAACATAAAGGAGATAGGAAACCATAACTATAAAGGATAGAGGTCTAAGAGTATCAGATCTAGAATACAGAATACAACCATCTAGCTATGTCTGAAGCCTCTACCTGACATAAGGAGTTGCTGGGACAAGACCCCAGCTAACTCAAAAATCCAAAGAAAAGACATAAAAGTAGCTAGCATAGCTAAGACCCTCGAATGATGAGGACTCACCAACCAAATTTGGACACTAGCGATATCTAGCCACGAGAAGAAGGAAAGGAGCTTGATTCTGCATTATCAAAAGGATGCAGCGCAAAATATGCGTCAGTACTATAGGATGTACTGAATATGTGAGATATGCAGGAATATGGTAAAACATACTTAAAATATAATTAAAACTAGTTTCATGCATCATATGAGAAATCATAAGTAAATATCGTAGTTTGAACATAAAATGAGAAATAGAAGAGCATAAGACTTAAAGCATTCATACGACATAAACCATGATGAGCTACATGGAGTTCAGTGTCATACACCCACACCATAAAAGGTTGTCCTAACCGGCCAAGGTTAGAACCTTATCATAATAGGATCCTGTCATATGCCAAATATGGCAACCTATGGTAGCAACGTAGTTTTGGACTTGGGATATCTAGAACCCTCATCGCTAGGTGCTAAATACTACTCCCAAAACATACATATAGCTCATAACATACTTATGACATATCTAATGCCAAAAATCTATTTGAAAAGCATAAGGACATATCTATTGTCATGTAATTCTCATATCATAAGTCTTAAAACTTAGCATATCCATAATTCAAAACATACTTTCCTTTCTAAAATCATAACTTAAAGAATTAGACATGCAATTTCATAATAATAGAGGTCATGTTATCTAAACATGCTAATTTTGCTTGAAAATATGCAATTTAATGAAATCATGCTAGAATTCATCATCAACATATGGGCCTTTGAAATCATTCAAGGAATCTTAATTAAAACATGGGTAATGAGTGAGAAATCATGAATTGATGCTTTAAAATAAAACCCATAACTTTTCACCAATTTAGGTAAGAACCTTAATTTCACAATTTGATAACTCAAAGTAAAAACATGGGGTTTTGGGCATAACAGTGAAAGAATCTCTTATTGAATACCCACATACCTGATTTGAAGCTTGCTTGATCTAAGATGAAATAAAATGGAGACTTGAAATTGGAGCTTGAAGCTTGAGAGACCCTTTCCACTTTTTGAAAGATGAATGAGAGTTTGGAGGGGACTTAGGCTAATTAGGGGTGAAATCCTACTAAAAGAGTCCAAAATGACCTCACTTAGGAGTTAAAAGAATAGAGGAAAAGACCAAATTACCCCTGACTTAAAATAAAAATCTGTAGAAAACTTTTGCCTCGTGAGCTGCCCAACGGGTGTAGGTCCCATGACGGCCCATCAGACCAAAGCGTCAGACAATCAAGCTGGAGGCCTGAGGTTGCTGGAGGATTCCGATGGCAGGTTCCCATGTCCTGTCGCAACTGCAATGCCCGTGGTGACGCCCATCGAAGCAAGGGACAAGCTGGGTGAAGGCTGCTGGAAGATCCCGATGATGGGATCCCATGGGCTATCGCTACTGAGATGCCCATTATGACCACCCATCGGCCTATAGGGATCCTAGCTCAAAGCTACTGGATATCTCTCATGAAATACTCCACAGCCCATCGCGGCTTTGACGCCCATGGCGGCTGCCCGTAGGGTCCAATAGTTGCAGAAAAATTCTGGTTTCTAAATTTGATATTTGGTTCGAATTCTGGGGTGTTACAAATTGATAAACCTACAGTGAATACGAAACTTAGAGTTCTAACAACAATGGAGTAAATTCAGTTTTATAAGCTTAAAGACAAAATAGGAGTGTTTAAAACAACAATCTCTGCAAAAGTGGAGCTTTTCTTTGCAAATACGGAGGTCACTGTTCACCCGTACCTCCACAAATATGGACATCGCAAAAGCAATAGAAATTTGCAAAAGTGGAGGTCCTTGATCAAACGTACCTCTGCAAATGCAGTGCTCTACCACAAAAGCAGTATGCACAAATGCGACACAAAGTCTGTAAAAGCAGATACACCAGAACCAGCTATACCAGTAAAACTTAGCTAAGTTCAAATACTCGAATAGACCCTCGAAATTTATCTGAAACCCCACAGACACAAACCAAACATGCTACTTAAATAAAAATGGCATTTCAAACTCAACAGAATTTACAAAATTCCCAACTGACGTCAATTTAATAAAAAGGTGGGCCCCACGATCAAAACTAACCTTTAACCAAAATGGAACCCAATAGCTCAATATGAGTCTGAAAGCCTCGGGACCCAAACCAAAGGTCCACCTAGACCAAATTCAACATTCCAGAGCTAACAACACTGACAAAAAATACATCCAAGGCTGTCTTCTCTGAATGTTGATCAAAGTCAAACTTCCAAGTTCATCTGGCCTGAAATCCCACAAAAGGAGATATAACCAAGCCGAAAGCTCCCATGCCTTGAACAAGGATCCAACTACACCAAAATCCTCTGGTGTTAGAAGAACTTTCAGAATCCTCTTCTAATCTTGTTTGCTAAGAATGTTAACTAAAGTCAATGATTTCCTAAGTTAAAGCTCAAAAATAGAAAAATAGTCATAAGGACCAAATAAATGGCCCGGACATTGAACCGCCAGTCCCATAAAGTCATAAATGACTTGGGACCACTATAAGAATGCTCTAACATAACAAAGAAGGCAAAAATGCGAACAAAATTAAAAGGGTCATTACAACCCGTCAGTTAAAGCTTGACACCCTAGTCCCTTGTTGGACATCATATTAGTGGATCCATGCAAGTTTGTGTTTGTACCCTTTGCAAGGTATGAACACCCTTCCAAACTGGTTACAGGTTTCCCCACAGTTAACTCAACTTGGGGTATGTAGGTTAACAGTAGCTCCGACAGTTCAGATTCTGTATTGCGTTGACCATGTGTTTAGTTATTCAGTATTTAGTTTAGTTCAACATTATATAGTTGTATGTTTAATACTTGGTCATTGCATCAGTTTACCATTCAATCTCATGTTTCAGTTATCATTTATGTTCAGTTTATTTCATCATATCTAGCTTATCTAAATTAGTGCATATTCTGCATGCTCAGTATATTTAGAGTACTGACGCATACTTTTGTGCTACATACTATTATGATGTAGGTTTAGGCATTCAACATCCAGACCATGCCTAGTACGATTCTCCTATCCTTTCAGCAGCTCAGTTGGTGAGCCTCATACTTCGATGATGAAATTTATGCTTTCATTATCCAGATTTTTATTTACAGTTTTAGACTTTTAGAGTTAGCTAGGGGCTTGTCCCAACAACTCATCTTAGATAGAGGCTTTCAGACATAGAAGTTAGTTTTCAGCTTATATAGTCAGACTTTATACATATTCAGATGTTTTAAACTATTATGATTTCATCATTTTAGCTTCCGCACATATAATATTTTATTTAGAAATGCTTAGTATATGCCAAACTATGGGTTAGCTTGGGGTCACTTATGACTCTAAGTACCATATTGCATCTAGTGGGTAGCCTTTGGGCGTGATACTAAGTACAGAAATTATGCTATACAAGAAGCTACTATCTACCAAAATATAAAATACAAACAGTATGAATAGATGGAAAACAAAAAAATCTCTGGATGCCAGGAGCTCACCATAATTCGAACAACAGCTAGACTCGAACGAGTGGATGGTTAATGAGGGTGGCTCATACTAGGTGTTGTATTAGAAAAAAATACAGAAATATAGTATGAGTACCAAAACACGGGATACTCAGTAGGTATCATAGGCCGATCGAGCTCAGAAGATGATATATAATATAAAAAATAGAAAGTAAACTAGCTACTGGGATCTACCTAAATCTAGTTATCGTAGAAAAATTAAAAGCAAGACTAACTTAAGCTAATGGTGAAGATAATAATAATAATAATAATAAGAGTAATAGCCACTCACAAAGTGCATACAAGGGAATGCAATGCATCATGGGATGGTATGGTGTAGAATGTGGCCAATGCAGTAAAGTAATAACTCTGAAATATGATTTGAGGGCCACCCCGCAGGCCTCTCGAATCATCTTGTGAGCCACCCTAGGGCTCATTAATATATACAATAAAATAAAAACCTAGATATGTGCTCCTCGGGCCACCCAGAATCGTACCTCAAACTCATCAAGAGAAAATAAATGGAAAAAAGGTCCGAAAATATCCCTCGGATTGAGCATAAAAGTGGTGTTGTCCTTTCCTTTCTAAAAATAAAGATAAAACCATGAACTTCCTTTCTGAAATCTGAAACCATAGTAAAAGTAGAAAATATTCTTTCGATCAAAAATCTCATATTTTCCTCAAATCTCGTACCACTAGCCATGTATATGCATGTATGAGTATATGCGTGCCATCACAGATAATACAAGTATATGTATATATCAAACAGGGCAAAAGCACCCTCCAAACAAGATAACTGACTTGGAACTCCGTCCCATCCAAGATATAGCCTCGGACCTACAGTTACATAGTAGTGGTAAATAAATACAAAAAATGAAACTACAACACAAAAATAACCATAAACCTCTACTCTGCTATAAATACCTCTACAAGCCAATATTAAGTCTATCATAACGAGTCCACAACACCCTAGACTAAGGATAAACTTGCTAATTTATCTCAGAAATGGCCAAATATACGGAAATAAGATTTAAGCCTAATTCTAACCTGAGACTTACCCTAACATTTAAGTAACTTATAAAAATATAAAATCTACTAAGCCAGGTCTAAAAGAGGTAAACCATAACCTATCTCAATGCTGAATTTCAATCTCGAACTATCACACGGGAGCCTTTCCCTTTCAAAATACCTCAAAATGCTGCCACACTATCATAAATATAATCTATATGTCAAGACGAGAATAATAACACTCATATTGATATAAGAAAATTTTAGCCAAAAATCAAGTCGGAAATCGACCCTTAGGGCCCACATAATAAAATAGAAAATAAGTTTCACAATAATGTTTGCCAGTTTTTAAACCTATACCCAAACTTTGGGCGCAAACAGGACTCATTTCGGAGTCTAAATAGCCCCAAAAGTCACTTGATCATAGAGGATTAACAAGGGAATTATAAGAAACGAAGGAGAAAATTCATGAAAGAAACAACGAAAAAGCATGGAGGGACATAAAAAACTTACCGAAATTAATTTGGTTGAACAATGGCTCTAAAACTAGCTCCTTAGCTCTAGCAACAATGGAGTTTTCAGATTTTTAGAGAAGAAAACAAAGTGAAATGATATATATAGCTTCCAGGGGTCCAGTTGACACCCAATTTTTATCCTCCATAATTTTAATTAATTAGTTAAGCTACTTCAAATTCAAACAGAGTGAAATAAATAGTTGTAAAAGTCCAAAAATATTTTTAAAAAATATTTTAGTAAAACATCCTAATATATTAGATAAATTTATAAGTATAATTGTGTCTATTTTGTTAATCTTGAAAATGAATTTATATCGAAAATGAATGTTTTGGTTAAGTATGCATTTTAATTTGTTAAGTTGAGGTTTTTAACGGCTTAAATATGACAATTAGTGCACACGTGCAAATAATTTGTAACACTCCAGAATTCAGACCAGTATTTAAAACCCAAAACTCAGAAAAAACTCAGAAAATTACATCTCCAGGCAAGCCCCACGGGCGTCGTGAACACGACATCCCATCAGGGTCCCCATGGGAAGAGCCCAGGGGCTTAGTGAAGCCTGCCTCTGCCTGACGAGGGTTCCCACGGGCGTCGGTGGTCCAACGGGCTGTGGGGTAGCCTGTGGGAAACCGCCAGTGCCCTTCCCAGCTTCCTCAGCCCCGACGGGAAATCACCACGACTTTCATGGATGCGACGGGCTGTGGGAGCCATCATGGGGATTGCCCAGAGGGCTAGACTATCCTGGTCCATTCCGATTCCCAGGCCGACGGGCCATTGCAGGACTGACTCCTGTCGGGTAGCCCGTTCGACAAAGGATTTTCCTGCACTTTTTTGTTTTAAGTTGGGGGCATTCTGGTGTTTTCCCAATTCTTTTAACTCTGACCCTAAGTCATTTTGGAGGTAATTAAAGGGGGTTTTACGCTTTTTCCCTCATTACTCCTAAACTAAATTGACACTTAGCAGTTTTAAACAAGAAAAAAAGTGTTTCCTCTCAAGAACAAGCAAGAGGGTTTTCTTCAGGTTCAGCCCAAAATCCAAAGGTTCAATGGTAGAATATTTTTCCAGGTATGTGGGATTTCACTAGTAGGTTCCTTTCACCCATTAGGTACCTAGACTTCAGTCAGTCCTTCAGCTTCTCCATGAATTATTCAGACCTAGGGTTCCTAAATCTTAGGGATGCCTTGGATTTCAGATGTTATGGTTATGCGATATAAATTACATGTTTCTTGGAGAATTAGCATAGTCATATATACAGGATTAAAAAAACCTAGATTGCATTAATTTCAGTATTCATAATTTATACTTGCTAGGCAGATAATTCAGACAATCACGCTTCAGAATTTGAATGCCATATCTTTTAGTATATGTATGTTGCATTCTGATTATCAGTATTTGAGCTATCCATTACTTCAGTTTGCATTTTATTGCTCATATTCAGCTGGGAGTAGACTTAGTACCAAGTGGATGATAGGATGAAGGATTAGCTGTCAGATTAGGCTGAGACCTTTAGTAGTAGTCCCCAAGTCCCAGAACTACGGCGCCACCGTAAGTATAGAAGTTGGTCAGCTGTTAGATTAGGCTAGTCACCTTATCCCTTGAGGACATCAGTTTAGTGGATCCACGTCAGATTAGTTTGTACCCTTGGTAAGGTAGGAACACCCTTTCATCCAGGGTTACAGGTTGGTACCATAGCCAACTAAGCTTAGGGTATGTCGGTTAATAGTATCTCTTATAGTCAAACTCAATATTGCATTGACCATGTATTTAGTTATTCAGTTCAGATCAGCATGTTGTGATATTCATGTTCAGTTACTTGGTCATTGCATATAGTTACTCTTTAGTTCATGTTTCAGTATACACTACTATATCAGTATCCATGTTTTACTACTTTGGTTATATCCTGCATGCTTAGTACATCCGAAGTACTAACACATACTTTTGTGCTACATCTTTTTATGATGTAGGTTCAGGTGCTCAGCATCCAGACCGCGCTTAGCTCAATTTCTAGTCCCTACTCAGCAGCCCAGTGGTGAGTCCTCATAGATTCGAGGACGTTAGTTAGATTTGATTATTTCAGTATTTCTAATTCAGTTTCAGACATTTAGAGTTAGCTAGGGGCTTGTCCCAACAACTCACTTTAGACAGAGGCTTCCAGACATAGACTAGATTCAGCTATTGAGTTGTTAGTGTTGTTTTCATTCATCACTATACTCTATATATATTTTTATATTTAGACATGTTTTGGGATCTTTCCCACTTCAGATATTAAATTGTTTTCAATTTCGTACAGTATATATTTTTAACTAAAATTTTCTAGATATGCCAGACCATGGGTTAGCTTGGGGTCACATGTGACACTAAGCACTGTGTCGCATCCAGGGGGTAGCCTCAGGGTGTGATAAACTTGGTATCAGTGCATCAGGTTTAAGTGTCCTAGGGTGTCTGAAAACGACGTCAAGTAGAGTCTTTTTCATGGGTGTGAAGTGCGCCACACTTATGGGGGAGAATCTATGAGATGTCATTAGGAACAACTTCCCTTTTTCCTCTTTTAGCTCTTGCTATAGAGTATGAACTCTATTTAATCTCCTTTTAACTCATGCTCTTCGCGTTGCAGAAAATGCCTCCTAGAAAAGCTAATGCTAGGAATCAGCCAGCACCGGCAGCTCCAGCAGACCCTTCTAATAAGCAAGTTACCCATGTCGAATTCAGAGCTGCTTTTCAGGTGCCGTCTCAGGCTATGACCACTCAGGTCAATCAGCAGGCTATGGCACCAGCTCCACCTTATCCAACTCTGATGCAGCTAGAATCCGGGAATTCACTCGTATGAACCCTCCAGAATTTCATGGTTCTAAATCAGAAGAGGATCCACAAGAGTTTATTGATGATGTCCATAAGGTGACAGATAATATGGGTGTCACTCTGGTTGAGAGTGCAGATTTAGCCTCCTATCAGTTGAAGGGAGTGGCTTATAATTAGTACCAATAGTGGAAGGAATCTCATTGTGCTAATGTAAGTCCAGTGGATTGGAACCACTTCAAGATAGCATTTCTGGACAGGTTTTTCCCACATGAACTTAGGGAAGCCAAGGTCCAGGAGTTCATTAATTTGAAGAAGAATGACATGAGCGTGAAGGAATATGCTCTCAAGTTCACCCAGCTGTCTAAGTATGCCTTAGAAATAGTAGCTGAATCTAGAGCTCGCATGAGTAAGTTCATATCTGGCGTGTCTGATGATGTGGTCTAGGAGTGCAAGACTACCATGCTTATTAAGGAGATGGATATCTCCAGTTTGGTTACCTATACTCAGCTGATTGAGGAAGAGAAAATCAAAGAAAGGGGAGGAGACAGTAAGAGAGCTAGGACATGTGACTTTAACTACTCTCAGGAGAGTTCAGAGGGTGGTAACCGCTCTTAATTCTGCCAAAAATGTTTAGCTCCAACTCCATCTTCTGCTAGTGCCCCAATGCTAAAATTTAGACAGGATCGACGGGATAGAGCGCCAGGATCTAAGTCCAAAGGTACAGTTACTAGTGGGCGCACTCATCCAGTTTGTAAGAAGTGTGGTTGAAACCACCAGGGTGAGTGTATGGCAGGTAGTGGAAAATTCTTTGGATGTGTCAATCCAGGCCACAGGATGAGAGATTGTCCAACGGCATCTCAAAAGAGCAAGGATGTTCGCCCACAGAATCAGGCTAGTTCTATGGCAGCTCCAGCAGGTTGCCCTACTCAGTAGGGTGCCTCATCTTGTACCGGTGGTGGTCAGTGCCAAAATAGGTTGTATGCCCTTTAGACTCGATAAGACCAGGAGGATTCTCCCAATGTGGGCACGAGTACGTTACAAGTCTTCCATTTAGATGTTTATGCATTGTTAGACGCAAGGGCTACACTTTCCTTTGTAACTCCTTACATAGCAGTAAATTTTGGTGTTAGTACAAAAATCCTCCCAGAACCCTTCTCAGTCTCTACTCCAGTTAGTGACCCAGTTATAACTAGACGGGTATATAAAAATTGCCCTGTCACAGTCTCCCAAAAGGTCACCTCACCCAATCTTTTAGAGTTAGAAATGGCTGATTTCGATATTATTCTAGGCATGGATTGGTTACATTATTGTTATGACTCAGTTGACTGCAAAACTAGGATCATACGGTTTTAATTTCCAAATGAGCCAGTCTTAGAATAGAAGGGTAGTACCTCATAGCCTGTAGGTCAATTCATCTCTTACCTTAAGGCCAGAAAAATGATTTCTAAAAGGTATATCTATCATCTTGTTTGGGTTAAGGATTCAAACTTCGAGACCCCAACTCTTGAGTCAGTTCTAGTGGTGAATGAATTCCCAAAAGTGTTTCCAGAAGATCTTCTCGGAGTTCCTTCCGAATGGGAAATCGACTTCGAAATAGATCTCCTTCCAGATACCCAGCCTATTTCGATTCCTCCTTACAGAATGGCTCTAGCTGAGCTTAAGGAATTGAAAGAACGGTTGAAAGACCTTCTAGATAAGGGCTTCATCTGACCTAGCATCTCCCCATGTGGTGCTCAAGTTCTCTTCGTGCGTAAAAAAGATGGTTCTCTTAGGATGTGCATTGACTACCATCAGTTGAACAAAGTCACAATCAAGAACAAGTATCCCATCCCCAGTATTGATGACTTGTTCAACCAGCTTCAGGGTGCTAGTTGCTTCTCTAAGATAGACCTCAGATCCAGCTATCATCAGCTCAGAGTCAGAGATAGTGACATCCCAAAGACAACCTTCAAGACTTGGAATGGTCACTATGAATTTGTAGTTATGTCTTTTGGACTAACGAATGCTCCTGAAGCTCTCATGGACTTAATGAACAGAGTGTTCAGACAATATTTGGACTTGTTCATCATTGTCTTCATCAATGATATCCTCATTTATTCTCAGAGTGAGGAGGAGCATGCAGATCATTTGAGAGTGGTGTTTCAGCCTCTCAAGGATCGCCAGTTATTCCCCAAGTTTGGTAAGTGTGAGTTCTGGTTAAAGTCAGTTGCTTTTCTTGGTCATGTGGTGTCTAGTGAAGGCATCCGAGTTAATTCTCAGAAGAGTGAGGCAGTAAAGAACTGGCCCAGACCCACCTCTCTGACAAATATCAGGAGTTTCTTGGGTTTGGCTAGTTACTACCGGAGATTTGTTGAAGGATTTTCATCCATAGCTGCCCATTGACCAAGTTGACTCTGAAAAAGGTCAAGTTTCAATGGTCAGATGAGTGTGAGAAAATCTTCCTAGAATTGAAGACCAGGTTGACTACAACTGCCATTTTGACTCTACCAGAGGGTTCAAATGGCTTTGTGATTTATTTCAACACATCTAGAGTTGACATGGGTTGTGTTCTGATGCAGCAGGGTAAGGTCATAGCGTATTCTTCCAGATAGCTTAAGGTCTATGAGAAGAACTACCCAACTCATGACCTCGAGCTTGCAGCTGTCGTGTTTGCCCTACAGATTTAGAGATATTACTTGTATGGTGTTCATGTTGATGTGTTCAAAGATCATAAGAGCCTCCAGTATTCATAATTTATAATTAGGGATGCCTTGGATTTCAGATGTTATGGTTATGCGATATAAATTACATGTTTCTTGGAGAATTAGCGTAGTCATATGTACATGATTAAAAAAACCTAGATTGCATTAATTTCAGTATTCATAATTCATACTTGCTAGGCAGATAATTCAGACAATCACGCTTCAGAATTTGAATGCCATATCTTTTAGTATATGTATGTTGCATTCTGATTATCAGTATTTGAGCTATCCATTACTTCATTTTGCATTTTATTGCTCATATTCAGTTGAGAGTAGACTTAGTACCGAGCGGATGATGGGATGAAGGCTTAACTGTCAGATTAGACTGAGACCTTTAGTAGAAGTCCCCAAGTCCCAGAACTACGGTGCCACCGTAGGTATATAAGGGGGTCAGCTATCAGATTAGGCTGGTCACCCTTATCCCTTGTTGACATAAGTTTAGTGGATTCAGGTCAAATTAGTTTTTACCCTTGGCAAGGTATGAACACCCTTCCATCTAGGGTTACATGTTGGTCCCATAGCCAGCTCAGCTTGGGGTATGTCAGTTAATTGTAGCTCCCACAGTCAGACTCAACATTGCATTGACCATGTATTCAGTTATTTAGTTTAGATCAGCATGTTGTGGTATTCATTTTTAGTTACTTTGTCATTGCATACAATTACTCTTCAGTTCATGTTTTAGTATACACTACTATATCAGTATCCATGTTTTACAACTTTGGTTATATCCTGCATGCTCAATACATCCAAAGTACTGACGCATACTTTTGTACTACATCATTTTATGATGTAGGTTCAGGTGCACAGTATCCAGACCGTACTTAGCTTGATTTACAGTCCCTACTCAGCAGCCCAGTGGTGAGTCCTCATAGATTTGAGGACGATAGTTAGATTTGATTATTTTAGTATTTCTAATTCAGTTTCAGATCTTTAGAGTTAGCTGAGGGCTTATCCGAACAACTCACTTCAGATAGGGGCTTTCAGACATAGACTAGATTCAGGTATTGAGTTGTAAGTATTGTTTTCATTCATCACTATACTCTCTCTCTCTATATATATATATATATATATATATATATATATATATATATATACATATATATATATATATATATATTTAGACATGTTTTGGGCTCTTTCCCACTTCAGTTATTAAATTATTTTCAATTTCGCACAGTATATATTTCTAACTAAAATTTTCTAGATATGCCCGACCATGGGTTAGCTTGGGGTCACTTGTGACACTAAGCACCGTGTCGTGTCCAGGGAGTAGCCTCAGGGTGTGACATAATTATTTATAATTTGTTAAATTAAGAAGATCGATTGATTAATTAGATAATTAATTCATCTCAATTTTACCTCAAATTTATTTCAATTTGGTCTTTTTGTTAATATTTTGGCTATTTCTTAAATTATGAGATACCCATTCTTCTTCAAACCCAATTTCAACCCATTTTTGGACCAAATATCAGCCAACCAAGCCCAAAAGCTTTACTGATCCTGACTACCTTCACCTTATTCCCAAAAAACCTTTTTCTCCTCTCCTATTCACTCAACAACAACGACATACAACATACCCAAAGAACCCATGTGCCCCTCTTTTCTATTTTTTCCAGAAAACATGCCACAAACAGATACACTGATGCTCGAACTCATCCTAACCAGCCCTTTCCCTTTGTGAAAATCCCCCAAATCCGCCAAATTTCAAGCTTCAAAATGACCCTCTATCTCTGAGATTTCACAGAGCCTTCATTGATGACTTTAGTTCAAATATTGCTTGTTTTTCTGCCCAAAATCTAATCCGAATCAGACTTTGGTGATACGTTTTTTCAATTTTGTCAAAGCTGAATTCTTTCCCTCTCTCTGAAACAGTTCTTTTTGAAATTTAAATTAAACTATTTTTTCCTATCAATATCGACACTTCTTTTCATTGAGGGGCAAGAGATAAGGGGGAAGTGATAGAGAAATTGGAGAATATTGGAGTTTTGTCATACTCTCCTATTCACTAAGTTCTCTATTTTTCTGATTTCAGATAATACTCACTCCACTCTTATATCTCTTTGACCACTCACATCTCGAAGTGGTGTGAAAATCGATCATCATCAACTCATCTCCTAGTTCTCCGCCCCAGAGAAGGTCAGTAATCTCCTTCTTTCCTCCTTTTTACTATTTTTCTCTTTTGTTTTATCTCCCTCTATTGCGTGTGATTTTGCAATGGCTTTAGTTTTGTAGTTTTGATTTTCAATTATTAACTATTGTTTATTTGTTCTAGCTGTTATGATTTTTGCAGAGTATTTGTAGAGGGAAGTTCTTATGAACTTTATAAGATAAAAGATGAACATCTTTTAGTTTTCATCATTTTATTTCTCACCCATATATATTTAAAAAAATTCCCCACTTCCATTTCCCTGTAGGTGTTTTGAATTCTATTTTAAGAAGTTATGTGCATGTGTTCTTATTTTCTCTTTACCATCCTTATTGTTTATGTTAGTTGTACGAGTTAATAAGATCATAGTGAAATAAGAATATTCTTTTGAATCTTATGAGGCAAAAGAGGAACGTCTTGTGATTTTCATACTTTGTGTAGCCTTTCGCCTATAGATGCTCTAGATTTATCCCATTCATGCTTCCTGAAAGTCATTTTGATTCTATTCATAGGTCTATTAATATCCTCAGTTTCATTTTTTTGGTCTATTATGATATTCCCTACCTCTCTCTATTTTTCTTTGGGTTAGTTGCTTAATCACAAATGTGAGCATTATGGAATGAGATATGGATACTTTGTGGTGTTCCCTCTTGCCTTCCTTTCCTCCATTTACTTGCACAAATATTTTCTTTCTCTTTATTTCTCTATTAAAAATGTCAATTTTCTTAAAAGAATGTGTTTGGCTCACTGTCGAAATTTCAGGCCTTGTGTCTTCTCTCATTCCAGCAGTTTGCTAAAATATTTTTGCTTTTTGTTATTGTTTGGTCTAGCATAAGTATAAATAAAAGAGAATGCTCACATAAGCATCTAGATTGGAGAATGAACATTTTGTGAAGTTCTTCATTCCATATCTCTTTGTACCTTTAAAATTTTATAAATTTTCCCTACCTCAATCCTCTTTATATGTGGTTAGGATGACCTACATGACTGATATTGGGTTTGAGTTTGAATGAGGTTGAGTTCATCTCGACCTCATATTCATAGTTTCTCCTCGAAATAAGATGTCTACGGTCTACTCTTATTTGCTTAAGCTCGTTCAAGTTCTGCCGTATAAAACCTTTAAGAATTTTGCTTTCTTTTTAATGGGTATCCTGAGTTGTCTGTTAAGCATAATCAACTAATGATTACACTTGACAGATCCTAGACCAAATTAAGTTCAGTATCTGTTGAAGTCTTGTAATTTTATTCTAGTCTTAAATCATGTTTCTCTTCTAGAATATTACTTTTGATTTCTAGAAAAGATAAGTAAATCCATTATCTAGGATTCTTTACAGTATAACCATGTGAGAATTTTTATATTTTTGCTTTTGTTTTCTAAAATCCCAAAGTTAAAATCGCTACCAAAGAATGCTCACTATTATTTTTGGGTGAAGTATACATTGTGTTTTTTTAATTATGCTTTAAAAGTGTGGTGGTTTCTTATGACTTTTCTAGTACCTTGAAATATCCTGAATTAATTTTAATATTTGGGACGAGTATAACTCTTAATCAAAAGAGTTATGTGGTGCACATTTTAAATAAAAGTATAGTATATATATAATTGCATTTGTATGTTTGTTGCTGGTGGGGTCCAGCCCTTGGTTAATTTTAAAAAAAGGGAGAGATAGGCATTAAGTAAATAAAAGAGGATTAAAAGGGATCCTCTTATGCTTGAACGTACAACAACAACTATAGCCATAGTACTCTTTACCTTCTTTGCCTCCTTCTCTCTTTCAAGGAGCACTCTTAAGGAAAAACTAAATGGTGTAAGGGAGAAGATTAAAAGTTTGGAATTAAATTCTTATATTTTTGAGAAAGCACGGCAGCAGCAGTACTGGTACAAATACTTCACTTCCTTGTTTCTTCTTCCTTCTTTCTTTCCTTTAATCAGCTCCATTAAAGGAAAATTGGAGTAGTGAGAAGATTTAGAAAGGGGAAATGATACCCACATCCTTACGGAGCTCGTAAATTAAGTGAATTTTGTGTCAACCTCAAGGAATCTTCAAGAGCTAAAGTTGGAAATTAAATTCTAAGAGGTAAATTCTTTACCCCATTCTTGAGTATGATTATAAATAAGTATTTGGAGATATTTGATTTTAATTTTTATTAGCTCTTGAAATGAGTCTTGATAATTAGGGGTCATAAGAGAGGGGACAACATGAATATAAGTGGATTTTTTTGGGGAATTTCTACTAATTGGAAGATTTATTGTTGAATTTTATAAGTTGAAAAATAAAGAATTCACTCCAAGTGTTGTTAAGGGATTTGATTAAATTTTATATATAAGAAAAAAATATTAGAATAAATTATTAGATGAGCCTACGAGTTATTGATGAACATATATATGTATTGTGTATGCAGTTGATTGGGTTGGTTGCATAAAGACTACATCGAAGTGGGTTGAGGTGTTTGGGACTCGTGGTACTACTAGCTAGGAAGCACCCAAGGTATGTGAAAAAACCTCTTTCGTTGTAAGGCACCACCCTACATCTCATGTTCCCTCTATATAGGTCAAATAGCTTATATGAAAACTGAAAACAAGGTCTTTAGTTGCTTTATGTCTCATTCCATTAATTAACTATTAAAGCTTATACGTACTCTTATTACTCCCTTCGCGTCAAACATTCTTAATATTTCACATGACCGTAAGTGTCTTTTCTTGAAATTCTTAGAATTCACCCAATGTGGACATATATGTGTCACATATTATAAGTGAAATAAATGGCCATAACATAATTACACTTGCTTATGTGATAACCTATACGATATATCCATAAGTTAAAGTGAGAAATAGTATTTGGATAGTGATACCATATTCGGGAAGTTAGGTATTATATAAAGATCTTATTTAAATAGTTAGACGATCTTTATCGTAAATTATATATCATAGGCCTTTCAAGGCTTTACTTGATATAAGGTAACGGTGGAGGGTATTCATAGGTTTTACTTGACACACTTGCGATGCTATATTGTGCACAGGTTTGAGACCAGACCATTATAGTGAGCCCGCATATTGTGGCGTACCTGCACTTGTGGTATCATTTGCATTTGGAGTCAGCTAGAATGTCATGCACTAGTTCCCCTGACTCTAGCTAACATATGGAACATATGGAACATATGGCCTGCGGGCAGACCCTCATAGTGAGCCCTCAAAGGGCATACCCCATATCAGACTGCGATCATAGTTATACGTACAAATTCATAGCAATGAGTACTTAAGCAACATATGTCTTACACGTAACCTAGATCGCCTTTAGTAGGCCATCACATGATCATTTATATTTAAATATGGTGTAAATACGTCGTCTAGGCAAGCCATAGGGGCTATATTATAATGAATGCTTTTTTGAACATTATATGAAGAACTAATAAGGTTGGTGCATTGGTTACAGTTTCATATTGTACATCTATTACTTGTATGCGCATAATTTTTTCGTTTTGACATTTGATTCATATGAGCTTCCATACTTATCTACTTGTTATTCTGTCTGCTTTACATACTAGTACATGTTGTATATGTACTGATATCCTTACTTTTGGGGCTCTATATTTTCTTATAAATACAGGGTCAGGTTCGCAGGGGAGTAGACAACCGCTTTAGGTTCTTTTGTCACCTTCAGCTAGTATTTTGGTGAGCTCCATCTCCATCTAGAGCCAGATTATGTCTAGTATTTTTGGTTATATGTATATATCTCTAGTTGGGTACATGGGCGCCATCCTCGACTAGTTATTAGTAGTATAGCATTTTGTACTCTTTAGAGGCTTCCTAGATGTTATCTAGCATCACATTATACAGTTTATTCCAGTGATTCTGTAGTATATATATGTTACAAATGTTAGTCATTCTGCTCGTTTGTTGGTTAACTTCATATATGTCATAGATTACTTGTAAAACAGATGGCCATATGGTTCTTTTCTGCCCTTCGATTAGGGGCGTGACAAACTTGGTATCAGAGCATAGGTTCAATTGTCCTAGGGAGTCTACAAAATCGTGTCTAGCAAGACCTTACTTATCAATGTGTTGCACACCATATTTATAATTAAGGGACTGCATGGGCATTTAGGAATTTGATCTTCATTTGTAATCTAGATCATGCGATAGAGCTAAGTCATAGAAAGTTACTTCTGACTCATATTCTGCTTATTTGTGATACAGATCATGTCTGCTACAGATAAGGATAAAGTAGCCTAGTGGGTCACTCAGCACTACTTAGAAAGCAATCACTACAGGGATATCTCCAGTATTAAGGGATCAGACTAGGGCTCAAGAGAGTTTGCTGAGTCCTATGCTTCTAGGTTCTTAGGTGCCTATGATAGAAGGACATGCAGGGGTTCATGCACCTCCAGTGGTTCCATAAGTAGTTCCCATACTGCCACCAGGTGCCTCAGAGCAGGATCTTAGAGGAGCGATATAGTTGCTCACACAGTTGGTAGCTGCTCAGGCTCAGAGACAGAATGTAGAGGTCATTGTTGATGCTCAAGGAGAGGTAGACGGATCTAGGATTCATATTTTATCCGTATGAATCCACCAGTATTCACAGGCTCCAACCTTATAAAGGACCCTTAATAGTTCATTAATGACTCACAGAATTTATAAGGTGATGGGGGTATCAGAGACATATGTTGTTGAATTAGCCTCTTATCAATTGAAAGATGTTGCTATTGCTTGGTATGAGATGTGGGAAGCTTCGAGAGGTTAGAATGCTCCCCCGGTAGTCTGGAATGACTTTAAAAAGGCCTTTATGGATCATTTCTTGCCATTAAAGCTCATAGAGGAAAAGGTAGATGAATTTATGAATTTAAAGCAGTGTGTCTCAGTGTCAAAGAGTACATCTTACGGTTTACGCAGTTGTCCAGATTTTCTCCAGAGTTTGTTATTACTCAGACATTAAGGATTCATTGCTTTATGGGTGGCCTCATAGATCGCTTGAGGTACAACCTTTCTATTGCTGCCCTGCATTGAGATTTGGATATAGCGAGGATCATGGCATATGCTCAGTAATTAGATGAGGATCAGCATAATCGTGAAATAGATAATGAGAGGGAACATAGTAAGAGAGCCAGGATGGGTATCCCGTATCAAGGGAGCAGTGGGGCTTTCGCAGTAGAGGGCCACCTAGGCAGACTCAGTCAGCGGCTCCACAGCTAATGCTCCACCTTAATTTTTGAGATATAGACATGAGCAGGGTCAAACTTCTAGGGCACCAGGCCCACAGCCTCAGAGTGGTAATAATTGGGTATTACCACCTCGACCTACATGCAGACAGTATGGACGAGCACATGGAGGGGGGTGTCGGCATGGTTCAAATGCTTGTTATTGGTGTGGTATAGAGGGTCATATGGTATGAGACTATCCACAGCTCAGAGATAGAGGCAGAGGTGATAGATCACAGCCTATTGGGCCCACATCAGCCTTATCATCATCAACACCTTCTTCTTCTCGCAGTCCTCAAGCACCAACAGGTAGAGGATCTGGTAGAGGTAGAGGGACTGGTTCTAGTACTGGCCCAAATAGTGTGTATGGACTAGTCAGTCAGCAAGATTTAGAGGCATCCCCAGACGTGTTCATAGGTACTCTTTCCATCTTCTCATATGATATATATGCTTTGATAGACCCAGGAGCTACCCTATCATATGTTACTCCAGTTATTGCTTAAATGTTCAGAATAGAGCCAAAGTTATTATGTAAAACCTTTGCAGTATCGACTCCAATAGGAGAGTCTATCATAGCTAGGTGAGTCTATTATAATTGTGTAGTGACAGTATGTGGCCATGATACATTGGAAGACCTGATTGAACTTGAAATGGTTGACTTTGATGTCATCATGGGTATGGATTGACTATCCTCTTGCTATGCTATAGTTGATTGCCGAGCAAAGATTGCCCGATTTTATTTCACTGGCTAGCCGATCCTAGAGTGGAAGGGTAATACTATGATGCCTAGAGGGAGGTTTATTTCCTATCTTAAGGGATAAAATCTTATTTCCAAGGGGTGTTTATATCACCTTGTCCAAGTAAGAGACCTTGAAGCTGAAAAACAGATGCCGACTCTTCAATCAGTACCAGTGGTGAATGAATATCCTGATGAACTTCCAGGATTACCTCTTATCAAAGAAATCAACTTAGGTATTAATATAAATTCGATACTGAAACGATATCAATTCCACCTTATAGAATGGCGCATATAGAGTTGAAGGAGAAGTTGAAAGACTTGCTTGATAAAGGCTTCATCCGACCCAATATGTCGCCTTGGGGTGCACTAGTGTTGTTTGTACGTAAGAAAGATAGTACATTGAGAATATGTATAGACTACAAGCAGCTAAATAAAGCGACAATAAAGAATACATATCCTCTTCCCCGAATAGATAATTTATTTGATCAGCTGCAGGGAGCTAAATGCTTTTCAAAGATTAATTTGAGGTCTGGTTATCACCACCTAAGGATTCGTGAGGTAGACATTCTGAATACATATTTTTAGACAAGTTATGGGCACTTTGAGTTCCTTGTCATGTCATTTGAACTAAAGAATGCCCCAACAACCTTCATGGATATGATGAATAGAGTTTTCTGCCATAACCCGATTTCTTAGGTCATGATGGCACCTATATCCCCGCTGTAGGTGAACCAATTCCCGTAGCCTAAAATGGTTAGTAATAGGCCACTACCTAAGTGAAGCACGCACCATCAGGAAAATAAGCGGAAGAAGGTAAGAAGGCATACCAAAAAGGGAAGCAACCTGAACATATATAGAAAACTACATCATCCCGTGACCTGGTATCACAAGTACAGAAGCCGCTACTAAGAATACAGAGTACAAGAGAGTGCAAAAGAAAAATATACAACGATCTCCGAATCTACAAAAGAGTCAATTGTGCCAAATGAAGAGATATAGCCAAGCCTCGATCACTAGTAGCTCACCCTATATGTTGGATGTTCCAAGAGTTGCACGAGGTCCCCACGTCAATGGCTATGGCCCAAACTAGGATCTACACTAGGAAGATGCAGAAGTGTAGTATGAGCACCAATTGCATAAGCAACCGGTACCCAGTAGATATCATAGGCCAACTGTGCACATATAAAATATAAAAGCAGTAGATAGCAGATAAGGAAAGAAAAGGGTCACAGAAGCAAATAGAGTGAAGCACAAGGAAGCTAGCAATAGATAGAAGTCATAAAAGAATACAAATGTACTAAGCTATCCCCAAAAGATGTATCACAGAACACATATGTAAGAGTAGAGAACACACCTGAGTTCTTGCAATAACAGTAAATAAAGAAAACTTAGCGAACATGGTGGTGTATCAGTAACCTCAAATAAAGGGAGAGAAAGAAAAGCAACTAAACATAAACATGCTAACAATACATCTCACAAGGCAAGGATGACCGAAAAGTAAATGAGCAGGTGACTATAACAGGAGTAAGTAACACTAATCTATCGACCATTCCAATGAGTGCTCATACACCCGAGAAATACATACAAGTGAAGACAAAACCTACCATCATCCCATACTACCAGAGAGTACACTCAACAATCAACAAACAAGGGGTAGAACTATGCAAAAATGAATGATATGATATGATATGCTAGTGGTACTGTATGCACCTCCTCTGGTGCCTATAGGCCTAGAAGGTAAGACCCATCAAAGGGCTTTCCCCGTATACCTCTACTCCCCCATATACCCCTCCTCCAACACTCTCGGCCCGTAGCCCCTAGTCTAGATCGGCAAGGTCTATGGAGGTCTTCGCGACCATATACGAACTCTCAAGATCTTATCATGCGTGTTCAAAGTCTATTCGGGTCTAAACTTAGTAATAAAACCATATCTATCGCTTAGCCTGGTCAAGTCTAGTATCATCTCAGGTACCAGTGTGAAAAAAACTAACATTTAATCCCTTTTACTTCAGGAAGATCCATTAAACCAGTTTTAAGTCCATTTATAGCCATTAATAACTGAAAATGGGCCCTCGGGGCCATGCAAGGTTGGAAAACTAGTGATAGTCAGGTATGCATCCTTGTAGTCGTAATAAACTGATGCAGAAATGCTCTTTTTGTGATGATGATATTCTCAGATACAATCAATAGCTCAATATCAACCTACTGGCCTTGCACGGGCTCAATCCATTCTACATCACAGATAACCAGCTATCAATTGCGAATCAATGTTTGGGACTCATGGATATTTCCCAAATATCCCACTAACTATGGTCCAGAGGCATATTCAAAGTCCACTCAGGGCTGTAAAGGGTAATATACCGTACTAGCTCAAATACTAAAGTAGGAGAAATAAGAACGGACAACAAGGAAGCAAACAAGGTCTGGGGGTGCCAACCTAGTAATCCCAACCCAAAGATGAGCTAAATAGTACAATTACATTCTATATAGTCCAAGTCTATGATCGGTAATCCATAGCCTACCTGGCATTTGATAAAAAGATGCTAGAAAGACGTTGTCCGAACCTAAACTACTCCGAGAATCCCGAATAGAGATCAAACTATAAAAACATAATCTACTCATCAATAGAACGTTAACGACACCCATAATGCTAATAATCAATCGAGTTAAAAATTTGGGTTAAGAATAAGCCCGTGGGCCCTGCAACTCGAAATTGAAAATGAAAATTACCATGAGGTTCCCAACGCTGCCAGGAACTCATGCTAAAAAATTGAGCATAATCCGGGTAAGAAAAGGGCCTAAAACATCCCCTAAATCCCAAGAATAATTTAAGAATCAACCAAGGAATTAACGGAAGTTTAGCAAAAACAATGAGAATTAAACAACGGAAAAGAGAAGAGGAGTACAAGGGGACTTACCACAATGAAAAAGAGTGGATACTAGGCTCCAAACCAGCTCTTGGAAGCTTATTTTAATGAAGGATTCGATTAAAATAGAGATAAAAACAAAGGATAATAATATATATACTGCCAGGTGCTGGCCTTCACGCACGCGGCTAGGACACCATGCACGTGGTCCTGCATAGGCAGCCAGGCGCTCGCGTATGTGAAAGAAAAGCAAAGGCGAGGACCAGTGCCCCTCTTACGTGCATGTAGGATGGCCACCATGCACGTGTACTTGCGTACACAGCCCAGGCCACGCGCACATGAAGGGCAACTAAGGCAAGGCCTAATTCCTCTTCTTTGCGGACGCAACCCAACCTCCACGTAGGCGAAGAATTGGGTACTGCTGTAACAGCAATCAACAATTTGCAACTTCAAAAAGTCATTGGATGGACCTTCGGGATTCATCCACGGTCCCACGTATGAGAATGAACTATGCTACCCTACCAGAAATGGCATTCTGGACTCAACAAAATCGATGAAATTTCCAACGGAGGTCAATTTAATGAAAAGTGGACCCATACCCATAAACCAACTTTACCAAAACAAAAGCCAATAGCCCAAAATGAGTCTTGAATCCTCGGGACCCTAACCAAAGGTCCCTCTAGCTAAAAATCTATGCTTTAAAGCTAATGGAACTGTTGGAATTTGATTTTGGGCATGTTTGCTAAGAATGTTGACTAAAGTCAATGATTTCCTAAGTTAAAGCTCTAAAATAGGGAAATAGTCATAAAGACCAAATGAATGGCTTGGGCACCAAACCACCGGTCCCATTAAGTCATAAATGACTTAGAGCCGCTACAGGTAAGCTCTAAGAGTATAAAGAAAGCAAAAACGCAAAAATGACCAAAAGGGTCATTATATTTTCAAACCCTTTCTAGCTATGTACATGATTGTATTTATAGATGACATCTTCGTATATTCACATGATAAAGCAGAGCATGTAGATCATCTGAGATCAGTGCTATAGACACTCAAAGAGCATTAATTATACGCTAAGTTTTCTAAATGTGAGTTCTGGTTAAGCTTAGTAGCCTTTCTTGGCCATGTGGTATTTGGAGAAGGCACCAGAGTGGACTTTCAGAAGATAGAGGATATCAAGAATTGGCCTCAACCAACTACTCCCACAGAGGTACGTAGTTTCTTAGGGTTAGTGATAAGTTGGTAATCTACCAAATTATTGAGCCTTTATTCATGAATTATTGCCATATTTTGAAGAGATTTAGAGGTACTTACTGCCTTTATTGATGAAAATACAGGTACTTTTGGTCAAAAGTTGAAAACAATGGAATTGGACCCAAATAAATCAAAAAGAATTGAAGTGTGAAGGTGATCGAAAACGAGGAAGAATCTGCCGCGAGGTGCGGCCACCGTGCGACACGCACAATGCTAGGTACGGTTTGCACCTCCCATTGCACTTCACCAATTTAGAAACTAAAGTCATTGGTTGGCTAACAAGGGGCATACAATGCGTATAATGCATGGTGCAACCGCACATCGTGTCATACCATGTTCGAAGGGTATTTTTGTCAAATTTCAAGCGACATTTTGGGAAGCTTCTAAAACCTTTTTTGGGGTGTGTACCTAAGAGCATTCAATTATTGAACAGTTTTGAGGGTAGTGCCTAAGGAAGATATTAAGAGTACTCTTTCTCTTCATCTTCTACACTTGAATCCACCATTTTTGTACCAAATTGAGGTTAGATTTGGATATTGGCTTAATTATGAATGGAAGTATGAGTTACCCAATTGGTATATTCTCTTATTTACTTAGCATGAGTAGCTAATTTCCTTTTCTAGGGGTATGTGTATGATGGGTGTTTGAATTTAGGTATGGGTCTTATTTAATTGAGCTTATAATTGATGAATTGATATGGGTCTAGTGAATTCCTCAAGTTTTAATCGTAAAATTCATGGTTGCAAATATTACTTGAGTTTTCTTAATTGTGTTCTTGCTTGAAAGAGGGGTTCATAATTGGGATAGGAATTCAACAGTTGGAATTTGAGATTTCCACCTTAGATTAAGGTTAGAAATAACTTAATCGACGGAAACTCTCATATAAGAGTCTAATCTAGAAATAATATAACTTTCCCAAGCAATTGAATTGGTTGGTTTGTGTTAAAACCTATGGTGCTTAAACAGAGACCATAGGATATATATTTGGAGGATTGAGAGATTACCGAATATGACTAAAACCAATGCTATCTGTATCATTAATCGAGAATTTGCTTAATTAATCTAGTACCCTAACCCTTTGAAGAATTCCATCGAAAGCATACCCCTAGTCTTCCTCTCATTGATACAAATCTTGTGGTTACTTTCTGCTTTTGTTTTGATATCGAAGTTGCTACGTAATTTCTCTTTCTAATCCCCAAACTTTTACTTTTAAGTTGTTTGAACATTTGCTCTCTTAGTGATTATCTATCGATGATCTTTTAGAGAGTCATTACACCACTCTCTAGGGAATCTACCCCGACACTCATTGTGTTATTTATTTGTTTTGCTTTGATGATTTCTACCACCTCTTTTTGGGAGAGTGTTGTTGAGCGTCATAAAAAATGGCGCTGTTGCCGGGGAGTGGTTTTTGAATCGCCAATTGATTGTCTTTTGATCTCACTTTGTTGTGTTTTTGTTTGTTTTATGCTTTTGTTATTTTTGGTGTAAACATGTGGGTGAAATTCGCAAATTTGGATTGCTAGTATCTACTAACATAGATTATGAATTGAATATCTGAGGAGCTGAGGGGGCAATGGGTGCTACCTCCGCTAAAGCATTTGATGAATGGATGAAAAATGGTGCACGAAGGGATAGGGAGTTATCAATTGTCAAAACTCTCATTGAATTCATGATTAGGAGTGTGGTAAATCACATATATAAAAGTGTTAACACCATTGGTGTTGTTGGGGATGTGAAGGTAGTAGAAGAAGTACATGATTCTTGTGAAATCGATGAAGAAGCATTGGTTGAGAAATATGAGAGGGGTTCCCTTGCTAATCTCCCAAAAGCTAGTCCAAGTTCAGGGAGACAAGATATGGGAATCAAGGTTGGAACATTGAGGATGATAACTCCCGAGTTGAAAGCATGCTTGTGAAAGTATTAGAGAAGGTGGAATCCACTGATGAAGGTGTCAAAGAATTGAGATGCGAGCTTGGGAACCTTGCTCAAATAGTACACTCGCATTCTGTCACCATTAAATATCTCAAAGATAGAATGTTGTGACTCACCTCCCAATTTGAATCTGAGCAAATAAAAAGAGATGAAGGAGTGGATAATAAAAGAGACTAACCCAACCCCATAAAAAATGCAAGTTCGGATACAAGTAAGCCTGGCAACAAAAGAGCCATAGGAATTAATTGTGCAAGAAATCAAGAGCATCGAAACAAGGTGCCCAAGGTGTGTAAGCCCTTTCCTAAATGCCCACCTCCATTCCCTAAATTATTATTGCAAGCTAAAGAGAAGGATCACCCAAGAGAGTTGAAATCCATGTTGAAGAAAATCACTATCAACATTCCATCAAGTTGTGGCATTACCCAAATGATTGAGTATACCAACTTTGTGAAAGAAATGTGCACTACAAATAACTTTATGGAGTGTGGGATCATTCACATGACTCCTCAAAGTAGTGTGATATTATCGGGCAAATTTGTAGTGATGAGGGAACTCCGGGTGTTTTCACTATTTGTGACACAAATGGGGTGCATAGATCAACAATATTGGTGTGTGATGAAAGTGCGAGTGTGAATTTGATGTCGCTCAACATTTTTAACCGGTTAGAACTTAGCCAACCCACTATTACAAAGATGAAACTACTCATGATAGACCGGTCAATGAAATATCCTATGGGAATTGGCTATGATGTGTTTGTGAAAGTGGGTCGGCTTGTGTACCCTGTTGACTTTGTTGTACTTGATTGCACTGGGGATTTTGAAATACCAATTCTGTTAGGGAATCTAAGTTTAAAAATGAGTTGCACATTGAATAAAGTGAAATTGGGGGAACTTAAATTCTCCGTGAATAAGGAAGAGGCAACTTTCGATGTGTGTAGATCCATGAAGCAACCAAATGATCTCCAGATGGCATTTGCAATTAAAAAAATTGAGGAGAGTGTCAGATTGGAAGTGAAAGAAAGGTTCGTGGATGAAATATTGGAAGCCGTTTTATGGAACTATGATTGTGAAGGAATGGAAGAATATGATGAAATATGTGGTGCTTTGGTCGGAATGGGATTTTATTCCTATCCTCCGAAGAAACTTGATCTTGAATTAAAGAATTAACAAACTCCCCCATCCAAACCCTCTATTGTTGAACCTCCAGTGTTGGAACTCAAATCCTTGCCATCACACATGAGGTATGCCTATTTGGGTGCCAATGAGGTGTTATCGGTCATCATATCCAACAAATTGATTGATGAACAAGTGAAAGCACTACTCAAGGTTTTGAAGAAGCATATTTGAGCACTTAGTTGGACCATTGCTAACATAATTGGCATACCTCTGGGAATATGAACTCAAAAAATCAATCTTCAAGAAGATTGCATACCCTCTATTGAGCATCAAAGAAGGCTAAATCCATCTATGCAAGAGGTGGTTAAGAAAGAAATCATCAAGTGGTTAGATGTAGAGGTTGTCTTCCCAATATCTGACAGCACATGGGTTAGCCTAGTTCAGTGTGAACCAAAGAAAGGTGGGATCACAGTCATACCTAACAAAAAGGATGAAATGATATCTCTAAGACTGGTGACCAGATGGAGAGTGTGCATGGACTATAGAAAGTTGAAATCATGGATCGAAAAAGACCACTTCCCTCTCCCATTATTTTTAGGCCACAACCAAATCTCTATTTCCCCAAAAGACCAAGAGAAATCAACCTTCACCTGTCCTTATGTGACTTTTGCATTTAAAAGAATGCCATTTGGATTGTGCAATGCTCCAGCCACATTCCAAAGATGCATGGTGTCCATTTTTTCAGGCATGGTAGAAGATACAATGGAGATATTCATGGATGACTTTTCTGTTATTGGAGATGATTTTGATGATTGCTTATTGCATTTGGAGGAGGTACTCAAAAGGTGTAAGGAAACGAACTTGGTCTTAAACTAGGAGAAGTGTCATTTTATGGTAAAGGAGGGGATAGTGCTAGGGCATAAAATATCTGAGAAGGGCATTGAAGTGATCAAGCGAAAATCGAAGTTATTTACAAGATACCCCCTCCAAAGATTGTGAAAGGAATATGAAGCTTTTTGGGTCATGCCGGGTTCTATAGGCGGTTTATCAAATATTATTCAAAGATTTTTCAAAGATAGCCTACCCTTGTCCAAACTGCTTGAAAAAGAGGCCAAATTCCATTTCGACGACATTTGTATGACAACCTTTCTCAAATTAAAAGAGAAGTTGACATCCACCCCCATCATCATTGCACCTGATTGGTCAAAACCTTTCAAACTAATGTGCAACACTAGTGGAGTAGCATTACGGGAGGTGTTTGGTCAGCAAAAAGAGAAGCTTTTTCACCCAATCTACTATGCTAGAAAAACATTGAATGCTGCCCAAATGAATTACAGGGTAATGGAACAAGAGTTGTTGCCTGTGGTATTTCCTTTGAGAAATTTCGAGCACACCTTTTAGGGACCAAAGTCATTGTGTATATGGATCATGCGGCAATTAGATACTGGATGACCAAAAAAGATGCCAAACCACAGCTTATTCGATGGGTCTTGCTACTTAAGAAATTTGATTTTGAATTAAAAGATCGAAGAGGATGCAAAAATCAAGTAGATGATAATTTGTAGAAATTATAAGAAGAGGGCGACCCATTGAGGAACTTGAGATAAATTATGCATTCCCTGATGAACACATTTTGGCAACCTCACACGATTTGATACCATGGTTCACCGACTTTGCTAACTCTTTAGCAAGTGACATATTGCCGGAAGGTTTAACCTTCCATCAGAAGAAAAAGTTCCTTCATGACATCTAGAAATTTTGTTGGGATAAGCCCTACCTCTTTCAAATTTTTGCGGATGGTATGATCCGAAGGTGCATCCCCGAGATTGAAATAATGCTCATTTTGGAAGCTTGCCATTCTTCACCAGTTGATGGTCACCATGGTGGCATGCAAACAGCCTCAAAGGTGCTGCAAAGTGGATTTTATTGGCCAACACTCTACCAAGATGCACATGATCTAGTAAAACAATGTGACCAATGCCAACGTGAAAGGGGAGTGTCTTGTCATCATGAACTTCCATTGACACCAATTCTTGAAATTGAGTTATTTGATGTGTGGGGTATAGACTTCATGGGGCCATTTGTAAGATCTTATGGTAACACTTACATTCTTGTGGTTGTGGATTATGTATCCAAATGGGTTGAAGCGGTGGCCCTATCGAACAATGAAGGGAAGAGTGTCACAACATTTCTCAAAAGGCACATATTCTCTCACTTTGTCACTCCTCATGCCATCACTAGTGATAGAGGATCCCACTTTTGCGATCGTGTGTTCAGTGCTCTACTTGAAAAATATAGAGTCAAGCATAAGGTCTCCACCCCCTACCATCCACAAACAAGTGGCCAAGTTGAGGTGTCCAAAAGGGATATGAAGTCCATTCTTACAAAAATGGTGAATGCTAATAGGACGAATTGGGCACGAAAATTAGATGATGTCTTGTGGGTCTACAGGACATCATACAAAACTCATATTGGTATGTTTCCCTACCAAATGGTTTTCGGAAAGGCTTGCCATCTTCCGGTGGAATTAGAGGATAAAGCAATGTAGGCTTTAAAAAGGCTCATCTTAGATTGGGAAAAAGCTGCGCATGCTAGAGTTGAAGACCTCAATGAAATAGATGAGTTTTGGATGCGAGCCTATGAAAATCCCTCACTCTACAAGGCTGGAATAAAACATTACCATGATCAGCAAATCCTAAAGTGAGAATTTTCTCTCGGAGATTGGGTGCTCTTGTTCAACTCTAGACTCTGACTCTTTTCGGGTAAGCTAAAGTCAAAATTGTCTGGCCCCTATAAGGTATGTCAAGTCTTTGCAAATAGAGTGATTGAGTTTGAAGCTAAGAATGGCTTAACATTTAAAGTCAATGTGCAATGAGTCAAGAAGTATTTGGGTATCTCGGAAGATGTTGCACTCCTAGAAGGGACCTACCTCGATGAACCATGAGTGAGAGGTACCATTGTCGAGCCATGAAATTAAACCAAGCGCTTCTTGCGAGGCAACCCAATCATTCAACTTTAATTTTTGTACTTTTCTCTTCGTATTATTTTTGTTATTGTTTTTGTTGAAATTTGTAGGTAGGAAACAAGGTAAGGGAGTTGGAATGTTCATCGGGCATCAAACCACCTCTGTTCATGTATCAGACGAAACACAATTGGGATAGTGCGCTTCATACAAGCCATCGCCCATCGCAATGGACCTTCAACTCAACTCCCCAGATCACCTGCACTAGATCATGTGATCGCACACCACATTGTGCACATTGCATCTCACTTTGCATAGAGGAAGCAAAAAACTGGAAATATGGACAAGTTTTGGGGCCACACATTCGACCTGGCGTGCGGACTGCATCGTCCATTATGTGCGTTGCACGCCATTTTGCACCTCCAACCAGAATACTAGCAACCCATTAAATCTTCAGCCCAACATATGTTGGCTAAGTCATTTCATATTCCCCCTTGTGCGGATCGCACCCCATTTTGCACAGCAGTAGGAAGATCACAAGCAACTCTCTCATTTCTCACCCGCATGTACGAAGGGTAGGGCGGATCTCCCCAGGCCTTGTGCACTTTGCACGTCACTCCAGGGAGTAATCCTCAACCTAAAACTTCTATTTCATTGGGGACAATGTTCCATTCATGTTTAGGGGTGTTGGAATGTGCTTAAATTATGGTCTATTTGTTAATAGTAGAGTAGTGAATAAACTCCAAGGGTTTTCTTCATACCATGATTCTTTCCCGAGGAGCAAATTATTTTCTTCTAATTTTGGTTTTGTTTTATTTTCTTTGTTTATTTTTGTGTCGAACCGGGTTGATATTTCTCTATAATAGATTGAGAGGCAACTTTCTTAAGGGAAAATGCCAAGTTTTAGTTTAAAATTGAGTAAGTGTAATGCTTGTCTCAAAATGGGCCCACTAAAAAAAATCTTGGCAAGAAGTTTTGGAAAATTGAAGGAAAGAGGGAAAATGATTTTGAGTAAAGCATTCTCTTGTCATGACTTGCACACTCCCTGTTTGGCTTGATCGATTCACAAACGAGTGTGTATAAGAACTCAGAATAGATTGTCCAAAGTCATTTGTCCCAACTGATTGTGAGACTAATTGTGAACTCTTGTGTTGTGATGCCTTGTGTGGTAAGGCAATACTTCCTTCTTGTATGCATATGTTGTCTAGAACTTGCCCCGAATGTGATTCAAGGTGAAATCCTATGTCATGACCTGAAAACTCAAGTCGTGATGGCACCTACTAAAACCCACCAGTAGGTAAGCCAGCCCTTAGCCCAAAACTGCAAGTAACGAGCTAACACGAGCAAGAACTGAAAAGCGGAAGAAATATCAATAAACAACGAAAGATAAGGTAAACCATCATAAGTAAAAAGGATAGAAGAGAATAAAATACACAAGAATCCCCCAAGACATGGTGTCAGTCGGTAAAAGTGCTACTAAAACATAGATGTTCTAGATAGATACAACAAAATACGAACAATCTCCGAAAGTACAGTAAGAGACTAATCCAAAAGTAGAGGGAGATGGATCAACTCCGATCACCAAGAGATCACCCAATGTCTCCAGTCAGCAACTCTGCACAAGGACAACAATTTTACATCAACAAAAAGATGCAGAAGTGTAGTATGAATACCATAACACGCGTACCCAATAGACATCATCGGCCGACTAAGCTCAAACAATAAATATAACAAAAAGCAAATATAACCCAAGGGTAAGAAAGATGAGTCAGAAAGAAATAGAATGGTCAGAACCTAGATAAAAGAATAAATACCACCACAATATGAAAGACATAAATAATAATCCAACAACAACCAATTTGGACTTCCTGATTCCAGAAATTATACCCAAAAAAGAAAGCCAATTGTACATAGATTTCGATAGTAAAGATACGCAAGGAATACCATAAAATGTGATATGAAATGAATGAAATGAAATGAAATAAAATGTGGCCAATGCAGTAATGAATGAAACCCTCAGTCACCTCATGGGCCGTTGGAGCTTACCAACTAATACCGTACTATAATACCTGGAATATCTCTTCAGACCACCAGAGCTTATCAATATCAACCACACCACAATATCCTCGTATAATCAAGAAAACCCAGAGTATTCTCATGGGCCGCCGGAGCTTACCAATAGAAATGAATACCACAATGTGAAACCCCGTATATATGCAAAAGGGGCCGCTGGAGATTATCAATATAATCCCACAAATCAATGGAAAGTAAGGTTAAGATCCGTCTCTCAAACCAAGTGCATAAAATAGAAATATTTTCCCATTTTCAGAAGTCAGTAAAACAGTGATGTACCATTTCTCTTTAGTAGCACAAGTTTACAGAAAAAGAAACCGTTTTCCCTTTTTATTAACCAAAAATAGTGATAAAGTAGGACGCTCCCCCTAGAGCTCCAATCATAGAAAAAGGAAGTATTTTGGTTTTTTTTAAACGTTAGCAATCAACTTAAACCAGTGAAATCTTTCCTTAATTTGAAAACCAATTGTTAAAAGAAGAGTTCCTTATTAAACCACCAAGCCATTCAAATTTCGTCAATTCGTGCCATTCAGTTCCCGTCAATTCTTACCATAACCTAATCATATGTGGAAAGGGATGAAAATAAATCAGTCCAAATGTATGTATGAATACATGTAAATGCACACAACTATACCAAGATATGGCGTTTCACCCTTCATATAAATAACGTAGTAACCTGGAATCCATCACGCTCAACCATGGCCTCAGGCCCACAAATACTCATACCAAAGCCAGCTATAGCAAAATAACACGATAAGAACGACCAGAAAGCCAAGTAAGAAACTACTCTACCACAAACTATACCCCATAGGATGCTAAGGCCGACTATTCTAGTGCTAATACTAAAAGGGAACACTACACTATCTACCGACCCTCAAGGGACCCACCTAAGGAAATCAACTAACCAGAACTAAGAATAAAGCGTAAGACAAATAGAAACTTTAGCAAAGCACAACCATATTGACCTGGGCTCCCTCCTATCCAGCCTCCACGGCCTCGAGCCCACAAGTATACGATAAATAGAACACCAAGCGAGCAAGATTATTTCGTGATTATGAGCTGGTTATCTATGTTGTAGAATAGATTGAGCTTGTGTAGGGACGGTAGGTTCATTATGAGCTGTTGAGTTGTTGGTTATATTTGAGCATATCATCATTATCATAAAATGACCTTTTTCTGCATTGGCTTACTATTACATGGCTATGGGCCTGACTATCACCGATTTTCTAAATCTTGTATGGTCCTGAGGGCCTGTTTTCAGTTATAAATAGTTATAAATGGATTTAACACTAGTTTTACGGATTTTTCCTAAGATAACAGAGATTATGCAATGGCTTTTCACACAAATACTAGACTCGACTAGGCTGGAGTGTTGGACATGATTTTATCATTGATTTTAATATGATACTAGACTCGGCTGGGTCGGAGTGCTAGACATGGTTTTATTACTGATTTTAGACTCGGATAGACTCAGGGAATGCATATTGAGAAATTGAGAGCTTGTATGTAGTCTCAGAGACCTCCATGGACCTTTTCGATCTGGACTAGGGGCTATGGGCCGAGAGTGCTAGAGGAAGGGTATACAGGGGAGTAGAGGTATAGGGGAAGCCTTCCATGGGTCCTACCTGTTGGGCCTACGGGCTCCATAAGAGGTTTATACGGTACCACTGGCACTTCATATCATATCATACATTGTTTGCATGGTACCACCCTTGTTTGTTGTTTGTTGAGTGTACGCTCCAGTAGTATGGAATACCGTAGGGTTTGTTTTCACTTGTATGTGTTCCTTGGGTGTTTGGGCACTTGTTGGGATTGTAGGTAGATTTGTTTACTTACTCCTATTGTAGTTACCTACTAGTTTACTTATGATCATCCTTACCTTGTGAGTTATATTATTAGCATGTTTATGATTAGTTGCCTTTCTTTCCTTCCCATCATTTGAGGTTACCGGTACACCGCCTTATTCTTTAACCTTTCTTTTAATTACTATTATTTCAAGGATCCAGATGCATTCTCTAATCTTTCATATGTGTTCGGTGATACATCTTTTATGGCTAGCTTAGTTCACTTGTGTTCTGTTGTGACTTCTATCTGTGGCTAGCTTTCTTGTGCCTTACTCTGTTTTCTTCTATGACCTTTTCCTTCCTTATCTTCTATTTACTGCTTTTATATTTTATATATGCTCAGTCGGCCTATGATGCCTACTAGGTACTGATGAACGTTCAAATCATGCTCTCCAATTAGGAGGCCACAGCGATCGTGCAGCAAAACAATATTTATAAACCCAACGAGTGTCGGGGTCGTACCCAAGGGACTTGGGAACCAAATTTTTTATTGTAACGAATTGAATTCAAGATGAGAGTAAATGCCGAAAACAAAAAGTAAAAGGATGGGGGGAATTGGGAAAGTTGTCACTACGATCACAATTCAATTTAAAAGCAAGAAACTAAAGGCGGGTGTACCAAGTGATTTAGACGACTAGGGGCGTATATCCGATGGGGCATCACTTATAGGATAGGGAGATCATCAATTCACTTCTATTCTCACTTATTGGCATAAATAGTGTTGGTCATAGGTGTGGAATGCCTATCTCTCGATCAACATCCATATTTCCGATGATTTCAGGTAGAACATCATCGGTTTGATCAACATTCAACCAACATATGCTTCAGGAGGTCACACTATCTCTAGCTTAGACCCTTAAATAGGAGATTCCTATGATAAGAGTTATTTCTAGCCTTAAATCTAGATGGATTCCCAAGTACCCACTAGCAATTTCACATCCACAACCATGAAATTCTCTTTCAAGCAATCACATAGTCAAGTAATGTAAATTAATATTTGCAACCACCAATTTTAGGATTAGAACATGGTGAAATTACTAGACCTATGTCAAATAAGAAATTATAAAGATGAATTAACAACACCCACACCCATTAGCTAAGCACCCATCATCAATACACCCCTAGACTAGAGAATTTAGCCACTCATAGTAAGAGAAGAAGAGATACCACCTGGGTAATTCAAAATATCTTCCATTATAGCTGAATCTCAGGTTATAGAATCAATTTAGGCACACAAATTGTTAACCAAGAGATTTGGATTGAAACTCTCTTCTCAATGGAGGTGGAATAGTGTTTACAAAGCTTAAAAGTCTTCAAAATCTTTAGAATGATAAAATTTAATTACAATTATGCCTGAAAAGGCCTGTTATAGTTTCCCAAAACATCACTATAAACTAGGACAAAAATGCCCTTCGAGAATTGTGCGGCACAACGTGTGGTTCCCACGTTATGATGTGCGCGTCGCACACCGCCTCCGGTTGAACCAGTGATGTCAGCTAAAATTGGGAGCTCTGTGTGAAGGGGTGCAATTCGCACCACAGGATGTGCGCATCGCACAGTGACCGCACCTCATGACAGACTCTTCAGTGACTTTATGCTCTTGTGCGAAGGAGGTGCGGTTTGCACCTTGGCCTGTGCGTGTCGCATGGCCATCGCATCTCCTGTCAGAATCTTTAGCATTTTGAACACTTCACACTTCACTCCATTTAAGCTCTTTTTAGGTCCATTTCCTTGTTTATCATCATCTATCAAAAGTACCTGCATAGACATCAATAAAGGCCATAAGAACCTCTAAATCTAATCAAAACACAGCAATAATTCATGGATATAGGCTCAATAGTGTGTGTCACACCAAGCTCCACCCCTCAAAACACCAAGCTCCATGTATCGCATGCGAAACGCACAAAAGCCTACTCGAAGTTTTTTTGGTTCTTTGTGTTCTTGTGATTTCCGCATGTGATCCTTAGAGCAAGATGTGCTTATGCAATGGTCACTATCAAACCTATCAACAATAAAGCAAGAGAAGCAAGGGATCTCATGACTATAACTTCTGGGTACTCAGACTTCCCCGGATTATCATTTATATTATAACAATCAAGAAGGAGGCTCAACGACTTCCCTTAAGATGGACGTTACCCCGTCTGTCATCGGGAACATCAAGCCCTCACTTATGCACAAAATATCAACAATTCTAGCAACCATTAATTCCCTCCCTGTACAAGATCATATGCCCCAAATATAATGCTAGCAGTAATCATGGTTATACAGTCAGCAAAATTTAACCTCAAGAGTCAATTTTTATCACAACCTCATGAAAAACGATGATTAACCCTTAAGAAAGACGTCACCCAATCTATCATTGGGCCAAATCGTTCGTTCATCATAAGTGGGTTACTCAGACTTCACCCCAACACATAGTTCAAGGTAAAAAAGCACGACCAATCAACATGCATCAATACAATTTGAGTTCTACTAAGTTGGAAACAAGCAAAATCATCAATGTAACTCAAAATTGGGGACCCAAAATTTTCAGATCTCACCCAAACCAACATGGTAATTTTATTGAGCATGCTACACAATATGAGTTCCCAACCTTCATAAAAATAAGTATTTAATGGTCGGGGAACTTACCACAAGTGAAGATTACAAAGGGAGAAAGTGAAAAATAAAGCTTTTTATTCTTCTACAATGGTGACCCACGAAACCCAATCGGAGAATAATGGCGGCGATAGTGGTGAAGTGGTAGAAATGGTTGGGTGAAAGAAGGAGAAGATTTTTTTTGGGGCAATTTGAGGGAATTTGGAGAAGAATTTAGAAGAGAATTTTGGGGGTTTGAAATAAAAAATGGTGGAAGTAGGAGAAGAGAAGTCGTTAAAAAGAAAAAGAAGAAGAAAGGTCGGCCGGGTCATCACCGGGTCGGGTTGGTCAATGGGTTAAGTCAATTAAAGTTCAAACTTACTGTTGGTGCGGCGCGATATGCGATTTGCACCTGACAATGTGCGGACCGCATGGCGTACCAAACATGCCCCTTTTTCTCCCCTGGGTTTGCCCAGGTATCTGTTTCATCATGTGATGGAGGTGCAACGTGCACCTAGGCTCGTGCGGTCTGCACGTCCTAGAACATATCACCTCCAAATGGTCAAATTCCTCCAGGCAGTTTGTTTTGGTGTGTGGTGCACTGTGCAGTTCGCACAGTCCGCCACACAACCCCCTTTTTGCCCTATTTTCCCTTGTTCAATTTTTCACTTCATGAACTCCTGCAAATCACTAAAAACAACAATGGGTGAAGAAATTTAAAGAAAATACTTGGGTTGCCTCCCAAGGAGTGGTTGCCTCCCAAGGAGTGCTTTATTTAATGTCACGGCATGATGATACTACCTCAATCCTCATTCATTCTTGGGGTTGGCGATGGTGTCGCTAGGCAATGACCTTTTTATCCTTGGGTTTATTTGGCTTGAGAGGTGGTTCATTTGGGCCTCAAGATGCTTGATTGAGGCTGAGTGGGAGCTCACAGATTGGTGAAGTGTTGAGACCTCACTCTTTAGCTCGCTCACTCCCGTATTTATGGTGTCCACCTCTTAGGAACCAAGGACAACATGTCCTCCAACTTAGAATGGCCGAGATCGCTTGTGCTTGGTTGGTAGAGAGAGTCTGCCTTGTTCGGAGGGATATAGTGATTCGAATTCCGGTGATTGAAACGATCACCATTCTTGTCTCTATCCTGCCAATTTTTGTCTCTTTATTTGTCTCGAATCCAACCTTGATTCTCCTCCCTCGGGCGATAATACCCGGGACGAGAACCCACTGACACAAAACACAGCTTTTAATCAACCACAGTCATTAGCTCGTCATCACTAGCTTTGATTTTTGGTGTACTCACTGCATTCACTGACTTAGCACCGCCAGCTCCCATAACATGCTTGGCCATCAAGTCAATTTGTGTCATCATTTTGGCCATTGTATCATCTCACTCTTCCTTCTTTTTTCTCGTTTCATTGATCAAGATGGATGAGGGTCATCCCAAAGATGGCACATCTGCTTCTCTTATATGCCAAAGCTTGATTGGTCTTTGTCATTCGCTCTAACAAAGTCGAGGCTATGGGAAACTCCAAGTCCATGAAGGTACCACCTCCAAGATTGTCAGCCACCGATTTGTTCATAGAGTTCAATGATCGATAGAAGCTTTAGAGCAGCACATTGTTTGACAACTCATGATTTGGACACAAGAGAAGCTTCTTTTTGAATCTTTGCCAAACTTCATGAAGAGGGTCATCCGGGAGCTGCTTAAAGTTGGTAATCTTATCTCTTAGCTTTATCATTCAAGATGGAGGAAAGAATCTCGAGGTAAATGCCTCAACCAACTCGGCCCAAGATGTGATAGAGTCATCTGGCAATTCTTCCAACCACGCCGTGGCTTCCCCCGTCAAGGAAAAAGGGAAATAGGCGCAATCGAATGGATTCTTGGGAGATATGTTGGAAGATGAACGGTTGGCAAATCTCCACAAAATTCCAAATATGCCGTTTGGCATCTTCATGTGCTGCTCCACCAAATAGACCTTTCATTTGGATTAAGTGGAGCATGGTGCTAGTCACATGAAAAGCAGCATTTCCCACCGTGAGGGGTAGGCGGATTGCACCTACACCCCCTTGCATCATAGGCTCAACCTCATCGGCTTCCATGAAACCGTCAACTCTCTCATTGTCATCGGCTTTGTTCATAGGCTAGCCTGCTTAATCACAACACAAACAACAAACAAAATTAAAAAAAACAAGTACTCTCAAGGTGATTTCAAAACAACAATCAAAAATAGCTATCATTTCAAGTCCCCGACAACGGTGCCATTTTTTATGAACGTTCAAATCGTGCTCTCCAATTAGGTGGCCATGGTGATTGTGTAGCAAAACAATATTTATAAATCCAACGAGTGTCGGGGTCATACCTAAGGGACTTGGGGTAACCAAATTTTTGATTGTAACGAATTGAATTCAATATAAGAGTAAATGCGAAAAACAAAAAGTAAAAGGATGGGGGGGAATTGGGAAAGTTGTCATTACGATCGCAATTCAATTTAAAAGCAAGAAACTAAAGGTGGGTGTACCAAGTGATTTAGACGACTAGGGGTGCATATCCGATAGGGCATCACTTATGGGATAGGGAGATCATCAATTCACTTATATTCTCACTTATTGGCATAAGTAGCATTGGTCATAGGTGTGGAATGCCTATCTCTCAATCAACATCCATATTTTCGACGATTTCAGGTAGAACATCATCAGTTTGATCAACATTCAACCAACATATGCTTGGGGAGGTCACACTATATCTAGCTTAGACCCTTAAATGGGATATTCCTACAATAAGATCTATTTATAGCCTCAAATCTAGATGGATTCCCAAGTACCCACTAGCAATTTCACATCCACAACCATGAAATTCTCTTTCAAGCAATCACATAGTCAAGTAAAGTTAATTAATGTTTGCAACCACTAATTTTAGGATTAGAACATGGTGAAATTACTAGACCAATATCAAATAAGTAATTATAAATATGAATTAACAACACCCACACCCATTAGCTAAGCACCCATCATCAATACACTCCTAAACTAGAGAATTTAGCCACTCATAGTAAGAGAAGAAGAGATACCATCTGGGTAATTCAAAATCTCTTCCATTATAGCTCTCAAGTTCTAGAATAAATTTAGGCACACAAATTGTTAACCAAGAGATTTAGATTGAAACTCTCTTCTCAATAGAGGTGGAATAATGTTTACAAAACTCAAAAGTCTTCAAAATATTCAGAATGATAAAAGTTATTTACAATTGTGCCTGAAAAGGCCTTTTATAGTTTCCTAAAACATCACTATAAATTAGGAACAAAAATGCCCTTCGAGCATTGTGCGGCGTGATGTACGGTTTGCACATTGTGATGTGCGCGTCGCACACCACCTCCAGTTAAACCAGTGACTTCAGCTAGAATTGGGATCTCCATGGAAAGAGGGTGCGGTTCGCACCTCAAGATGTATGCATCACACAGCGACCACACCTCGTGACAGACTCTTCAGTGACTTTATGCTCTTGTGAGGAGGAGGTGCGGTTCGCACCTTGGCCTGGGCGTGTCACATGGCCACCGCATCTCCTGTCAGAATCTTCAGCCTTTCGAACACTTCACACTTTACTCCATTTGAGCTCTTTTTGGGTTTGTTTCCTTGTTTATCATCATCTACCAAAAGTACCTGCATAGACATTAATAAAGGCCATAAAAACCTCTAAATCTATTAAAAACACAGCAATAATTCATGGATATAGGCTCAATAAGTTGGTAGATTACCGACTTATCAGGTACCCATTGCTTATGCAATTGGTGCTCATACTATACTTCTGCATCTCCCTAGTGCATATCCTAGTGTGGGCCATCACCGTTGACGTGAAGACTCGTGCAGCGCTTTTGGACATCCAAGACATCATGAGAGCTCCTGATGAATAGGCCTTTGCCATATCTCTTCTTTTGGCACTGTTTACTCTTTTGTATATTCAAAGACAGTTGTATATTTTACTTTCATATTCTCTTTCTTGTACTCTGTATATTTAGTAGTGGCTTTTGTACTTTTGATACCAGGTCATGAGATTGTGTAGTTCTATATATATATATACCTAGATTTCTTTCCTTCCGCTTTGCTTTCTATCTTCTTCTGCTTTTTATACTTTTTGTGCGTGCTTGCTTAGAGTGTAGCCCATTACTAACCATTTTAGGCTACGTGGATTGGTTTGCCTACAGAGGAGTTGTAGGTTCCATCATGACCTGACAAATTAGGTCATGATAGCTTGGTATCAGAGTCCAGGTATCACCGGTGTCATCGGTATAGGAGCAAATATCTAGTAGAGTTCTGTGAATCAAGGTAGAGACATCCGTACTCTATCTTTGGGAGGATACAGTGGCATTTTAGGAAACATGACCCTTCTCTTGCTTCTATATTGTGTGTGTTATCCTAGATGGTTTCCTGGAATCTCACTTGTTCTAGTTTACTCTTCTGCAGAGGGTTCATACGAGATCTTCAGCAGCCGACAAGGGTGAGCCTTTAGCACCAGCACCTTTGGCTCCAGTCAGGGATTGGGGTAGACCTAGAGGTAGAGGGCGAGGGCATCCTAGATTAGCGGCACCAGTTAGAGCTCCTGAAGCTGAGTATGAACCAGAGCCAATTTCAGATTAGCAGCCCAGACAAAGGGGCAGCCCAGATGCCACCAGGGCCAGTAGCAGCATCGGTATCAGTACCAGCACCAGTCTTAGCTTCTACACAAGATGTTCGGAGCATGCTTCTTCAGTTTTTGAGTATGGTTGGGGGTCAACCTTCTGATATGGCCATGACATTAGCTCAGGAGGGCAGTACTGGGTGTTCAGAGTTCAGGAGCACAGCCTGCTACTGCGGTTCCCTGTGCATAGGTTCTTCCAGTGCCTATAGTTTCTCAGCCTCTTGCTCCTCGCCCAGTCATGTTATAGTCAGAGAAGAAGGCCTAGGGCAAGTTTCTGAGATTATCCCCACCAAGGTTCTTTGGAGCTCCCGTACAGGATGCCCATGAGTTTATTACTACTTATGAGGAGATGCTCCATCATCTTGGGAGTTGGATGCCCACGGAGTAGATTATACCACTTATCAACTGGAGGGCCTAGCTAAGCCTTGATGGAGGGCCCAGGTAGCTTGCAGACCTTTTGAGTCTCCTCAGTTGACTTGGAGAGAGTTCTATAAGGCCTTTATGGCCAAGTTCCTGCCACAGTGTGACTGTAGCATCATAGGGAGCAGTTCACTGGATTAATGTAGGGATCGATGATAATATCTGAGTATAAGACCCGATTTCACTAGTTGGCTCTATTTAGGACTGTGATCATTCCTACAAAGCCAGACCGAGTTCATCAATTTGTTTGGGGGTTGAGGACTGAGCTTCGACACAATGCAGAGATACCTGTTGCTAGTGGGTGATTATTTTAGGCTATAGCAGACCATGCTTGCACTATAGAGGATTTGCATCACTGGGACTCGAGGGCCAGAGATGAGAGGCAATGCCATCAGGGCAGTTACAGTGGTTCTTACTTCGGCAATAGAGGTTTAGGTCAGTGGGGCAGAGGATATCAGCCACAGCAATATCTGGGCCAATTCAGGCATCACTACAGGCTTCAGGTGGGCCTGAGTTTGATCATAGGTTCAGTAGGGCAAATTTAGGTCAGTATTTGAGGGGTACATTATTTGGGGAATCAGGTCATGGTGGACATTCAGGTTCAGCCAGTTCTTTACGTTAAGGTGGGCCATCAGGTCCTTGCTATGAGTGTGGTATCATTAGTCACTTTGCCAAAGAGTGCCCCCAGCGTGGTATAGCTCAGCCATCCACTCAGCTAACTCAGCCTCTGAGAGCATTGCAGCCATCGGTCAGAGGTGGTGGTGTTCAGGGTAGGGGTGGTGCCCAGTATAGCAGGATAAGTGGTCAAGATGGTGATCATTCAGGTGGGGTCAGCATCAGTTCTATGCGGTCCCTGGTTGACCGGAGGTAGAGGCCTCAGATGCGGTGATCACAGGTACGATTTTTGTCTGCCACCAGTTAAGTTTAGCATTTTTTATCCTGGTTCTTCTTGTTCATATGTTTTTGCCTACTTTGTTCCTTGTTTAGGGTTGGCTAGTGAGCCATTATCTATTCTAGTATCTATTGCTACCCCAGTAGATGATTCTTTAGTAGTGAATTGGATTGTTGGATACTGCTTGATTGGTCTTGGTGATCTTGAGACTTGGGCCAACTTGATGATTTTAGATATGCTAGATTTTGATGTGATTCTGGGCATTGACTGGTTATCCCCTCACAGAGCAGTTTTGGATTGTTATACCAAGACCATTACCATTAGCGTGACCAGCATATCCCTAGTTGTGTGGCAGGGTATTATTGGTCGTGCACCATCTAGGATCATTTCTTGTCTTCAGGCTAGGAGGTTGATTTCGTGCAGGTGTTTCGCTAATCTAGCATATATCCAGGATGTTAGTGCCGACACAACTTCTCTTGAGTCGGTCCCCATGGTTAGAGAGTTTTTAGATGTTTTTCTGACCAACCTGCCAGGCCTTCCACCTTAGCGTGATATAGACGTTGCCATTGAGTTAGAGCCGAGCACCATGCCCATTTCCATTACTTCGTATCGTATGGCTCCAGCTGAGTTAAGTTTCAGCTCCAGGACTTGTTAACTACGGGTTTCATCAGGCCAAGTGTATCATCTTGGGGTGCTCTAATTTTATTTGTGAAGAAGAATATGGCTCGATGCAGATGTCTATTGATTATTGGTAGCTGAATAAGGTGACTATAAAGAACAAGTATATGATGTCGTGTATAGATGACTTGTTTGATCAGATCCAGGGTGCAGCAGTGTTTTCTAAGATATATTTGAGGTCAGGCTACCACCAGTTGAGGATTAGGGCGGAGGACATCCCTAAGAAAGCATTCAGGACACGTTATGCCATTATGAGTTCCTAGTGATATCTTTTGGGTTGATTAATGCCCCCGCAACTTTTATGGACTTGATGCACAAGTTGCTCAATATGTACTTGGATTAGTTCGTGATAGTCTTCATTGATGATATATTGATATACTCATGGAGTAAGGAGGAGCATGAGTAGCATTTGAGTATCGTACTCCAGACTTTAAGAGATCATCGGCTCTATGCCAAGTTCTCAAAGTACAAGTTTTGGCTTGAGTCAATAGCATTCCTTGGACACATGGTGTCTAAGAATAGGATTAGAGTAGACCCAGCAAAGATTGAAGTCGTTCGCGATTGGCCGAGGCCTACTACTCCTACCAAGGTTCACAGTTTCATTGGGTTGGCAAGATACTGTAGGCGACTCATTGAGGGATTTTCTTCCATAGTAGCACCTTTGACTAGGCTGACTAGGAAGGATGTCCCATTTCAGTGGTCTGATCAATGCGTGGATAGCTTCCAGAGGCTTAAGGCCTTATTGACTTCAGCTCCGGTGTTGACATTGACAGTTGAGGGTCAGGGATTCTCAGTGTATTATGATGCTTCATAAGTTGGTCTTGGTTGTGTGTTAATGGTGTAGGGTTGGATGATAGCTTATGCGTCAAGGCAGCTAAAGGATCACGAGCGCAACTAACCCACTCATGACTTGGAGTTGGTGGCGGCAGTCTTCGCGCTCAAGATCTAGAGGCGCTATTTATATGGAGTTTACTATGATATTTTCACCGACCATCATAGTTTTCAATATATCATGTGTCAATGAGATCTGAACTCTAGGCAGCGAAGATGGGTTAAGTTATTAAAGTACTACAACTTCACTATTTTGTACCATCTAGTCAAGGCAAACATGGTAGTGGATGCCTTGAGCCGGAAGGTAGTGAGTATGGGTAGCTTAGCTTCTTTTTTATTTTTGGAGTGACCATTGGCCTTAGACATCTAATCCTTGGCTAACTTTCTGGTTAGGCTTCATTTATCAGATCCTAGCAGAGTTCTTTCCAGTTGTTGAGATCCATTCTACTTTGGTTGATTAGATTCAGTAGCGTCAATTTGAGGATCAACAGTTATGTGATATTTGTGATCACGTTCTATGGGGTGAGGCCAGCAAGGATACTTTAGATATTCATGGTATTTTAAGGTTTGATGGTCGCCTTTGTGTTCTGAGAGTTGGGGATTTGATTCAGTTGATTCTCTGTGAGGCTCATTGTCTTAGATATTCCATCCATCTGGGCGCAGCTAAGATGTATAGAGATTTGAGCAGATTTACTGGTGGAGTGGTACTAAGAGGGACATAGCTGAGTTTGTATCTTGGTGCTTGAACTGTAAGCAGGTTAAGTTCGAGCATATGAGACCTAGTGGATTGATGCAGAGACTTCTCATTCTTGAGTGGAAGTGGGAAGAGATCACTATGGACTTTATAGCATGGTTGCCACACACTTCTCGAGGGTTTGACTCTATTCGGGTTATTATAGATAGGCTGACTAAGTCTGCACACTTCTTGCCGGTCTATTCTTCCTACAGTGCAGAGAGGTTAGCTCAGATTTATCTCCGTGAGGTTGTCCGTTTGCATGGGGTTCTAGCTTCTATCATTTCAGACCGTGGTACTGAATTTACATCTCAGTTTTGGAGGACTGTTCAGCGAGAGATTGGTATGGAGGTTCATCTTAGCACTGCATTCCATCATCAAATAGATGGCTAGTTCGAGAGGACTATCCAGGTTCTGGAGGACATGTTACAGGCATGTGTTCTTGATTTTGGAGGTTCATGGGATCAGTAGGTGCCTTTGGATGAGTTTGCATATAATAACAGTTATCACTTGAGTATTTGCATGGTGCCTTTTGAGGCATTGTATGGTAGGCATTGCAGATCGATAGTGGGTTGGTTTGATGGTTTTGAGTCCCGACTGCAGAGTACAGACCTTCTTCGTGATTACTTAGGTAGAGTGCGGGTGATTCAGGACAGACTTTGGGCAGCCCAGAGTAGGCAGAAGAGCTACATAGACCATAGACTTTGTGCCTTAGATTCATTATTGGTGATCGGGTATTCCTTCAAGTGTCACCCATGAAGGGCGTGATGAGATTCGGCAGGCGGCGGAAGCTCAGCCCCAGGTATGTTGGGCCGTTTGAGATTCATCAGAGGATTGGTCATGTTGCTTATCAGCTAGCTTTGCCTCCTATGTTCTCAGCTATGCACCCAGTGTCTTCTATGTCTCCATGTTGCAGAGTTATGTTCTGGATGACTCACATGTGTTACTATGGGATTCAGTGTAATTAGATGAGAGTTTGACTTTTGTTGAGGAGACAGTAGCCATTCTAGCCACAGATGTTAGAAGATTGAGGTCTAAAGAGATTTCTATGGTTAAGGTTTAGTAGAGGCACCATCCAATGGAGAAGGCTAACTGGGAAACCGAGAGAGAGATGCAAGCTCAGTATCCGCAGTTGTTTGAGCCTTTAGGTACTCCCTTTTCTTGACTTTCAAGGAAGAAAGTCCTTTTAGTAGTGGATGATGTAATGACCCTTTCGGTCATGTTCGCGTTTTTGCTTTCTTTGTACTATTAGAGCTTTCCTGTAGCGTCTCCAAGTCATTTATGACTTGTTGGGACCGGTGTTTTGGTGCTCAGGCCATTCCTTTGGTCTTTATGACCATTTCCCTATTTTAGAGCTTTAACTTAGGAAATTATTGACTTTAGTTAACATTCTTAGAAAACAAGCTCAGAATAGGATTTTGACAGTTCTGTTAGCTCTGGAGCATGGATTTTGGTCTAGTTGGACCCTTGGTCAGGGCCTGGGAGCTTTCCGCTTGGTTTATCTCACTTTGTGGGACTGTAGGCCAGTTGAACTTAGAAGTTTGACTTTGGTCAACATTCAAAGAAGACGACCTCGGATGGAATTTCCATTAGCATTGTTAGCTCTGGAATATCGACTTTGGTCTAGAGGGACCTTTGGTTTGGGGCTCGAGGCTTTCGGATTCATTTTGGGCTACTGGGTTCTATTTTGGTTAAAGGTTGATTTTGGGCATGGAGCCCACCTTTTCATTAAATCAACTACCGTTAGGAATTTTTTCAATTACATTGAGTCTGGAATGCCATTTATGGTTAAGTAGCATATTTGGTTTGTGTCCTCGAGGTTCCAGATAAATCTTGAGGATCTATCCGAGCATTTGAACTTAGCTAAATTTTAATGGTATAGTTGGTTTTGGTGTATTCGCTTTTGCAGCCTTTGTGTCGCATTTGCTAATACCACTTTTGCGGTAGAGCACCGCATTTGTGGACTCCGCATTTGCAGACATCCCTCCAGATTTGTGGAGGTACGTATGATCAGGGACCTCTACTTTTGCAGAGATTTCCCCGCTTTTGCGCAGGCACGGGTGAACAGTGACCTCCGTATTTGCGAAGAAAAGCTCTGCTTTTGCAGAGACCATTGTTTTAAACATTCCTCTTTCGTCTTCAAGCTCATAAAACTGACTTTCCTCCATTGTTGTTAGAACTCTAAGCTTCATATTCTGTGTAGGTTTATCAATTAGTGCAGGGGTGACATGTTCCGTACTCGTGATCGATTCCTCATCATAAATTGTAAGTTCTAACCTTTAAATTTCCGTTAATTTCTCCTTTGATTCCTAAATTTGTTCTTGAGGTTAGTGTCTGTTTTAGGCCCTCTCCCCTACTCGAATTATGCTCATTTTCTAAGCATGTGTTCTTGGCGATGTTGGGAGCATTGTGGTAACTTCTATTTTTGGTTTTGGGTTGTGAGGCCCATGGGCCCGTTTTTTACCCGGATTTTGACCCAGCTAAATTATTAGCACTATGGGTATCGTTAGCTTCGTATTGACGAGTAGATTATGTTCCTGATAGTTTGATTGCTATTCGTGGCTTCTCAGAGAAGTTTGGACTCGGGCGTCGTCTTTTCAGCAGCTATTCATCGAACGGCAGGTAGGTTATGGCTTACCGATCTTAGACTTTGCTTCTATAGAATATAATCGTACTATTTAGCATCTTTGGGTTGGGTTAACTAGTTTTGCACCCCAGACCTTGTCCTTTTTTCTGTTTTTTCTTACTTCTTACACTTCAATATTTGAGCTAGTTTGGTAGTATTACCCCTTGCGGCCCTGAGTGGCCTTTGCATATGTCTTTGGACCATAGATGGTGGGATATTTGGGAAGTTTCTGTGAGTCTCGTACATTGTTTCATGATTATAAGCTAGTTATCTGTGCTACAGAACAGATTGAGCATGTGTAGGCCTAGTACGTTGAATGTGAGTTGTTGAGTTGTTGGTTATATTTGAGCATATCATCATTATCATGAAACGACCTTTTTCTGCATTGATTTTCTACTACATGGCTATTGGCCAAACTATCACCGGTTTTCTAAACATTGTATGGCCCCAAGGTCCCGTTTTAAGTTATAAACGGATTTAACACTGGTTTTATGGATTTTTCCAAAGATAAAAGAGATTATGCGATGGTTTTTCACACTGATACTAGACTTGGCTGGGCTGGAGTGCTAGACATGATTTTATCACTGATTTTGAGATGATACTAGACTCGGCTGGGCCGAAGTGCTAGACATGGTTTTATTACTGATTTTAGACCCGGATAGACTTCGGGAACGCATATTGAGATATTGAGAGTTTGTATGTGGTCTCAGAGACCTCCATTGACTTTTCCAATCTAGACTAGGGATTATTGGCCGAGATTGCCAGAGGAGGGGTATACAGGGGAGTAGAGGTATATGGGGGAAGCCTTTCATGGGTCCTAGCTGCTTGTAACAACCTGATCCATTGTTATTTTAGAAATCACGATGTCATGAATTACGGGAATGATTAAAATACATTTTGATTTAAAGTGGAGTGATGTGATAGAAATTTTAGACTTTTTAATATTATGTCGTGCTGACATCACGCTGTTATAGCAGATATTTCTACACTACAGTGCCGCTACTGTAGCAGGTAACCATCCGCTACAGTGGTATGGCAGAAACCAGTAGCTCAGTTATGTGATTTTAATAAAAGACTTCTCCTCCTCATTTGGAGAACATATAGGGTTTCTCCAAAAATCCTCCTAGGTTGCTCCAAGGCTTGGGAGCCATGGGGAGGAGAGATTCTGGCTAAAAGGATGTGAAACCAGGGATTTTGGGCCTGTCATCCTTTAGGGAACACCTTCATGGAGCCAAAAAATGCATTGTGCAGCTGCTTGGCATCCAGGTAGGCTAGGTTTCTTTCCATTGAGTATATTTTACCTGTTTTCATTTCATATTAATTGTATAGACGGAAAGGAGAATCTATGCTTAGTCCTTCGGGCATAGAGTCTGAAGGAGTATGGTGTTGACTGATCTAGGATAGGAAATGATTGAGTTGGGATATTGTGTTGCCATATTCTAGGTTGCTTATAAATATTCTGTGTTGTATGATGATAGAATCTAGGAACTAGAGTGTCGGGAAGGTTCGGGAACCAGAAATGCTATGGGTGATTAAATGACTAGTAAAAAGGGAGTCTTCAAAAATGTTTGATATAAAAGAAGTAGAATAACAAGAATAGTTGAAGTACCAATGTTAGGGGATGTCCTCCCCATGTTGTATCTATTTTAGGAGAAGGTTCCGGAATTGATATACTTACTAGTTAGGTGTCAAGAGGGGGTGAACAGGAATTTAGTCTACGGAAAGAATTTCAAGGTTGAGTCTACGTACCCGGGGTTGGGGTAGGTGATGGTTATTTTTTTCCCAATACGCAATAGGTGTTCATGTACTATCTCTTAGTACTGTGTGAGTTTGCATGCTTAGGGAATTGGATTATAAATGTCTATTTTTCTGGTTATCAGACATGTGAAATGAACTTGGTGTTGTTGCTTGTTGGTTTACAAGTGTGCTTTTGTTCGTTGTTTGTTAACTATTAGAATTATGTGACATGCAGTTGGCTCGGGTACCATGCCTGGTACAAGTTACATATTGGTTGGCTCGGGTATCACACTTGGTATAGGTTACATGTTGGTTGGCTCGGGTATCACGCCTGGTACAAGTTACATATTGGTTGGCTTGGGTACCACGCCTGGTAAGGGATACTCATCGGTTGGCTCGGGTACCACACCTGATATGGGTCTGATTTACTTGAATTGAATGTACTCTATCGGTGGTTCCATGAGTGGACCGAGTTATATTCTTGAATTATGATTATTGCATATGGTCCATGAGAGGCCGGGTGATTATATTTAATTGTGAGGTTAGTCTTAGAGTAGACTGGGATTGCATGTTGAACACATAGGGGGTGTCTTAGGGATCCTTGGTGGGTCCGGGTTATGTAAAAATGATATATGTTTGTTGTCACTGGGTATTGCCAGATATTGTTGAACCTGTTGCACATGATTAGTCTGTAGGGAGTAAGGCTGAGAGTCTGGGCTGATTTGTTGGCTGTTATTACTTGTCGAGTATGGTCCTAGGGGTCACTGGGGCAGTTCGATACTAATAGGTGGTGGCATGACAGTGTGTGGTCTATGCCACTAAGTAGTGAGGTTTACTTTGGGTTGTTGAGTCATAGTGGTTGACTGGGGTAAGGGCATGGTTGTCCAGGTATGGACATAGTTGTCGGGTAAGAATAAGTTTGACTTGGAAATCCTAGGTGTCAAGTGTGACATGGAAAGTCTAGGTGTCAAGGGCGACTTGAGTAGTCGTAGGTGTTGGGTGTAGAATTAGAGTGGTGGAGTTGGGAGCGGAAGGGATAGGAAGTCTTGGGTTGATATTGGTTCTGGTAAAGGTGGATGTTAAAAGGCTGAAGTATTATAGTTAATGGCATATTTCTCTTGACTTTCTTATATATGATGGTATGGATTGGATTCGGGTCAACCGATGATGCCTACCAGTATGTGTGTTTGTACTGATTCTACTCTTGCTATACCTCTTTAGGTATAGTCTGGTTGCAGGGTCGGTGATGTTTCATAGGTACATGACGACGGTGATCTCCAGCAGTTTCTACTCTTGTTTCCATGGTGGGAGTTGTGTCCTCTTACATTATTCTATGTTACTCATATAGTAGCTCTTGTACCTATTTAGACCAGATCCTAGGGAGGGTTGTTTCCCAGTTGTAAAATGGTTTACTGCATTCTTTTAAAAAGGGGATTACTTTATGGCTTTACTTTGATTTTTCGCAATTACCTGTTGGATCGGGTGGTAAAGGTTCACCTATATAAGTGCTTAGAATAGGTGCCCGCATGGTTTGATAGTTGGGTTGTGACACTGTTGGGCCTACGAGCGCCGGAGAAGGTGCATACGGTACCAATGGCACTTCATATCATATCATACATTGTTTGCATGGTTCCACCCTTGTTTGCTATTTGTTGCGTGTACGCTCCGATAGTATGGGATACCAGAGGGTTTGTTTTTACTTGTATGTATTCCTAGGGTGTATCGGCGCTTGTTGGGATTGTAGGTAGATTAGTCTACTTACTCCTATTGTAGTTACCTACTAGTTTACTTATGATCATCCTTACCTTGTGAGTTGTATTATTAGCATGTTTATGATTAGTTGCCTTTATTTCCTTCCCGTTATTTGAGGTAATCGGTACACCGCGTTGTTCTTTAACCTTTCCTTTAATTACTGTAATTTCAAGGATCCAGGTGCGTTCTTTACTCTTTCATATGTGTTCGGTGATACATCTTGTATGGCTAGCTTAGTTCACTTATGTTCTATTGTGACTTCTATCTGTGGCTAGCTTCCTTGTGCCTTACTTTGTTTGCTTCTGTGACCTTTTCCTTTCTTATCTGTTATTTACTACTTTTATATTTTATATATGCTCAGTCGGCCTATGATGCCTACTGGGTACCCATTGCTTATGCAATTGGTGCTCATACTACACTTCTGCATCTCTCTAGTGCAGATCCTAGTGTGGGTCATCGTCATTGATAGGAAGACTCGTGCAGCACTTTTGGACATCTGAGACATCGAGAGAGATCCTGACGACCGAGGCTTTGCCATATCTCTTTTTTTGGCACTATTTACCCTTTTGTATATTGAAACATAGTTGTATATTTTACTTTTGTACTTTCCTTCTTGTACTTTGTATATTTAGTGCTGGCTTCTGTACTTTTGATACCAAGTCATGGGATGGTGTAGTTCTATATATATATACCCAGATTGCTTTCATTTTGCTTTGCTTTCATTTTGCTTTGCTTTCTATCTTCTTCCATTTTTTATACTTTTTGTGTGTTCTTGCTTAGAGTGTATCCCATTACTAACCGTTCAGGGATACGGAGATTGGTTTATCTACACAGGGTTGTAGGTACCATCATGACCTGAGAAATTAGATCGTGACACGAGTGACCCCTTTAGAACCTGAGACTGAATGGTAAACTGATGCAATGACCAAGTATTAAACATACAACTGTATAATGCTAAACTAAACTGAATACTGAATAACTGAACATATATTCAATGCAATAATCAATCTAAACTGTGGGAGCTACTGTTAACCAACATACCCCAAGCTGAGCTAATTGTGAGGCCAAATTGTAACCCTGGCTAGAAGGGTATTCATACCTTGCCAAGGGTACAAACATAAACTGGCGTGGATCCACTAGTCTGATGTCTAACAAAGGACTAGGGTGTCAAGCTTGAACTGACGGGTGACCCCTTTAGAACCTATGGTGGCGTCGTAGTTTTGGGACTTAGGACTTCTACTAAAGATCTCATCCTAAATTGACGGGTGAGCCTTTATCCCTTCATCCGCTTGGTGCTAAGTCTACTCCCAACTAAATAAGTAAATAAACTTATAAACTGACATACTGGATAGCTCAAATACTGATTATTCTGAGAATGCACAATAATACTAAAATTAAGAGCATTCAAATCATGGAGGTCTGACTGAATGAATATCTGACTAAAATGCATGAACTTAAAACTGATCAGGTGTTCATAACCCACCATCCTAGTGAATTTAACTAATCTTAACAACGCTAAAACCTAACTGAAATACGGAGTTCATACATATAGTTCAAAATTCAAGGATTATACCACATAGTAAGGGTTCTAAGAACATGATAGTACTAGGCTTCAAGAAACATGTCATGAAGATTCATAAATAATAGGGAAACTAAAATACAAGGGAATTCATCAAAATCATAGGAACCCTAGGTTCTAAAAGTTGAACTAAAACTGGGAATTTGACTTAATCTGGGGACTCAATGGGTGAAAAGAACCCATTGATGAAATCCCACATACCTGGAAGTAGAATTGACGGAAGAATTCTTACAATGTAGCTTGAACTTTGAAGAATCCTCTGCTTGTTCTTGAGAAGAAAGGAGCATTTCTTTTCTCTGTTTTTGCTAAGAGTTGATTGGTTTTGGAAGAATGGGGGAATTTAGGCCAAGTCTGATTAAAAACTCCTTAAATTATGCCCAAAATGACTAAGTGTAGGAGTTAAAAAGGTTAGGGAAAATACCGGGTGGCCACTGGAATTAAATTAGAAAACTGCAGAAAAATTCACAACCTGAGTTCCACGGGTGGGAACCACAGTCTGTGGATGCTTCCATGGCCCATAGAACCCTATCGTGGTTCCTAGGCCTTTTTGTTTGGATGCGGGTTCGATTTCCATAACCCGAATCCATGGCCCATAGATCATTCCGCGGTCCGTGGAAGTTGGTCGTGGTTCTCAGAGGAATTATTGACCCTCGGGTCTGATTTCACGAATGGAAACCATGGCCCGTGGTTCCATCCATGGTTCATGGATCCCTCTCGTGGATCAGGACCTGAGAGTATAATCTGTAGGACTATTTTTACGAGACCATTCCACGGCTTGTTGACTTGGTCCGTGGTTTCAGTTCTGAACTCTGAAATCTAGATACTTGGTATTTTGGGTTGGTTCTAGACTTAGGATTTTCTGAGGTGTTATACTTAGATGCTCTTGTACCGATGACACCAAGTGCGGGGTTTGGTTCTTGTATATATTGTCTTTCCTGGTCTCTTTAAGACCTTTTTATATACTTTATACTATTAGGTATATATCTATATTGTTAGCCCTCATCTTATTATTGTCTTTCTTTCGCTTTACTTATTTAATTATTTATTTATACTCTCATTCTCATGGGTTGGCTTTCCTACTGGGGGATTTTAGTAGGTGTCATCATAGCCCAATTTGGGGTCGTGATATCAATGACGTGCTTTCTTTGGAATCTTATCTTCTTCTCTTTGGGATCAGTTTCGAGGTTCTTTTCATTGAAAAGTCAGTAAAACAGTCCTAATTTACCTGCATTTTTTTATCTCTCTTGTTGTTCAATAATTGGTTCCCTGATACTCTATACTAATTGCTCATGATTTTTGAATTCAAACATCTCTGAATCTGAGTTCATGATGTATTTTAATTTGGATATTCATAGTTTTTAAGGTTACTTAGCAGTATGATTTAGGTAAAGATAAAAATCTTTATGCAATTTAGGTAGATTGATTTAGTTAAATACAAAATTTTGCACATTATGGAAATTGAATACGATCATATGAGTATGTTGTATAAGTTAAAAAGGATAACTTTGTCTGAAAAAATATCAGTAAATAAGTGAAGGTGTCGTAAAATTAAATTAAAAGAGTAACAATATAAGTAAGAAAGTAGACTAGAAGTGATAGATTAAGAGAGGAGAGTTTTCTTATTCTTCCAAGTGTTTCCAATATATTCAAGTGTATACAATATGAACTCTTATGCCTCTATTTATAGTGTGTAACACCCAGGAATTTGATTCAGCTTTTAAACTTGAAATTTTTGAAAAACTATAAAATTCCCAAGGATCACGGATCAGATCATGGACCGTAGTCCTGGACCATGATCTGTAGTCTGACCCGTGGTCTGCTTGTTGGCAGTGTTCTTCCCTTAGTCTACGAGTCACTCGACGGTTCGTTGTTTGGATCCACAGTCCGTCCTGTGGACTCGTAGTTCATAGTTCCAGAGAACCTCCATAAAGGGTCTTGGATATGACGAGTTGGTTGATGACCCGTCATCTTGAACCACGGGTCATCCTTCCATCCGTAGTTCCTGAGGATCAAAGGATCCCCAGTTCTCTAAGTCAAACCACGAGTCAACAGGACGTTCCGTCGTTCTGAATCATGAACCATAGTGTGACTCGTGGAAGGAATTTCCAGTAAACCCCCAAAAATTGCTTATGGAACCACGGATCAGTTGACGGATCATCATTTAGGACGATGGCCCATAGACTGACTCGTGGTCTCTGAAGCCGAGCCTTTTATCATCTTTTTCCTAATTAAGTCCTAGGGGTATTTTTATAATTACCCACCCTTTTAACTCCTAAGTGAGGTCGTTTTGGCTACTTTTAGTAGGGTTTCTACCCCATTTAGCCTAAGAATCTCATTATCCCTCGTTCATCTACCAAATTGGGAAAAGAACTCCTTCAAGCTCCAAGTATCAAGCTACAAGTTCAAGCCTCCCTTTCTGTTCAATTTCAGTTGGCTTAGCTTCAATCAACGTATGTGGGTATTCAATAAGGGAATCCCTTCACCCTTATGCCCAAAACTCCAATCTTCTAAATTGAATTTATGAATTTCTAAATTAGGGTTCATACCTAAATTGGGGGAATTTGATGGGCTTTGTTTTAAAGTATTAATTCATGACTTCTTATTCATTATCCATGTTTTAATTAAGGTTCCTTAAGTATTTATAAAAGCCCATATGATTGATGATGAATTCCAGCATGATTTTATTGAATTGCATGTCTTCAAGTAAAATTGGTATGTTTAGATAACATGACCTCTATTTTTCTGAAATTGCATGCCTAATTCTTCAAACTATGATTTTAGAAAGGAAAGTATATTTTGAATTATGGTTATGCAAAGCATTAAGACTCATAATTTGTGAATTGCATGGCATCAGATATGTCCTTATGTTTTTTCAACAGTTTTGGATATTATATATGTCCTTATGTTTTATGAAGAGTTTCGCATCCAGATATGTCTACCTAAGTTATGAACAGTTTTGAAATCAAATATGTCACAAGTATTAGTAGATATATGTATATGTTTTGGGAGTAGTATGTAGCACCGAGCGATGAGGGTTCGATTACCCAAGTCCAAAAACTATGTTGCCAGTGTAGGTTATGTATTACCCGATGGGCTTATGAAAGTGGTTCCACTCTTTATTATCATGGTGCCCTTGCCTTAGCAAGGCATAGGGTAGCTTTGCCAACTAGGGTGACATAGTTGGATTATGGTGTTCTTTACCTTGGCAGGGTTCGGAAGAGCTTTGCTAAGTAGAGTTATATAGTTATATTCCATGTAGCTCACATGGTCTATTATCAGTTATAAAAAACTCCCATATAAAAGCTTTTCAGTTTAAGTTATATGATACTCGACTTTTGAAGTTGATCTTTTATTTTCATGTCTTATGTTTTACTACGATTTTATTCATGAATTCTCTTATTATGCATGGCTTCAGTATTTTAAGCATGATTCAAGCACGTTTACATTTATTGTTGCATAGACTCATATATTCAGTACATGCTATAGTACTGACGCATTTTGCGTTGCATCCTTTTACGATGCAGATTCAGGCACCTGCCTTCAGACTCGTGGCTAGACTATGCCAGACATTCAGCCGATTATTGGTGAGTCCTCATTATTTGAGGACTAGAGTTAGAGCATCCATCTATATGCTTTCATTTCAGATTTTGAGTTAGCTGGGGGCTTGTCCCAGCAACTCTTTAAGACAGTTAGAGGCTTTTCGGACATAGACAATATTCGAGTCTCTTCTTTTAGATTTGTATTCCTATTTGACTTGAATATCTATACATTTGACTTTGGATCTTCCTATTATTCTTCCTCTTATCTATTGATTTATCTGAGTTATGTTATGACCAAGGATTAGCTTGGAGCACTTGTGGTCCCAGGTCCGGTGTTACGTCAAGAGGGTAGCCTCGGGGTATGACATAGTGTTACATAGAGGCATATAAATTGTTGTCATAAATATTACATTAACTATGGAGGTTATGGGAAAAGGTTATGGGGTGAGGGAGTTATATCCATAATGGTGTGTGGAGTAGTGGAGGATTAACTATACATTATGGAGAAGAATGGTGGGAGTAGCTTCTTAGGAGTTATGGACATCCACATAATTAAATTATTTCATAACACTCCCCCTTGGATGTCCGTAGATGATGTGCCTCATTAAAACCTTACTAGAAAAAATCCTGTGAGAAAAAATCCTAGTAAAGGAACAAGATTACACATAATTTGGAATACGCATTATTTGTTGCCTCATTAAAAACCTTGCTAGGAAAACTCATTGGGACAAAATCTAGGCCAGAAAAAAAGAGTGCAACGCGTATTTGACTCCCCCTTATGCAAACATCATTTAATTTCTTGAAGATGACGCATTCCAATCTTGAATGCCAGCTTCTCAAATGTTGAGGTTGGTAATCCTTTAGTGAACAAATCACATTCAAAAATATGTTACATTCTTGAGCTCATCTTGATAAATAATTTTCTTGTCTTCTGGATATGTTGAGCCTTTGAATTCAGCAAAAATATATTATTGACAATCACTGTATTCGTGACCTTGTTGTCGTAGATAAATTACTTATTCGACTTGTTCATAGCAATAATCAAGTGATAGACATTTTTCTTTTTATGATAATAAAATTGGTTGTCTTGTAGAATAATATGATATAACTGTATTTCCACATGCAAACAGATTACTTTCTTGAGATCAAACTTCATATGTACAAATAATTTTTTTGCACTTTCATAACCAATAATCCCTCATGTATAGAAATAGAAGGATATATAAGTGCACCAATTGCACTAAGACATGGTAATTTATAATCATTTTTATGAGATCAAAATCGATCTTTCTTTATATTAAGCGATCTTATAACCATTGGGATATTTAATGGAATCGCTTTAAAATCTTACAAATCTTTCAAGGATTTTCATATAACCTTCATTGTCTGCCTAGAGATGACAATTATTCATTATACGTATTCAAGCTTTTCATGTATTACCAGACTGAAAAAATGCCATTGCATCCACTCTAGGAGAACATATCTCCCTACAATAATACCAGGATTTTTTTTGTGAATAACCTTTTTGCCAAAGGCACAAGCCGTACTTTTTATCTCACGATTTTAATTTTCGCATAATAATTTATTTGTATCCCACTGACATTATACCTTTGTCTTTTGACTGTATGTTCAAATATTCACTTATTCAAGTGAAAAAAAATACTTGAATACGTACTTTATTTGTACAGTCATTTATCCATTCACACTTATTGACAGATTTGAATTAAAGATCCTTGATACCATTTATAATGTTGAGCGCTACATTATATCAAAAATACCATCGACGGTCATTTTGATATCGATTTCAATACGACATAACTTTTTGAGATCTCTTCATTTTTCATCATTTTATGGTACCTGACCCATTGCCAAGGTTTTATGAAGTGTTATATCATGATGCTCTTTTAAAGCAGTTGTCTCATTGTCATGACCATTTTGATCATTTTCTCCTCTCCTTCTTTAAGAAATATTATGTTTGGAATCAATTGGTCTATTACGCTTCAGATGTGTCATAGACTCTGTCCTTCAAGAACTTCTCATTGGAGCATTTACAACTAAATTATAACATAGGTTCAACAAATGCATTTGGCAATAAACTTGTAATATTTATTAAATCATGAATTATCTCTTAAACTTCAAGTTCACATTTTTTTACGAGAATCTAGAGTCACGCCCTGAGGCTACCCCCTAGACATAACACGGGACCCAAGACCATAAGTGATCCCAAGTTAACCCTTGGTCTTAGCATGACTTAAACATAATAGGTAATCTTAGCGGAAGCAATAAACCGAAGTGGAAAGGAAACGAAATCTTCATATAGATCATGGTCTAGAAGTATCAAAATCCGACACCACAAATACTGAATATCTAGTTATGTCTGAAAAGCCTCTAAGCTGACATAATGAGTTGTTGGGATAAGACCCAAGCTAACTACAAGTACTGAAAGAAAATACACTAAGATAGCTAAACTGATACTAATCCTCGAAGGATGAGGACTCACCAATCCGAGTTGGAAGTCCTGCTAGTCTCTAGCCATGAGTCTGAGATCAAGAGCCTGAAACTGCATCATAATCAACACAAGAAGTATGTGTCAGTACTATAGGATGTACTGAGTATGCGAGATATGCAGAATCTGAAGTAAACATGTTAAAAGTATGCTTGAGACTGATATCATATGATAATAGTAAGATCTGCATTGCAATGACTCAATGAAATATCATAAGCTGAAAACATACTTATAATCGTAAGTAGTAATAGAAAGTCAAAAAATCTGAAAGCAAAGAGTCAAATACATTTAAAAACTTGAAACCATTTCTGTGGGAGATTCTCATAACCGACATAGACAATGTGAGCTACATAGAATCTGATGTATCCGCCCCATTGAAAGGACCTAATATACCTTGCTAGGGTAGAGAGGCATTACTGGCATGATCATAATTTCTGATGCCAAACTGAGGGGCTAAATGAACCTATGGGGGCACGTAGTTTTGGGACTTAGGGTACTCTCACCCCGTCCAACTAGGTGCTAAATACTACTCCCAAAAATATACTATAGCTCATATATATACTGGCATATCTAATGCAAAAACTAATCATAACTCATGGACATATCTGATGTCAAATCTGTTCAAAAAGCATATGGATATATCTGATGTCATGTCATTCTCAAATCATAAGTCTTAAAAGCTTAGCATAGACATAATTCAAATCATACTCTTTTCTAAATCTATAACTTGAAGAATTAAGCATGCAATTTCATAAATACTTGAGGTCATGTTATCTAAACATGCCAATTTTACTTAAAACATGCAATTGGGTGAAATCATGCTATAAATCATTCTCAATGCATGGGCTTTTGAAAACACTTGAGGGATCATATATTAATCATGGGTAAAAGGTTAGAAACCATTAATTGATGCTAATAAACTGAATTCAAAATAATTTCATAAATTGGGTAAGAACCCTAATTTTATAGTTTCATAAATCCAAAGTAAAATCATGAGTTTTGGGCATAATGGTGAAAAGAATCCCTAATTAAATACCCACATACTTGAGTTGAAGTTTTCTTAATCTAGGACTTCAGGGATGGAGGCTTGAAGATGAAATCCTTAGCTTGGAGCTTGGGAGAATAGAGACCCTTTCCTCTTTTAGAACTAGAATGAGAGTTTGGGAGAAGACTTAGGCTAGTTAGGGATAAATCCCTTCTAGAATTCCCCAAAATAACCTCACTTAGGAGTTAAAAGAGTGAGAAATTACAAAAATACCCCTGGGAAATAACCTTGAAAAACTGTTGAAGTGGCTCGGCTTCAGGTACCACGGGTAGGTCTACGGACCATAGATTGGAACGATGACCAGTGGAAATGACCCGTGGAATCAGAAGCCACTTTTGAGGCCTTTCTAAAACTCCATTCCACGAGTTATTCGACGGTCCTTGAAATGAAAGGACGTACAGTCCTGTGATACATGGTTTTAACTTAGGAAAGTGAGGATCCTCAGATCCTCAAGAACTACGAATGACATGATGGCCCATGAAATAAAATGATGGGTCGTCAATTGAATCATATTTCCAGGACCCTTCATGGAGGGTCCTCTTATGATCAGAACCACGGATCACAGGACGGGTACGTAGTTCCAAACCACGATCCATGAAGTGATCCGTAGATTTAGAGAAGGCAAAATAGACGGTCAAACCACGGGTCATGATATAGAACGATGACCTGTGAACCTGACTGTGATCCCTGTGAACATTAGAAATTTTCAGAAATCTATGTTTAAAGGCTGGTTTGAATTCTGGGGGGTGTTACAATATCTCCCCCCCCCCCGGGATCATTGGTCCTCGAATGAAGACTAAGTACGGAAAATCTAAGGGAAAAAGCAATACCAACCAACAGAACATGAAAACTGAAGAATAGGCATGAAGACTGAGTTCCAACTTAAAAACTTGAGTGAACTAACTTCGAAAAACATGAATGCATGCTAGGATCATGAGAAAAGCTAATGGAATAGAATCGGGGAGACATACTAAGGAAGAAATTGTTACCTCACGCTAAAACTGGATCTGAAGGAAAGAGATGAGGGTACTAGGCCTTCATGGTTGCTTCTGCTTCCCAAGTAGCTCCCTCAACTAGTTGATTCCTCCAAAGGACTTTCACCGAAGCGACTTCTTTGTTCCTCAACCTTCGAATCTGTTGATCAAGAATCTCAATAGGGACTTATTCATAAGTGAGGTTGTCCTTCACACCCACATCCTCTAAAGGTATAATCAAGTTTGGATCGCCAACACACTTCTTCAACAAGGAAACATGGAAAACTGGATGAACCGTTTCTAGATCGGCTGGCAACTCCAACTCATAGGCAACATTACCAACTCTCCTCAGAATCCTGTAGGGGCCTACATAGTGGGAACTAAGTTTCACTTTTTTACCAAACCTCATCACACCCTTTATGGGTGACACCTTCAAAAATACCCAATCATCCACCTCGAACTCCAATTCTCTTCTCCTCATAGCTGCATATGATTCTATTGACTCTGAGCGGTCCTCAACCTCTCCATAATAATCTGAACTTTCTCCATAGTCTCATGAATCGAATCTGGAATAATCAAAGCCGCTTCACTTGCCTCAAACCAACCAATAAGAGATCTACAGCTCCACCCATAAAGTGCCTCATAAGGAGCCATCAGATACTAGAATGAAAGTTGTTATTGTAGGCAAACTCAATAAGAGGTAAGTGATCATCCCAATTACCTTTGAAATCAATCACACAAGCTCTCAGCATATAGTCTAAGGTTTGAATGGTATGCTCTGCCTGGCCATCCATATGTGGGTGAAAAGTTGTGCTAAGTCTAACCTGAGTACCAAGACCATTCTGAAATGATCTCCAAAACTGGGATGTAAACTGAGTACCCCTATCTAAAATGATAGACAATAGAACCCCATGCAACCTGACTATCTTACGGATGTAGAGTCTTGCATAATCCTATGTTGAATCAGTAGTCTTGACATCCAAGAAGTGGACTGACTTAGTCATCCTGTCGTTAATCAAACAAATAGAATTATGATGCCTGTGAGTACGAGGTAAGCTTGTAATGAAGTTGATATTAATCGATTTCCAGTTCCAAGTAGGAAGGTCGATATCCTGAGTTATACCACTTGGTCACTGATGTTCTGCCTTCACTTGTTGACAGTTGGGAAACTTAGCCACAAAATCTGTTATATCTCTCTTCATACCATTCCACCAATAGAGTTCCCATAGGTTATGGTACATCTTGGTGGCACCCTGATAAATAGAATATATGGAGCATTGAGCCTCTGTTAAAATCTGATGTCTCAACCCATCTATATTAGGAATACATAATCGTCCCTGATATCGAAGCACACCATCTCTCCCTTAGGAGAAAACCTCAACCTTTTACTGATGGACTCCACCCTTTAACTGATGCAAGATAGGATCACTGTCTTACTTTTCCTTCACCTCAACTACCAAAGAAGATTCTGACCCATTCTTAACAATTAACACAACCATCCGCTGAATCTATAAGGCAAACTCCCAACCAAGCAAGCCTATGAAAATCCTTAGCCAACTCCTTCTTTTGTCCTCAACCAATGACACGCTACCCATAGACAACCTACTAAGTGTATCAGCTACTACGTTGGACTTACCTGAATGGTAAAGCACACTCATATTATAATCCTTAAGGAGATCAAGCCATCCCCTTTGATAAAGATTCAATTCCTTCTGAGTGAACACATATTGAAGGCTCTTATGGTCAGTAAACACATCCACATGGACACCATACAAGTAGTGTCTCCAAATCTTTAAAGAAAAAACCACTGTTGCTAACTCAAGGTCATGAGTCAGGTAGTTCTTCTCATGAATCTTAAGTTTTCTGGAAGCATAAGCAATCACCTTACCATGTTGCATCAAAACATAACCCAAACTAACTCTAGAAGCATCACAATACACAACAAAGCCATTTAAGCACTAGGGTAGAGTTAATACTGGAGTTTTAGTCAACCTAGTCTTCAATTCTTGAAAGTTCTTATCACACTCATCAGACCACTAAAACTTAACTTTGTTCTGAGTTAATTTGGTCAATGGGGTAGCTATAGATGAAAACCCTTCCACAAACCTCTTGTAATAACTGACCAAATCCAAAAAGCTCCTTATATCTGACAGGAAAGTGGGTCTAGGCCAGTTTTTCACTGCCTCTATCTTCTGCGGATCTACTTAAATGCCCTCTCTAGTCACTACATGAACCAAAAAAACAACTGACTGCATCAAGAATTCACACTTGCTGAACTTAGTAAATAACTGTCGATCCTTAAGAGTTTGCAATACAACTCTTAAATGGTCTGCATGCTCCTTCTCACTCCGAGAGTAGATAAGAATGTCATCAATAAAAACAACCACAAACATCCAAATATTGTTTGAACACTCGGTTCATCAAGTCCATAAAAGTTGTAGGAGCATTCGTTAGTCCAAAAGACATAACCACAAATTCATAATGACCATACCGAATTTTGAAGGTTGTCTTTAGAATGTCACACTCTCTAACTCTAAGCTGATGATAACCGGACCTGAGGTCGATCTTGGAGAAATAGCTGGCACCCTAAAGCTGGTCAAACAAGTCATCAATTTTAGGAATGGGATACTTATTCTTGATTGTGATCTTGTTCAACTGACGATAGTCGATACATATTCTGAGGGAACCATATTTCTTTCACAAGAATAGGACTGGAGCACCCCATGGAAAGATGATGGGCCTGATAAAACCCTTATCAAGAAGTTCCTTCAATTGCTCTTTCAATTCCTTAAGCTCCACCGGAGCCATTCTGTAAGGAGGGATAGATATAGGCTGCATATCTGGGAGAAGGTCTATCCCAAAGTCAATCTCCTGCTCGGGAGGGACTCCGGGCAGATCATCGGGGAACACTTTAGGGAATTTATTTACAATAGGAACTGACTAGATAGATGGGGTTTCGGACTCTGAATCCATAACCCAAACTATATGTGTAATGAATCTTCTGGTCATTTTTGTGTATACATTTTCCTTGTACTGTTAGAGCTATTCTGTAGCGGCCCCAAGTCATTTATGGATTGCTGGGACCAGTGATTCGGTGCCCTGGCCGTTCGGTTGGTCTTTATGACCAATTCCCTGTCTTAGGAGCTGAGTATCGAAATTGTGCAATGGTAATTTGCGATCGTATGACCTTAACCTTTGTCCCGTAGCAAATGCTTGCGAGTCTAAAATAGAGAATTTTATTTACATCGCACATATTTGAAAATATTTTATTTAAGAGTTGAATGTGGTAAAAAGTTATATTTTTATTGCCTTCCTAAAATATTTTAAATGCTTATGAAAAAAAATACTTTTGTTATGATATATTTTTGTATGCATTTATTTTATAAGAGTTTTATAAATTATTAATATTTTAACGGAGATAGTAAACTTTGTTATGTTGAAAATTATTATTATAATATAGTAGGTTTCATTTGAAATAATTTTCTATCAATTATGATATATTTGAAAAGTTACATTTATTTTACCACGAGCTTATGCAATACCCGAATATATACAAAATAGAGAAGAAGTTAGTTGGTACGTGGAAGTGAAGTGGAGTGTACAACAACTAGTTAAATGTGCGTTGGCACTTTATATATCAATGAGATAAAGTGATGCAATTGTGTACAAAAATCCTTTTTTTTAGAAAAGATCGGTTGTTTGTTGTGTACCCATATGTCCACTTAACATATGATTTAGTTCATATAGGCAGTTTAGATATTTAATAAAAGTTGGGAGAAAAGGGTGATGCTACCATGTCAGCATATATGCTCTACCATTGTTTTCTTTCATTTTTCCATTAAGGATTAATTGTCTATATCCTTTGTGAACACACTGCTATATATGTGTGTGCATATATTTGCATACGTTAGAGAAGGTATTGGGGAAATATTATTTTGATGTTATATTTGATCTCCAAAAGGAAAATCAATTATCTAAGTCAAGTTATTCAAGACTAAATTCAAGTTTGATTTTAGTTTTGGAGCTTCTCGGAGTGTTTCGGACTTAGACATTGTCGTTCTAGCAGTTTATCATCGGACGACAGGTAGGTTATGGTGTAAACTCCCTAGAATTAGCATATATCAGATAAAATTGTACTAGCTGAGATCCTTGGGTTGGATTATTAGGTTGGTACCACAGACCTTGATCGTTTTATTCATATTTGCCTACTTTTGTTCCTCCGATGCTTGTAGTACTTTCCAATACATTTTATTTACCCTTGTGGTCTTGTGAGGCCTTGTTGACTCTGCAACATAGAAGGTGGGTTATTGGGTATGTCCGCGAGTCCCGGACATAGAAATATCCTTCTAGGCTGGTTATGCTTGCTGAGTAGCTATGGGCCTGTACAGAGCTGATAGGTTGATTGTGAGCTGTTGGGCGGCTATTTGTGTTGATCATTCATTTCCATGCATATAAAGAGGATTTATCCATGTTTTACTATGATTTTGGCTTCGGGCCTATTAGAATTGTTTTCTAAACCTTGCATGTCCCCGAGAGCCCATTTTCGATGGGGAATGAACTAAAAATGGTTTGATTTAACTTATGAATATTCTTGGGGTAAAAGAAGGATAAATTATGATTTTTATCACCAGTTTTACTATTAACTCTAGACTCGGCAGGGCCGAGGTACTAGTTGAGTTTCTTACCAAATCAGGATGATTTTAGTCTCGGTCGAACCGAGCATCTGAGATGACTTTCTACTGTTTAGACCCAGTTATGCTCGGGCACCCTTGGAGGGGTTTTTGAGATATTTTCCCACTACTTTAGTCCTAGACAGGGTTTGGGCCTGCATATTCGAGACTGGGTCTCTATCTTGAACTCGAACTTGCTTTCGGATGACATGTCTTGATACTGAGTTTTGGTATGGGGTCCGGGACCTCCATGGACCTTGTTGTCCGGGAGTGGGGCTTTGGGCTGCGTGTGTCAAAGGAAGGGTATATAGTGGAGTAGAGGTATACGGGCAGTGTCCTTCTATGGAACCTACCTGCTGGGCTCGATTGGCACCGGAGGAGGTACATACAGAGTTTCTATCCTACCTTGAGGTTATCATGCATCATATCACCCAGTGTTTGAGGTTCCACCATTGTTTGTTGTTTGTTGATTGTACACTTTGGTAGTATGGTATGCCAGAGGGTTTGTTTTCACTTGATTGCGTTCCTTGGTTGTATGGGAGGCCGAGGGACTGTAGGTAGACTCTTGTTACTTTATCCCGATACTATCCCCTATCACGATTAAGATTCTGAGATATTACCACAATATTGTTAGTTTTGGTTTTGAGATTGATATGAGTAGTTTGGTTATTGATTCCTGTTTTCCGAGCATGTCTATCTTTACTCTTCTCTCCCATCCCTTATACTTGAGGTTACCGGTATACCGTCCACTTCTTAAGCCTATTATGTATATACTGTTATTGCGAGGGTCCCAGGTGCATCATTTCTTACTTTCACTTGTGCCTGTTGTGTATATATTCTACTTGTTGTCCTTACATGTTGTTTCTATTATCCTCTCGCTAGGCTAGTTCCTGTGTACCTTTTTTGTTGATTTCCGTGACTAATTGCTTCTATTATGTCTGTTACTACGCTTTTATCTTATATGTGCCCAGTCGGCCTATGATACCTACTGGATACCTTATGCTTCACATTTGGTGCTCATACTACACTATACATCTTCTGGTGCAGATCCTAGCGTGGGCTATCACCACTACATTGTTGTGATTCATGCTCGGATATCTTTTGGGGACTACTTCAGACTGAGGGTAAGCTCTTGGAGCCTGGAGCTTAGCTTTAATTTATTTTTTGCTTTATTTACTCTATTACCATTCAGATATATTTGTATATATTATTTTGGATCATTTGTAATCCTTATATGTAGTTCTGGCTCTATACTATGATACCAGGTTTTGGGTTTGGTTTGGCTTTTGCTTACGCATTTCTGATGCTTATTTCTTTACCTTATTTCTCTTATTGCCACTGGTATTTTTCTTTTTCCGCTTGCTTGTCAGATAGTATCCCATTACTAAATATTCCAGGCTACAGGGATTGGTTCACCTACTGGGGGTCCGAGAAATCTAGTCGTGACAGCTTGGTATTAGAGCTCTAGGTTCACCAGTGTCATCGATATAAGAGCTAATGTCTAGTACAGTCCCGTGGATCGGGGAGGATATGTCCGTGCTTAATCTTTGGGAGGCTACAGTGGCATCTTAGGAAATATGACTCTCTTATTGATTTGGTATTGTGCGTAGTCCTTGAAAGTTTCCTAAAAGCACACTTATTCTATTTCATTCTCCCACAGATGGTTCGTACGAGAGCATCGACATCTGGCAGGTTCGAGTCTTCAACTCCAGCGCCCCCGACACCGATTAAGGGACCGGGAGGTCGTAGAGGTAGAGGTTATCCCAGAACAGCTAGAGTTGAGGTAGAGCCTGAGCATGAATATGAGCTAGAGTCAGTTCCTGAGCGGTAACATGTGGACCAGGGGGCAGCCCCGGTACCACTAGCTCAAGTACCAGCTCCAGCACCCACTTCTGTGCTAGCTTCATCCTAAGTTCAGTCTTCAGATATTCGAGGTTTACTATTGCAGCTTTTGGGTATAATTGGAGAGCGGCCTTCTGAGGTAGCATAGACATTCGCTCAGGGGGAAGCCCTGAGTGCACAGAGTTTAGGAGCACAGCCTGCTACTGTGGATCCCCGTGCAGAGGTCATTCTGATCCCATCAATTGCACAGCCTCTTGCTCCTCACCCAGTTATGAAAAAGTCAGAGCAGAAAGCGTTGGGTAGGTTTTTGAGATTACCACCTCTAAGGTTTGCTGGTACTTCTGGACAAGACCCACATGAATTTATTACTACCTGTGAGGAGATGTTATATTATTTGGATTTGCTGGAGACTCACGGGGTTAGTTATACTACCTATCAGCTAGAGGGCCCAGCGAAGTTATGGTGGAGGGCTCAGGTTGCTTGCAGACCACCATCGTCACCTCCTTTGATTTAGTCCGTGTTTTATGAGGCCTTTATGGGCAAGTTCCTGCCTCAGAGTGATTGTGAGCATCACAGGGAGCAGTTTACTCAGCTTATGTAGCATTCTATGACTGTCTCGGAGTATGAGACCCATTTTCACCAGCTAGAACCATTTAGAGATATGATCATTCCTAACGAGGCATATAGGATTCGCAGATTTATATAGGGTTTGAGGCCAGAGATTAGGCAGCCAGTTGAGATATTAGTTGTCGATGGTCGGTCATTTCAGGTTATCGCAGACTATGCCCGTACTGTGAAGGACTTACATCGACATGATCAGGGGGGCAAAGATAAGTGGCCTCGACATCAGGGTGGCTACAGTGGTTCCAGGTATGGTGGTAGAGGTTCAGGCCAGTGGGACCAGGATTATCAGCCACAGCAGCACCAGGGTCAGTCCAGCAGACCGGTTCAGGCTTCACTTCAGACTTTCGATAGTACCCAGTTCGAGCAGGGTCAGAGCAGCCATCAGGGCTATAGCGTTCAGCCTTCAACGGGTACAGCTTCTGGCGTATCAGGCTGTGGTGGCCATACAGGATCTTCTGGTTCATCCCAATTGAGTAGGTCGTCAGGGGCTTGTTTTACTTGTGGTGTGATTGGTTATTTTGCTAGAGATTTCCCCCAGCAGGGTACAGGTTAGCCGGTCGAGCCTTTATGAGCAATTCAGCCTTTGGTTAGAGGGGGTGGTGGTCAGGGTAGAGGTAGTGATCTGCATGGCAGAGCAGGTGGTAGGGATGGTGGTCGGGTAGGTGGAGGTCATCGTCAGTTCTATGCAATCCCGGGGAGACCGAAGGCAGAGGCCTCAGATGCTGTGATTAAAGGTATGATTTTGTGTGCCACCAGTCTACTATGACTTTATTTGATCCTCGATCCACTTGTTCATATGTATCTGCCTACTTTCTGCCTTGTTTAGGGTTGGCAAGTGAGCCATTATTTGTTCCTGTTTTTATTTTGGCCCTAGTGGGAGATTCCTTAGTAAGGGATCAGATTGTGAGATCCTGTGTGATATCTATTGGCGATTTGGAGACTTAGGGTGATTTGATGATACTCGATATGTTAGATTTTAATGTGATACTGGGCATGGACTGGTTATCCCTTCACCATGCAGTTTTGAATTGTTATGCCAAGATCGTTACCATAGCCGTGCCTGGTGTATCTCCATTTATGTGGCAGGGTTCTGTTAGCCATGCACCGTCTAGGATCATCTCTTGTCTTTGAGCTAGGAAGTTGATTTCCCGTGGGTGTTTAGCTTATCTAGCATATGTCTGAGATGTTAGTGTTGACCCTTCATCTCCTGAGTCTATTCCTGTGGTTAGAGACTTCCTAGATATGTTTCCTACCAACCTTCCAGGCCTTCCACCTTAGAGAGATATTGATTTCGCTATTGAGTTAGAGCCGGGCACCAGGCCCATTTCTATTTCTCCTTATCGTATGGCTCCTGCTGAGTTGAGAGAGCTTAAGGAGCAGCTCTAAGATCTGTTAGCTAAGGGGTTTATTAGACTGATTGTACCACCTTGGGGTGCTCCTAATCTGTTTATGAAGAAGAAAGATGGGTTGATGCGGATTTGTATTGATTATCGGCAGCTGAATAGGGTGACAGTGAAGAATAGGTATTTGATGCCGAGGATTGATGACTTGTTTGATTAGCTTCAGGGTTCAGCCGTGTTTTCAAAGATTGATTTGAGGTTCGGCTACCATCAGTTGAGGATTAGGGCGGAGGACATCTCTAAAACAGTATTCAGGACACGTTATGGACATTATGAGTTCCTGGTGATGTCTTTTGGGTTGACTAATTCCCCTGTAGCCTTTATGAACTTGATGGACAAGGTGTTTGGCCCGTATTTGGACTCATTTGTGATAGTTTTCATAGATGACATCTTGGTATACTCGCGTAGTAGAGATGAGCATGAGCAGCACTTGAGGATTATACTCCGGACTTTGAGAAATTATCGGCTTTATGCTAAGTTCTCAAAGTGTGAGTTTTGGCTTGAGTCGGTTACATTCCTAGGGCACGTGGTGTCTACGGATGGGATTAGGGTTGATCCGGGAAAGATTTCAGCGGTTTGTGATTAGCCTAGACCTACTACTCCTACTGTGGTCCGTAGCTTTGTTGGGTTAGTCGGGTATATCAAATGGTTTGTTGAGGGATTTTCTTCCATAGCAGCACCCTGGACTATGCTGACTAGGAAGGATGTCCCATTTCAGTGGTCTGATCAGTGTGAGGATAGCTTTCAGAGGCTTAAGGCCTTACTGACTTCAGCTCCAGTTTTGACTTTGCCAGTTGAGGGTCAGAGTTTCTCTATGTATTGTGATGCTTCTAGGTTTGGTCTTGGTTATGTGTTGATGCAGCATGGTCAAGTGATAGCATATGTATCGAGGCAGCTGAAAGGTTAACGAGCGCAACTACCCCACCCATGATTTGGAGTTGGCGGTAGTAGTTTTTGCGCTTAAGATCTGGAGGCACTATTTATATGGAGTTCATTGTGAGATATTCACCGACCACCATAGTCTTCAGTACATTACGAGTCAGCGAGAGCTGAACTCAAGGTAGAGGAGATGGATCAAGTTGTTGAAAGACTATGATTTTACTATTATGTACCATCAGGGCAAGACAAACGTGGTAGCAGATGCCTTGAGCCAAAAGGCAATGTGTATGGGTAGCCTAGATTCTCTTTCAATTTCAGAGCGACCGTTGGCCTTGGACATACAGTCCTTAGCGAACCATTTGGTTAGGCTTGACTTGTCAGATCCTAGCAGAGTTCTCGCCAGTATCAAGGTTCGTTCTACTTTGATTGATCAGATTTAGGGTCGTCGGTTTGAGGATCAGCGATTGGGTGACCTTCGTGATCAGGTTGTTCAGGGTGAGGCCAGTCAGGCTACTCTAGATTCAAATGTGGTTCTGAGGTTTGATAGACGCCTTTGTGTTCTGAGGGTTGGTGATTTGATTTAGTTGATTCTCCATGAGGCACATTGTTCTAGGTATTCCATCCATCCTGGTGCAGCCAAGATGTACAAAGATTTGAGGCAGCTTTACTGGTGGAGTGGTATGAAGCGGGACGTAGTGGAGTTTGTATCTCGGTGCTTGAACTATCAGCAGGTAAAGTTCGAGCACATGAGACCTAGTGGTTTGATGTAGCAATTTTCCATTTCAGAGTGGAAGTGGGAATGGATTACTTTGGATTTCATAGTTGGTTTGCCACGCACTTCCAGGGGTTTCGACTCTATTTGGGTGATTGTTGATCAGCTGACTAAGTCAGTGCACTTCTAGCCAATTCAGACTACTTACGGTGCAAAGAGGTTAGCTCAGATTTACCTTCGTGAGGTTGTTCGGTTGCACGGGGTCCCAGCTTCTATCATTTCAGACCGCGGCACTCAGTTCACATCTCAGTTCTGGAGGGTTGTTCAGCGAGATTTAGGTATAGAGGTTTAGCTTAGTACTGCTTTCCACCCTCAGACAAATGGCCATTCCGAGAGGACCATTCAGGTCCTAGAGAACATACTTCGGGCCTGTGTTCTTGACTTTGGAGGTTCTTGGGATCAGTTTGTGCCTTTAGCTGAGTTTGCATATAATAATAGCTTTCATTCCAGCATTAGCATGGCACCTTTTGAGGCTTTGTATGGTAGGCATTGCAGATCGCCAGTTGGTTGGTTTGATGGTTTCGAGTCTAGGCCACAGAGTACAGATTTACTTCGAGATTCCTTAGACCGAGTCCGAGTGATTTAGGACCGACTTCGGGAAGCTCAGAGCAGGCAGAAGAGTTATACTGATCGTAGGCTTCGTGCCTTGGAGTTTAGTATTGGTGACTTGGTGTTTCTCCGTGTATCGCCCATGAAGGGCGTGATGAGATTTGGTCGATGGGGCAAGCTTAGCCCCAGGTTCATTGGGCCGTTTGAGATTCTACATAGGGTTGGTAGTGTTGCCTATATGTTAGCTTTGCCTCCGATGTTTTCAACTGTTCACCCAGTTTTTCATGTCTCGATGTTGCGCCGATATTTGCCAGATGAGTCTCATGTGTTGCATTGGGATTTGGTTCAGTTAGACAAGAGTTTGTCATTTGTTGAGGAGCCGAAAGCTATTCTGGCCATAGATATCAGGAGATTGAGATCTAGGGAAATTCTGGTTGTGAATGTTCAATGGAGACATCGTCCGGTCGAGGAGGCTACTTTGGAGATCGAGAGTGAGTTGCGTACTCAGTACCCGTAGTTGTTCGAGCCTTCAGGTACTTCCTTGTCCTTGCCTTTCAAGGACGAAAGTCCTTTTTAGTAGTGGATGATGTAATGACTCTTTCGGTCATTTTCGCATATACATTTTCCTTGTACTATTAGAACTTTCCTATAGCTGCCCCAAGTCATTTATGGCTTGCTGGGACTGGTGGTTCGGTGCCCTGGCCGTTCGGTTGGTCTTTATGACCAATTTCCTATCTTAGGAGCTGAGTATAGAAATCGTGCGATGGTAATTTGCGATCGTATGACATTAACCTTTGTCCCGTAGCAAAGGCTTGCGAGTCTAAAATTGAGAATTTTATTTACATCGCGCATATTTGAAAATATTTTATTTAAGAGTTGAATGTGGTAAAAAGTTATATTTTTATTGCCTTCCTAAAATATTTTAAATGTTTATGAAAAAAAATACTTTTGTTATGATATATTTGTGTATGCATTTATTTTATAAGAGTTTTATAAATTATTAATATTTTAACGGAGATAGTAAACTTTGTTATGTTGAAAATTGTTATTATAATATAGTAGGTTTCATTTGAAATAATTTTCTATCAATTATGATATATTTGAAAAAATTTATTTATTTTACCACGAGCTTATACAATACCCGAATATATACAAAATAGAGAAGAAGTTAGGTGGTACGTGGAAGTGAAGTGGAGTGTACAACAACTAGTTAAATGTGTGGTGGCACTTTATATATCAATGAGATAAAGTGATGCAATTGTGTACAATAAATCCTTTTTTTTTAGAAAAAAGGTCGGTTGTTTGTTGTGTATCCATATGTCTACTTAACATATGATTTAGCTCATATAGGTAATTTAGATATTTAATAAAAGTTGGGAGAAAAGGGTGATGCTACCATGTCAGCATATATGCTCTAACATTGTTTTCTTTCATTTTTCCATTAAGAATTAATTGTCTATATCCTTTGTGAACACACTGCTATATATGTGTGTGCATATATTTGCATACGTTTGAGAAGGTTTTGGGGAAATATTATTTTGATGTTATATTTGATCTCCAAAAGGAAAATCAATTATCTAAGTCAAGTTATTCAAGCCTAAATTCGAGTTTGATTTTTGTTTTGGAGCTTCTCGGAGTGTTTTGGACTTGGACATTATCGTTCTAGCAGTTTATCATCAGACGACAGGTAGGTTACGGTCTAAACTCCCTAGACTTAGCATATATCGGATAAAATTGTACTAGCTGACATCCTTGGGTTGGATTATTAGGTTGGTACCACAGACCTTGACCAATTTATTCATGTCCGCCTGCTTTTGTTCCTCCGATGCTTGTAGTACTTGCCGATACGTTTTATTTACTCTTGTGGTCCTGTGAGGCCTTGTTGACTCTGGAATATAGAAGATGGGTTATTGGGAATGTCCGCGGTCCCGGACATAGAACTACCTTCTAGGCTGGTTATGCTTTCTGAGTAGTTGTGGGCTTGTGCAGGGCCGATAGGTTGATTGTGAGCTGTTGGATGGCTATTTATGTTGATCATTCATTTTCATGCATACAAAGAGGATTTATCCATGTTTTACTACAGTTTTGGCTTCGGGCCTACTGGAATTATTTTCTAAACCTTGCGTGGCCCTGGGGGGCCATTTTCGATGGGGAATGAACTGAAAATGGTTCGATTTAACTTATGAATATTCTTGGGGTAAAAGGAGGATAAATTATGATTTATATCACTAGTTTCACTATTAACAGTAGACTCGGCAGGGACGAGGTACTAGTTGAGTTTCTTACCAAACTGGGATGATTTTAGTCTTGGTCGGACCGAGCATCTGAGATGACTTTCTACTATTTAGACCCGATTATGCCTGGGCACCCTTGGAGGGGTTTTTGAGATATTTTCCCACTACTTTAGTCTTGGACAGGGTCTGGGCATGCATATCCGAGACTGGGTCTCTATCTTGAACCCGGGCTTGCTTTCGGATGACATGTCTTGATACTGAGTTTTAGTATGGGGTCCAGGACCTTCATGGACCTTGTTGTCCGGGCCTGGGGTTTTGGGTTGCGTGTGCCGGAGGAAGGTTATATGGTGGAGTAGAGGTATACGGGCAGTTTCCTTCCATGGAACCTACCTGTTGGGCCCAATCGGCACTGGTGGAGGTACATACAGGTTTCTATCCCACCCTGAGGTTATCATGCATCATATCACCCAGTGTTTGAGGTTCCACCCTTGTTTGTTATTTGTTGATTGTACGCTCTGGTAGTATGGGATGCCGGAGGGTTTGTTTTCACTTGATTGTGTTCCTCGGTTGTATGGGCGGCCGAGGGGCTATAGGTAGACTCTTGTTACTTTATCCTGATACTATCCCCTGTCACGATTATGATTCTTAGATATTATCGCAACGTTGTTAGTTCTGGTTTTGAGATTGATATGATTAGTTTAGTTATTGATTCCTGTTTTCTGAGCATGTCTATCTTTAGTCTTCTCTCCCATCCCTTATACTTGAGTTTACCGATATACCGTCCACTTCTTAAGCCTATTACGTATAAATTGTTATTGCGAAGGTCCCAGGTGCGTCATTTCTTACTTTCACATGTGCCTGTTGTGTCTATATTCTACTTGTTGGCCTTACATACTGTTTTTATTGTCTTCCGCTGGGCTAGTTCCTGTGTACCTTCTTCGGTGATTTCCGTGACTACTTGCTTCTATTCTGTCTGTTACTACGCTTTTATCTTATATATGCCCAGTCGGCCTGTGATACCTGTTGGGTACCTTATGCTTCGCATTTGGTGCTCATACTACACTCTGCATCTTCTGGTGCAGATCCTAGTATGGTCCATCGCCATTAGATCGTTGTGATTCATGCTCGGAGATCGTTTGGGGACTACTTCAAACTGAGGGTGAGCTCTTGGCAATTGGAGCTTAGCTTTAGTTTATCTTTTGCTTTATGTACTCTATTACCATTCGGAGACATCTGTATAAATGATACCAAGTTTTGGGTTTGGTTTGGCTTTTGCTTACGCATTGCTCATGCTTATTTCTTTACCTTATTTCTCTTGTTTCCACTGATATTATGCTTTTTCCGCTTGCTTGTCAGATAGTAGCCTATTACTAAATGTTCTGGGCTACAGGGATTGGTTTGCCTGCTGGAGGGTTGTAGGTGCCATCATGACCGAGAAATCGGGTTGTGACAATATGATAGACATAACCCTTAGAGATCATTTTCCTAGCCTTGAGATAAGATATGAAATGACCTTTGAAGAATGGAGAACTACCCTGCCACTCTAAGATAGGTTAATTAGGAAAATTGAAGCTGACTATTCTGGTTCGGTAATCAACCGAGGCATAACATGTATGTAACCATTCCATACCAAGAATAACTTCAAAATCAGTCATCTCTAACTCTACTAGATTGGCTGAGGTGACTCTATGAAGAACTGAGATAGGGAAATCTCTATATACCCTTTGGGCTGGGACTGACTCACCAACTGGAATAGAAACATGAAAGGGCTCTAGGAGTTGTTTTGGACTGACTCCAAACTTGTAAGCAACATAAGGGGTTACAAATGACAAAGAAGCTCGGGGGTCTAGTAAAGCAAAAGTATCGAGAGAGAAGACTTGCAACATAGCAGTGACTATATTTGGGGAAATCTCTTGATCCTGGCGGGAAGACATAGCATAAAGACGGTTCTGGTGCTGACCGCCACCAGTGCCAGAAGTGGTACCTTGTTGGGCTGCCCAAGTAGACTGTGTCCTGCCACCTCCACTCCTCTTCTTGGCTGAAGGGTAATCCCTGATCCTATGACTAATCTGTCCACATCTGAAACATCCCTCTCTGCCAGCAAAACACTCACCAGGATGACTCTTACCACACTTGTTGCAACTAAGGTAGTGAGTACCCTTTGCAACACTCCCCTACGGATGAGAACCTGATCTTTTATATGTCTGATCATGCCTAGGCCTGGAGGACTGAGTAGGAGCACTAGCTGATGATGGCATAGGTCCTGATGACCTCTTCTGAAATGAAGAACGATCTCCGCCTCCAGACCTCTGATGACTAAAACCTGAATTCTTTGTTCTGGCCGTCTTGTTCTCCCTTGCCATTTTCTTCAACTTATCTCTCTCAATCTCTTGAGCATGAATCATAAGCATAGAGATATCCATGTCCCCCAATAGCATACCGGTCTTGCACTTCTTTTTCACCAAGTCTGACACACCATAAATGAACCTGCTCATCCGATCCTTCGAATCGGCTACCATAGAAGGATCATATCTAGAAAGCTGAGTGAACTTCAACCCATACTCCTGAACCGACATAGATCCTTGCCTCAACTTCATAAACTCTTCGGCCTTAGCCTCCCTCAACTCCCTAGGGAATAACCAATCAAGAAACACTCTCTCAAAGCACTCCCAAGTCATAGGGACCGCATCCCTACCCCTAGTATCCTTCCACTGAGCATACCAATGTGAGCCACATCCTTGAGCTGGTAGGAAGCTAACTCAACACCATCAACACTGACAATTTGCCTCCCTACCCCTAGTATCCTTTCACTTCATCTATGAAAATTTGTAGGTCCTCACCAACCTTAGACCCTAAAACCTCTGGCGGGTTCACACGAATGAAGTCTCGAACTGTGGAAGCAACTGCCCCACCATGAGGGTTAGCAGGAACAGGTGCTTGTTGATTGGCTTGATTGGCCATCTCATGAGCTAACATCTGGATAGCATTCCTGAACTCCGTATTAGTGACCTCGTGGTCTGGAACCAAAGGATTAGCATTTCAAGCGTTGTCTCGACGAGGCATAATCTGAAGTGCATAAAGATTGGATTAGAGGAGTAATAGAGTTAAACTCTATTGCACGATATTGATCATGAAAGAAGTGAAGTTTTTCATAAAACATCTCGTAGATTTCCTCTCATAAGTGTGGCGCGCTTCACACCTATAAAAGAGACTCTACTTAATGCAGCTTTCAGACACTCTCGGACTTTTGAACCTGATACTCTGATACCAAATTTTTCACGCCCCAAGGCTACCCCCTAGACGTAACACGGTACCCGAGATCACAAGTGATCCTAAGTTAACCTTTGGTCTTAGCATGACTTAAACATAATAAATAATCTTAACGGAAGCAACAAACCGAAGTGGTAAGCAAGCAAAATCATCATATAGATCATGGTCTAGAAGTATCAAAATCCGACACCACAAATACTGAATATCTAGTTATGTCTGAAAAGCCTCTAAACTGACATAATGAGTTGATGGGACGAGACCCAAGCTAACTCCAAATACTGAAAGAAAAGACACTAAGATAGCTAAACTGATACTAGTCCTCGAAGGATGAGGACTCACCAATCCGGGCTAGAAATCCTGCTAGTGTCTAGCCATGAGTCTGAGATCGAGAGCCTGAATCTGTATCATAATAGGATGCAACATAAGAAGTATACCTCAATACTATAGGATGTACTGAGTATGCGAGATATGCAGAATCTGAAGTAAACATGCTAAAAGTATGCTTGAGACTAAAATCATCTGATAATAGTAAGATCTATAATGCAATGACTCAATGCAATATCATAAGCTGAAAACATACTTATAATCGTAAGTAGTAATAGCAAGTCTAAAAATCTGAAAGCAAAGAGTCAAATACATTTAAAATCTTGAAATCATTTATGTGGGAGATTCTCGTAACCGACATAGACCATGTGACCTACATGGAATCCGATATATCCTCCCCATCGAAAGGACCTAATATACCTTGCTGGGGTATAGAGGCATTAGTGGCGTGATCATAATTTTTGATACCCAACTGAAGGGCGAAATGAACCTATGGGGGCACGTAGTTTTGGGACTTAGGATACTCTCACCCCATCCAACTCAGTGCTAAATACTACTCCCAAAAATGTACTATAGCTCATATATATACTGGCATATCTAATGCAAAAACTAATCGTAACTCATGAACATATCTGATGTCAAATCTGTTCGAAAAGCATATGGACATATTTGATGTCATGCCATTCTCAAATCATAAGTCTTAAAAGCTTAGCATAGCCATAATTCAAATCATACTTTTTTCTAAATCTATAACTTGAAGAATTAAGCATGCAATTTCATAAATACTTGAGGTCATGTTATCTAAACATGCCAATTTTACTTAAAAACATGCAATTGGGTGAAATCATGCTAGAAATCATTCTCAATGCCTGGGCTTTTGAAAAAATTTGAGGAATCATATATTAATCATGGGTAAAATGTTAGAAACTATTAATTGATGCAAATAAACTGAACTCAAAACAATTTCATAAATTGGGTAAGAACCCTATTTTTATAGCTTCATAAATCCAAAGTAAAATCATGGGTTTTGGGCATAAGGGTGAAAGAAATCCCTTATTGAATATCCACATACCTGAATTGAAGCTTTCTTAATCTAGGACTTGAGGGATGGAGGCTTGAAGATGAAATCCTTAGCTTGGAGCTTGGGAGAATGGAGACACTTTCCTCTTTTAGAACTAGAATGAGAGTTTGGGAGAAAACTTAGGCTAGTTAGGGATAAAAACCTTCTAGAATTGCCCAAAATAACCTCACTTAGGAGTTAAAAGGGTGAAAAATTACAAAAATATCCCTGAGAAATAAGCTTAAAAACTGTTGAAGTGACTCAACTTCAGGTACCACGGGTGGGTCTAAGAACCGTAGATTGGAATGACGACCAGTGGAAATGACCCGTGGAATCAGAAGCCACATCTGAGGCCTTTCTGAAACTCCATTCCACGAGGCATTGAACGGTCCGTGAAATGAAACGATCGCAGTCCTGTGACTCGTGGTTTTAACTTAGAAAAGTGAGGATCCTCTGATCCTCAAGAACTACGAATGACAAGATGGCTCGTAAAATAAAATAATGGGTCGTCAATTGACTCGTGTTTCCAAGACCCTTCATGGAGGGTCCTCTGATGATCAGAACCATGGATCATAGAACGAGTACGTGGTTCTAATCCACGATCTGTGAAGTGATCCATAAATTTAGAGAAGGCAAAACAGACGGTCAAACCGCGGATCAGACCACGGGTCGTGATCCAGAACGACGACCTGTGAACGTGATTGTGATCTCTGGGAACGTTATAAATTTTCAGAAATCCAAGTTTAAAGGTTCGTTTGAATTTCGGGGGTATTACATCTAGATAATTCGTCCACGCATTTTCAGCTGCTAATCATCTCTCCCCCTAATGTTAGAAAATCTAACATTTATCTTCAATGTTGTTTGAAAGCCATTTTTGTGCGTGGTGGAGCAATTAAATCACATAAAGCAAATTCAAAAAAAAAATTAGATGAGAATTATTTGATTCTTGATCCTGGACCAATAATATAGGGGAACCTTGTTTGCTTGATTCGTACAAGTGTTGCTACATGTGAAATAACACATTTTATATCAATTTTCTTTTTGAAAGATTTATTCTCATAATTAATTATTTAGCTATAATTGAAGGCATATAATTTCTGCTAAACCAACCAGCATTACCAATATAATTTTATAGTTAGGAACCATGCTCTTAATTTAATAATTTGAGCAAATAACCTTGCAAAAATCAAATTGCAAGTTGATAGTAAAGCACATGTGACCAATCATAGATGCATCTGTTAAATTATATAATAGTAAACGATCCACATGGCAGGTGAACGGGCCCATATTTACCTTGTTATACGTTCTAAAATTCAAGGGATACAATTTCACCTTAACTGGTATAATATTTAATTTTTCAGAGAACAAGCAGCATAAGAGAATTCTTGAAGAACCTTTTATTTCTTCAATATGCCAATTTGAATTCTCAATTATTTGCACATCTTATATAAATCGGGATGGTCAATCGGTCGTGCCAACTTTTATATTTTTTGTAAATTTTGAGTTTACTATCGCATGTGATTTCATCACCATGCCCATATTTGTGTACTCCAAACATGAGAAACGGGCATGTAACCTTTCACATAAATATTTATAACCTCCTTCGAAATATGAAGATATAAAATCTTCCCATAATTTATAGTCTCAATATAACAATTCCTTTTTTTTCAACTCCTTTTGAAACTTAAAAAGTTTCTTTTGAGACTTACTACAACCCCAATTTTATGAATAATTTTCTCCGGATAGTAATACATTAGCTTTTCTGGAGCTCTCAATTAATTTTGTATACTATCACATATTTTACACACCATGCATATGGTAAACTCCTCTTTCAAGGAGAAAATAATTGTCATTAAATCATTATAAGTAAGACTCTTTTCTTGTTTTACTTTTGCCTTCTATAATTTATTTTTATAAGGTTTGGTAAAATTCTTTTAGCGTACCATATATACGCGATCAATGACAAATTCGTTCAGCCACACCATAATATCCATTTGGTCATGGCCAAAAATTTTATAGGCAAGAATTATTTCTTGCTTTTACCCTTTGGTAGATCATGATAGGACATGCTATAATACCAATGACCTTTTTATACCAAAATAAAATTTCTTTATTTCTCTTCAACCTTCCGTAGAGATGAGTTTTGGTATTTATCCAATCATATATAAGCACGTCATTATGCACAATTTTTATCACATCTTGATGTGTTTATTTTCAAGAATAACCGAGCATTTATTATGCTTATCACAAGTCACATTCTCTTCACAGAATTAACTATAATCATATATTGCTTCATAAATTTTTATTTGAAGCTAATTTTCATACCTTCAAATTTATCATATTTATATGACACATCTCAACATCACTTTGAAAGGTAAAGTGCACCACCACTTTTGTATTCTTTTATTTTGATGGAGGATTTATAAAAAAATTCAAATTAGGTCCACAAAAATTACGTATAAAATGACTTTTCGTACCAAATCACAATTACTATCTTCACCCTTTGAAGTACCATTTTGAGAATCCATAATGTTCTTCATTTTTACCACAAAGATGACTAATATTATTTGTCCTTTGTTACACTCATATTCATACATTCAACCACTTGTCTTCTTACAGACTTATTATGCACTGCTATCATATTCACAACATGTAATGGAGCAAATCAATAGGGCAAATTTCATGATTTTTCATCAAAAGTACATTATTTTGCCTTAGCCATCATTTTATTATCATTATGGTGTATTAGGACATAAACCCAATGCTTTACCCACATAAAAACGTGTTAGACCATAATACGCTAGGACTAGAACCCAACATCTTATCATCATGGTGCACCAAAACTTCAACTTGATGTCTTACTCTCATAAATTCATGCTAGTCACTGGCTAGAGGGCGACCGACCTACCGGACCGGAGGCAGCCGAGAATGTTATGTAAAAAGGACCAAGGAGGATCCTATCCGTCAGGAGAAGGAGGAGGAGTAGGAATGGCGAAGAGAGGCGGCTCGGCAGGGAAGGAATGGGAAATCGTCAAGGATGACTTCTTTGTTGGCGGAACGAAGGGCTAAATAGCGAGAGTGATTCTCTGAGCCGGTCTGGATTTCCAACGCCTCGGGAAACTGGGAACCCGAACCCAATATTTTACCCTCATAATGCATCAGGACAAGAATTCGATATCGCGATGAAACTTCAATCCACCATCTTACCATCAATCACTGACATAATAGGCCAAAGTTCACCAAGAGCGGTTATAATTTTGATGATTATAAGAACAAAAATGTTCAATTGTTAGATTCAAAATGAATTCAAATAAAAATGTAAAAAAGTTTAACTTACCCAATTATGCCACTAAAGTTTAGTGTAGCTAATCTGCAACTTAGTAAACCACAAAGGCTCAAATGTTATAATATCAGATATGGTGAATTGAGATTATGGATGTAAAATATTTAAGTTTATGAACCATCTATAAATAATATATGGGAACAGATTATCAAACACTCAAATCATAAGCTACTATGCAAACACTCAAATCATAAACTATTACACAAACATTCATCTGATACCAAGGAAAATTGAGATGCATATCAAATAATAACTCTTCCATATATTTACATGACCTATCAATGCGTATTACAAGATCTGGGAGAGATACTCATAATTAATTATCTTATATTAGGATAGCAGATTTAAGATCACCACAAAATACATCTCTTACTAATCGATTCGAGGGAGCATACTACTTATTTTACAGAAATTCAAGCGGCGCCATACGAGTACAAAAATATCAACATACATAAAGGAAGATAATAAGTCTCCCACATAAGGAAATATGCATTTCACATAGAAATAACGAAAGAAACAACAATAAATATAGGAACCCAACCCGTCCAACCTATTTAAGTTTGGGTTTGTTATTGACCCATTCATTTGTTAGGTCAACCCATTTCAACCCATTAAAATTTGAGTTGATATGTAACCTGAATTAAATCATGAGAAATCTTGTTAAAATATTTTAATTTTTTTTTATACGTTATATATAATCATAATAAATAAAAAACTAATTTTACTAGATACTAAAAAATTTATAAAAGAACAAATAAAGCAATTAAAAGTTAGTAAAAATTGGGCAGTTTGAGTTATGACCTGTTACTTAACCCGTTTTGATCCAAGCAAATTTGGGTTGAGTTGGGTCATGACCCGATTATTATCTTGACCCATCGCTCAAATTTGACTCAACCTGTCCAATTGCCACCCCTAAACAAATACATGACTTGCATTATGAGGTATGCATTACACACTAGTGCCTAATCATTTACCAAGTACACAAAAAATCCAAAAAAACTAAGGTGGTTAACAGAGAAGTTATAGCACAAATTAACAGTAGCTTTACACTTTAAATTTGTGGCACTAAGTAGCAAAAATTTGCATCTAATAGAATTGGATGGCAAATTAAATTATGAATTTGTTTGGCAGACAACTTCAAATTAAAATTCTATTTAAAGTATGTATAGCTTACGAATACATACTAGAAGCTCAACTTGAAAGAATCGAAATGATATTAGAGACTTATGCTGATAATGTGTCATAAAATCAAATAAAAAGAGTAATAATATAAGTAAGAAAGTAAACTAAAAGTGATAGATTAAGAGAAGAGAGTTTTTTTATTTTTCCAAGTGTTCCCAATATTTTCAAGTATATACAATATGAACTCTTATATCTCTATTTATATTGTTACATAGAGGCGTATAGAAGGTTGTCATAAACATGATATTAACTATGGAGGTTATGAGAATAGGTTATGGGGTGAGGGAGTTATGCCCATAATGGTGTATGGAGTAGTGGAGGATTAACAATACATTATTGAGAAGATTGGTATAAGTAACTTTTTAGGAGTTATGGACATCCACATAATTATATTAGAGAAAAATACATAGTTGCCCCACAGGAGTAAATTATTTACATCTAAATACCCCCTTACATAAAATACCCCCTAACTAATTACAGGGGAAAAAAAAAAATCTCTGTGATACCTTGTCGGTGTATATCCCTCTATCAGTATCATATAGGACTAAACTCTTTTTTTTAAGAAATAATTAAGAGAAAATATTAATTATTTTATTCATTTTTTTATTTTATCTACTTCTTTTCTTTTTTTCTTTCTTTCTCTTTTTTTCTCTCATATATTTTTTTATTCTTTATTTTTTTTCCTTTTTTTCATTTATTTTTTTCTCAAATCATATTATTCTTTATTTTTTCACCATGATCTAATTTTTTACTCAATTTTAACTCCTTTGTTTTTAATTATTATGTTTTTTCATTTTATTTAATTCTTTTTTCTTTTATTTTTTCTCCATAATCTAATTTCATTCACTTTTTTTTACTCTTTTTTCATTAAGGTATACTTCAGTCTTTACACTCTCCAGTCCTCCATGATACCATCACAGTATATCATATACTGATATGGTATCATGGATGGATGCTTCAGTCCTTCAACAAGACACTCCTCAGTCCTTTGTGATACCATCACAATATATCGATATACTAACATGGTATCATCCTTCAATAAGTCACTCATCAATCCTCTATGATACCATCATAGTATATTTATATACTGACATGGTATCTTGGAGGACTATTTCAGTCCTTCAATTAGACACTCTATAATATACCACGATATCATCATAGTATATTTATATATTGTCATGATATCATGAAGTACTGCTTCAATCCTTCAATGAGACAATAAACAGTCTTCCATGATACTATAATAGTATATATATATATATATATATATATATATATATATATATATATATATATTATTATATATATATACTATATATATATATATATATATATATATGACATGGTATCATGTAGTAATGCTTCAGTCCTCAATGAGACACTCCTCAGTATACCACCACAGTATATCTATATATTGTCATGGTATCATTTACGTTTGCTTTTTTCCTTAATGATACTATCACAATACATCTATATACTGACATGGTATCGTGGAAGACTACTTCAGTCCTTCAATAAGACATTTTCAATCTTTCATAATACGATCACAGTATATTCATATACTATCATGGTATCATTGAGGTTTGTTTCATGCCTCAATGATACCATCACAATATACCGATATACTTTCATGGTATCATTGATGTATGTCTCAGTCCTTCAGTGAGACCTCCATAATATCATCACAACATATCTACATAATGACATGGTATCATTAAGGTATGCTCCTATCACTCAATGAGATACTCCTCAGTCATTCTTAATTAATTATTGTTATAATTTATTTATTAATTTTCTTAATTTTTTATCAGTATAAAATAATTAGATAATATCTTTATTTTTCTATCTTGTTTTATCTTTAAAAAAATGGATAAAAAGAAGAATATAATCTAACCCAAAAAAGAATTAAGATAAAACAAAACAAAACAAAAAATGAGGCATTAATTACTACTACAATGAGGGTGCATTATAAATTATTTTTTTTAATAATTTAGATTTTAATAAATATGCTAGTAGATTTTAAATATTTTTCTTAGTTAATTTTTATTGTAGTTTAATTATTTAATATTTCTAATCTAATATTATTAGTTAATATTTTTATTTTTGTATTTTATTTTCATTTTTACAAAAGAAAAAATATAAAAAGGAACAAAAAAAGATAAGCTAACCAAACAACAAAAAGATAATTAAGAGCTTGTTTGGCTTAGCGGTTGAAAATTGCTTATTTTGAGAAACACTTTTATAAAATAACTTTTCAGAAAAGTGCTTTTGAAAAAGAGCAATTTGTGTTTGACTAATTCATTTGAAAAGTGCTTTTGATAAAAAAAATTGTGTTTGACTAATCTTTTTTAAAAAGTGCTTTTAAGAGGCAAATTACGAAAACGGACAGGTATCAATGGACTTTTACTATTAGGATTATTTTATCGAGAGAAATTAATTTAAATATATATTATAAAAATTTTAATTAAGTTTTTATTTTTATTTAATTAAGAAATACATATTAAAATATTTCAATCAATATTATACATAGATACATAAAAAGATATTAAATATTGATATAATATTAATATAATGATTTAATATATTAACATACATCAAGCAAAATAAATTTAAAAAATGTAAAATAAAATAAAGAATTTATGGTGTAAAATGAAGAATAAATTTTTTAAATTAAACTTAATAAAACTTATTAGATATGCTAATTAATTAATAAGGAATATATTAGTAAATATGTATAAATGATAAGGATAATTTTATCTTTAAAAAAATAATTTTCTGCTTCTTCCCAATAACAGAAAACTGCTTCTGCTTCTATTTAAAAGCAATTTTGCTAGTTAGCCAAACACTTTGTTTTACAAAAACAAAGCATTTTTTTCAAAAAAAAAATACTCCTTCCGTTTCAATTTGTTTGACCTGTTTTCTATCTTAGTCCGTTTCAAAAAGAATGATCCTTTCCCTTTTTAGTAACTTTTTAATCTCAACTTTTCACATGGCATGTTTAAGACCACAAAATCAAAGGGCATTTTGATACATTTCACATATTTTTAATTTAAGACCACAAAATTCAAAAGTCTTTTTTATTTTTTTAAACTTTATACCAAGTTAAAATAGATCAATCAATTTAAAACAGGGAGTACTTTTTTGTCACCCAATTGCTAGGCCAAATAGGCTATAAGAGAAAGAAATAGAGATCAAAAGAGAAACAACTAAGTTTATCAAAAAAAGAAGAGGATAACAAACGGGGGGGGGGGGGGGGGATAATTATGGAAGTTGGAAGTCGGCTGCAGAGTTTAAGGACCACAATTTATGGGATTAATTCATTATTCTCATTGTATTTGGGAAGGGTGTACTCGGGTAAATAATTTTAGCCGTCCGGGTATTAGAGAAATTAGTTAGGAAGGGGGCATTTAAGTGTAAATACTTTATATTTTTATTTTATTTAGTGTGTTTTTTCCATTGTATTAGTTTATAACAGAAGGCTATTTTTATAAGATTTTTTAGGGCAACTTTCAGAAATAACCTAATTGTAGACGAAAATAGAATAACATAGCAACACTTTCAATAATTACAAAATGTAGCGCCGCTGTATCAATTTCGCTGGCTACCTGTTGTATCAACTGTATGTAATTGATGGTATTTGATATAAAATATAAATACAGTAGCTAATTACTGACTGTATTCCTCTTGTATTTTATATTTTCACATCTCTGTCTCTCCTTCAAATGTATCAAACTTATCATTTGTATTTTGTATTTTCACATCTCTGTCTCTCCTTCAAATGTATCAGTTGTACTTGTATATAAACAAGTATATGCATCATTTGTATTTTTTTAGTCTATCATATACAAATATAAATGTATCGTTTATATCATTTGTATTTGGATTGTTCAAATTGTATCAACAAATACAATTCATATCAACAAATACAAGTGTACAATTCATATCAACAAATACAAGTGTATGAACAAAAACAATTAGTATTAGCAAATACAAATGTATCAACGAATACAATTGTATACAAATGTATCTTTTGTATTTGGATGATGCAAGTTATATCAACAAATACAATTTGGATTAACGAACACAAAAAATAAGCATAAAAAATACATAAAGCAACAAATGTATCCACGAATACAAGAATACAACTCCTTCACTTCTTCCTTATTTCTTTGCCGAGCTAAAAATCAGACATAGCAAGAGACAAATTAAAAGAGAAGTAAGAGAGATTGAACGGATTTTGGGGCACTGAAGCTCTGAGGATGGTGACGAGAATGAGGGAGGCAGCGAGAGAGAGGGATAGGAGGAGAGAAGCGAACAAATGGGAGAGAGGAGGAGAGTGGCGAGAGAGAGGGAGAGGGGGAGCGAGACGAGCAGATGGGAGAGAGGAGGAGAGTGGTGAGAGAGGCAGCAAGGGTGAGAGACAACATGGTTTTTCTAAAGTATTGCTATCTGACCATGGTTTATAATTAATACAAAATTAGACTATGTTGGTAAATTAAGGCCTTAAATATGCCTATATGTGTAGTTTTTCCTAAATTTAACTGAGACTCAAGAAGTCCGTCTACCTCTTTCTTCTCCGCTAAGTGGGACTATTGTATTCCTCGTCTTGTCCGCCCCTTTCAGGCCATTCTTTTTTTCTTTTAAAAAAAATGTCTCTTTCCTTTTTTAAAAACTCTTTATTTTTAACTTTTCATATGACATATTCAAAATCACAAGATTAAATTATATTTTAATATATTTGATATATCTCTGATTTAAAATCACAAATTTCAAACAAATTGAAACGGAGGTACTATTACAGTAACATAACCCAAACTAATTGAATCATTCGGCATTTCCAATGGCGTCGCTGCTCCAGTACAGGTCCCCTGCTGCTCTCTCATTTTCCTCAACAATCTCTTCTTCTTCGTCCATCCGACGGAGCTTGTCTGCATTCCCTCGCCGATACAAACTGTCCGCTGTCCAATCGAAGATCCGTGAGATCTTCATGCCCGCCCTCAGCTCTACAATGACTGAAGGAAAGATTGTCTCCTGGGTTAAGTCGGAGGGTGACCTTCTCTCGAAAGGAGAATCTGTCGTCGTCGTCGAATCTGATAAAGCTGACATGGACGTTGAGACATTCTACGATGGCATTCTCGCTGCTATCGTTGTCAACGAGGGTGAGACAGCTCCTGTTGGCGCTCCTATCGGCCTCTTGGCTGAGACTGAAGACGAAATTGCCGAAGCCAAAGCTAAAGCCAAAGGCCAATCCGTAGTGACAACTCCTCCTGCTACCACTGATGCTGCTCCCAAAGTTGCTCCTCCTCCGTCAGCGGCTACTACTTCTGGGCCCGGAAAGATAATTGCTACTCCTTATGCAAAGAAGTTGGCAAAGCAGCATAAAGTTGATATCAACAAAGTGATTGGGACGGGTCCATTTGGACGGATTACTCCGGACGATGTCGAGAAAGCAGCAGGAATTACACTTGCGCCATCTAAGAGCATCCCCGCAGCCAATGCAGTAGCTTCTCCAACTCCGTCTGCCTCCAAAAAAGCTTCTGCAACTACCTTTCCTGAGATTCCAGCGTCCACGGTTGTTCCTTTCACCACAATGCAAGCTGCAGTATCAACGAATATGGTGGAGAGCCTCTCTGTTCCCACATTCCGTGTTGGATATCCAGTCAGGACAAACGCCCTTGATGCTTTGTATGACAAGGTAAGTTGATCTAATTTGAGCCCATCAAATGCTGTGCCGGGAATTTCATGGAAATTGCAAATGACCTAACGCCTATTTGCATTTCAATTCTGGTGCTTGACAAAATTCAATTAATAACAGGTTAAGCCAAAAGGCATTACAATGACTGCATTGTTAGCTAAAGCTGCAGCAATGGCCCTGGCTCAACATCCAGTTGTAAATGCGACTTGTAAAGACGGAAAGAGCTTTACTTATAATAGCAGTATAAATATTGCTGTTGCTGTGGCAATTAATGGTGGATTGATCACCCCAGTGCTTCAGGATGCTGACAAGGTAGCAAAACCCAATTCTCTTTTCCTAATTTAGGCAGCATCTCTTCTCATGGGTTGGTCTAATTCAAAAGTGAGCTGGAGAAATATCGTGACAATGCTTATGTTTTGTTACCTTGGTGTAGTTGGATCTTTATCTGTTGTCTCAAAAGTGGAAGGAATTGGTAGACAAGGCTAGGGCTAAGCAACTTCAGCCACACGAGTACAATTCAGGTAATAATTTGCTTCATTTGATCTTTTGTTATTAGGTTTGTACCTCGATGGCTAAATCATCTGTTGAGATCTTTGGGTACTGAAATACGCCTTTTCTATTTAGGGACTTTCACATTGTCCAACTTAGGCATGTTTGGAGTGGACAGATTTGATGCTATTCTTCCTCCAGGCCAGGTTAGAAATTAGATACAGCCTTTTTGCTATTTCTGATTACAAGTCATTCAGTTATTAGGAAATAACAACCATTTTGAAACTGTCATAATATTCAGGGGGCTATTATGGCTGTTGGAGCGTCAAAACCTACTGTTGTCGCTGATGCTGAAGGCTTCTTCTGTGTCAAAAATAAGATGCTGGTATGTCTTGTATCCAGTTCCTCTATTCAAGTGGTTGAAAGTGCTAGTTTGAACTTAAAATTAAAACATTGAAAAACTATGAAAAACCTTTATTTCGTCCTTTCTCTTTTGGTCGGGTTAGAGACTGTTTAGTTGGAGAAGATGGATAACACAAACAAGTTTTTTTTTTGATCAAGTAAAGAAAGTTTCATTAATAGGCATTAAGAAGATGCAAAAGTACAAAACAAGGATTGAGCTCCATTACAAAGGAAATCTAAGCTAGTGATAAGGAGCTTATAAAATCCACAAAAGTATCTGCACTAGTTACAGGGGTAAGGAAATTCCAGCTAAACAGATTAACTAAACACTTAGACTTCAGAGAAGAGGTTGGAGTTGATATGCCACCAAAGCATCTGCTGTTCCTTTCTGTCCATAAACACCAAATGATGACTGCTGGGACCATTCTCCAGATTTTTATGATGATTTTATCAACTCTCAAAAAATACCAACTTTCGTAGGCTTGCTTCACTGACTGAAGCATGACCCATTTCAATCCAAAAGCAGCGAAGAAGTTCCAAACTTCAGCAGTACCTTGGCAGTGTAGAAGGAAATGGTTGATACTTGCTAAGTTTTGCTGACACAAATAGCATCTATTAACCGGTGTGAATTCTTTTGCATAGGTTGTCTTGGGTTAGACATGCCCCTCTTAGAGCTGTCCATGTAAAGCATGTTTTAGTTACACATAAATGCTCACTCTTATTTTAAATATATTAGTTGCTCGGAAACCCCAGACCACCTGTAGGAGCACACTGGGTATTATATTGTAGTAGTTTCTCGGAATAACTTGCATGACCATCTCAAAAACTGAACTTTCTGAGTTCTTATCTAAATTGTGGTGAAAGTCATTACTATGTTTTCTTCCTGAATGTGGGAAGCTGGAGAACAAAAGGTATTGCATTCACCATCTGTTTGTGTAGATTCAAGAAGCCTCTACCACTCTTCAGGTGATTGCAACAGAAAAATCCTTTACTTGTTCTACTTCAACTTTTGTCGATTTTCAGAGGATTTTAAAAATGACTGCATTATCCTTGTGTTTCTTTCTTGTACTTTGGTCCTCTGCATCTTGTTTCTTTATTTAAATTCTTTTCCAGTAAACTTCGTCCGTTCATCTTGTATATCATTTCCACTTGTTAACTTCTAATTAAAATTTCCATTCTCTGAAACTTATATTCTTGTCATCACAGATAGAGTTAATGGAAATGCTAAAGTGATATCAATGAAGATATCCTTATAGATCTCTTACCCACATTTATGTTGACATATCCCTGCTTTTTTGTACTTCATTTCTATTCTAATCTGTTGCATTATATAGTAGTCCCACATGGGTTGTATTAGGGCTTCTAACGAGGTCTATAGGTCTTGGGATACTCCATGCATAGCCTTAATGTATTGTATCAGGTGCTTAGATTTTTACAGAAATTCCTTTATTTTTCTTTTGATCATGGTCCATTGTCGGCTCAACATATGCAATAATATGATCACTTCCTGTACATATGAAATTAGTGGTGGGAGGAAGGGGGTTTAGTTAACTAGGTCCTACAAAGTGCAAGTGTAGTTACATATTAGAGGTTGAGAGTAATCATCAGCATAACGATTAATTGATGTGATTTTCTGGTATTCTTTGAAGCAATTTGCGCTATATAGGAAAAAAAAGGGCAACTCGATGCACGAAACGCATTCACGCAAGGTGCAGGGAAGGCCCGCACCCCATGGGTGTGTAATGTAGGTAGCCTACCCTGATGAAAGCATTGCTGGCTGATTTCACGACTCGAATTCGTGACCCATAAGTCACACGAGGCTCCCCTTCTTTTGCTACCTAGAGAATATGAGAATATGGGGGGGAATAAGAATTTCATAAAGGAGATTAGCATAACTTAAATTTTTGCAATTATTTTAAACTCCGAATTACATAACAATTTTTTGTGCCAATGGAGTTAAGATATAAGATGGGCTTGGAAGGACATTTTAGGTGACATACTGACAGTTTTTATGAGCTCTTGACCAACAAAATTCATGCGAAAAAGTGATTCTCTTTGCTAGTGATAAACAAAAGCCGACTTTACAATAATGCAGCAAGGGGATTGCTCCTCAATATTGATGTAAATATAAGGCCAAGAAGATTTAATAATATTTTAACAAAGACGCATCCGAATCAACTATTATCAACAACAACATATCCAATGAAATCTCACAAGTGGGGTCTGGGAGGGTAGAGTGTACGTAGACCTTACCACTACCTCGCGGAGGTAGAGAGACTGTTTTCAGAGGATTCTCGAATCGAGTACAACAAATCAACGTAGATATGAAAAGGGAAAACGACAGTGAAGGAAACATAGCAACAAATATGGAAACAACAACAACAAAAAGATAGTGCAAAAACCGAAACACTATAAACAACCAATGATGTTAAAAATCAAAAGCAAGGCACTATAGGACGACAGACACCATAAAGCCTAAACCTATCAAAAGCAAGACAACACTCCACTACGTACTAACCGTCTACCATAATTTGTGTCCTTCCCACCCTCCAATCTAAGGTCATGTCCTTGGTAAGCTGAAGCTACGCCATGTCCTGTCTAATCACCTCTTTCCAATACTTTTTCGGCCTACCTCTCATTGTACCCACTATATCCAACCTCTTGCACCTTTCACCGAGGCATCTGCGCATCTCCTCTATGCGTGGAAATGAAGAAATATTTTCTTGTAAAATATGTCAATCTCCTTATACGCTTCTGTGGCCTTGTCAAATTTTCACCTTACTCTGGAGGCATGAGAGAGAGATGCAGAAAATTGAGAAAAGCAATCTCCTTTCATACGCTTCTTATTGTGTCTTAGTGCCAGCCTGCTCACTTTGGCGAAGAAACACTCTTGTTGCTCATGGCAAAACTCACATGGTCTCGTGCATGTTGACTTGCTCTCACTTAGGCCTATGACAAGGAAAACATGCCAAACCCTTGTCACAACTGCGCCACATTTCGAACATCTCGCTAAGGGTCTAACAATAGGGTTTCATGTGACTCGTGATTAGCTGATAAAGTTTGGGGTAAAATGATTTTGGTGGTATAATTCAGAGCAATTAGGTTGTGTTCATGGTTATTAATTTAATATCTTGTTTCATTTAGGAAATTTAGTGGCTTCTGTTGGTTGGAGCAGGATCTTTAAAATCTTTTTCCATATTAGTATCTCGAGGCTCGTAGTGATAACCTGGTGTAGCTAACAATGGAGTTATTTACTTGGTTCAAATCAATACTATTTTTTTTGAAATTGATAACATTGTATTCCTTAACATTAAGGATATGATGGCAATCCTAGAAGAGAAATCTACAAAGAAAGAAAAGAAAGATTTACAAATAACCTAGAAGGTCTACTATCCGTTCAACATCATCTAGATGTTCCTGTTTACACCAAAAAAGCAAGGATATGAAACAATTCCATTTAACTTCCTCAATAGAATTAAACCTATCTTGAAAACATCTCCCTTTCCTCTCTTTTCACACTGTCCACCTATTGCAAGGTGGAATTGCTTTCCATCATCTCTTTTGGCTCTTACTTCCACCTCTTCTAATCCAACAATATGTTCTGACATAGACCAGTTTGTATCTGTGAGGCTTAGGAAAAGAGACCAGATCTATGATGTTATCCTACAATGCAAAAACAAGTGCTTATTAGTCTCTTCTGCCTCATTGCCGAAAACCCTTTCTTTTTAGTCTTTCCAAGATGAGGCATGGGTTCCTGGCCACCAACCGGGAGAAACACTTGACCTTAGTTGGTGCCCAGCTTTTCCAAATCTGTTTCCATGGGCCTGCTTCCCCTCCTTGTTGCTCCCTCATCTCTTTTTGAAATAGTTTGCTCACTGTAAATTTCCCATCGGCAGCATGCTTCCAAGTAATGGAATCTAAAGTTGAGGATGTTCCTTTGAAACTGCTTACTTCTTATAATAACTGAGCAATCTGTCCACCTCCCATCATTCAAAAGTCTCCTAAATTGGATTTTCCAACCATCAAGGGACCAACTTTCAGCCATTGTTACTTTAGGACTAGTGCAGAAAGAGAATAAGTCAGGATAGGAACTCATCAAGGCCACCTGACCATTACCCACCTTCTAAGGAGCGCACTCTGAAAATCTGGCCTAGAGGCCCCTTATTGCTCTCCAAACAGAAACTCCACAGGTATACAGAAACATGGTCGGTAATCCAATGACTGGTTTGCCCATATTTACTATGAATGACTTCCTTCCATAGTGTTTGATCTTCTTTAGAATACCTCCATAACCATTTCATCAACAAACAATCATTCTTTATCAACATATTTCTAACACCAAGGCCAACGAAATTCTTGCTGAGCGAAGCAATATCCCATTTCACTAAATGCATATCCTTCTCTTCCTTATTGCCAAGCCACAAGAAATCCCTCCTCAATTTATCTTGGCTTCTTCAGTACTGAGAGGGGATTGAAAATAAAGACATTACATAAGTTGGTAATGAGTTTAGCACTGCATTTACCCTAATAAGTCTACCCCTAGAGACAAATATTGGGATTTCCAGGTGGCTATCTTTTTCTCTGTCTTCTCAATTATCCCATCCCATATCTTCAGATCCTTATGATTTTTGCATAAAGGCTTCCCTAAATAAATACTCCTTGTATTTCAATTTACGTGACACCTTTTCCTTTTTAGTCCGTTCCAAAAAGAATGTCATCTTTCCTTATTTGACAACTATTTAATAACACCATTCTCATTTTATCCTTATTGGGTCCCACTTAATACTTTACTGGGAAGAAAAGTCAACTAAAAGTAAGCGCCAAAGTTGGTAGGCCGTGGAATTAGTCGAGCTGCACGCAGCTGGCCCGGACATCACGGTTATAGAAAAAAAAGACAAAAAGAAAAATGTAAGCACTAAAGTGACTTTAATAAGGGCAATTTAGTATACATAATAAAGTCTTCCCTTATTTCTTAAACTCCGTGCCCGATCAAATGGTGCCACATAAATAGGGACGAAGGGAGTAATAGGCAAAAATTCTACTTTACACCCTAAAATATTAGCTAGTCCCTGCATCTGTGGCACTTCCTAAATAGGGAAAAAGCTGTTTTTCCTCTAGTTCACACCAAGACTAGAAACTGCCTCAAAAGTTAGCAGTATTACCCTAGTATAACTAATCTACTAAGTTTTTGCCTCACAGAAGTTCACAATATCATCTGCATATAAAGTTGACATATTTCCAAATCCCCACCTGTTGTTATTGAATGTGAAGCCTTTCACCCACCCATTTTGAACAACAGTCCTTATCATGCTATTAAGTCCTTCCATGGCTGTTATAAATAGGAAAGGTGATGTAGGATCCCCTTGCCTGAGGCCCCTTTGAGAGGGGAAAACCGACAAGTTTTCCATTTATCAAAATAGAGAACCTGACGATTTTATACAGAAATAGATCCAATCCAGCCATCTATCTCCGAATCCCGAATCCCATCTTCTTTAGTAAGTTTAGGAGAAAATCCTGATTTACATGATCATAAGCCTTCTGTATATCTAGCTTGCACATGATGCCAATATCTTCACCTCTCAATCTTGAGTCCACACATTCACTGGCGGTAAGAGCAACATCCATAATCGGCCTCCCCTTTATGAATGCCATTTGATGTTTGTTTAGCAACTTGCTCACCTCCTTTTACATTCTCTCGACACCACTGATGAGGCTTAGTGTTCTAAAGTCCTTTAATTTTGAAGCACCAATATTTTTGGGAATTAGTGCTACATAGGTAGCATTGAGGCTCTTTTCAAACACTCAAATCATGAAACTGTTGCGAAGTCTTCATAATATCATCCTCTGTCACACTCCAGAAAGCTTGGTAGAAACACATTGGAAAACCATCAAGGCCAGATGCCTTGTCACTTGCACAAAGCTTATTACATTCTGAACTTCTTCCTCTTCAAACTGTCTTTGTAGACACTCCTGCTCTTCCATATTTAAGGTTATGTTTCCTTGAAAATTGAAATCTGATCTCCAAGTCTTTGTTTCCTTGTATAAATTTCGATAAAAAATCTTGTATGGCTCTCATTATGGGTTCCGGTTCAGATATGGTATTGATTGAGAGCATGTTTGGATTGGTTTATTTTTGAAGTGCTTTTAAGTCAAAATAGCTTTTTAGCATTTTTGAACTGTTTGGATAAGATAAAAAAGTGTTTTTAAGCCCTTGATTTAAGCTAAAATAGTAAAAATAAGCCAAAAACCATAAGTTAAGATTTCTAACTTAATGACTTTTGACTTATAAGTCATAAGCCAAAGGCCAATCCAAACAGACTTTGAAATTTTACGAGCTGTTGCAATTCTATGGAAATATTTAGTGTTTTTATCTCTATATTTTAGCCATTGAACTTTAGACTCTGTCTCTATGCTATTTCTTCATTTTTTTCACCTCCTCAAAATCCATAGCCAAGTTAGCTTATTGGAGTAACTCATTATTAATTAATGCTCTCTGTTCCATAATGCTCTCCAAACCAAAAAGTTGAATCAAAATATCTTCTCTCGTCTGCCTCCAATTGTTCTTATTATTTATCCTCCATTCTTTCAGTTTCCCTTTAAGCATCTTCAACCTTGAGGCCAAAACAAAACTAGGAGTGCTAGTGATGCGGAATGAATTCCACCATCCCTGTACTTTGTCTTTGAAGCCCTCAACACCTAACCACCGTTGTTCAAACTTGAAATAGGTTTTCTTGAACGCCCAATCACTACAAGTTAGCATAATAGAGATTAAATATAGGCTCACCACTATCAAGTATTCCATTCTAGTAAACAGAGCACCAATTGGTTTTTTCTCTCCATAGAATGAAATAAGACAAGGGGGACCCTCTCTCCCCTTTCCTATTCCTCCTAGCCATGGAGGATCTGAGTAAGATGTTGGGCAAAGCAGTTCTAAATCATTGGATTGATGGGTTCAAAGTGGAAAGTAGGCCCAACTACTCTATTTGTGTTTCTCACCTACTCTATGTAAATGACACTTGAATATTTTGTGGGGCAGAAAAGCTTCAAGTGCAATACCTAAATCTGACCATTATGCTCTTTGAAATCATTTTAGGGCTTCATATAAATATGTCAAAGAGCAAGATTTATCCGGTGAATACAGTGCCCAAAATGTATTAGCAGCCAAATATAATGGCTTGTGAAATTGGCCCTTTTCTAGCAACCTATCTAGGTCTTCCTCTGGGAGCAAAGTACAACGTAGAAGAAGTCTGGCATGGGGTGATGGAAAAGGTGGAGAAAAGGTTAGGAAACTACCATATGCAGTACTTGTCCATAGGAGGAAGGCTAACTCTAATCAACATATACTATGTCCCTTATACCTATGCCTGCTGAGGTATTGAGAAACTGGACAAACTTAGAAGATCCTTCTTTGGGAAGGGAACAACGAGGAGCATAAATTTCATCTAGTGAAGTGGCAAAAAGTTTTACCGCCTAGGGAACAAGGAGGACTAGGCATAAGAGACTTAAGCAAACATAACAAGAGTTTGCTACTGAAATGGTGGTGGAGATTCAACCAATGACCACCAGCCTTATGGAAGGAGGTGGTTATTGCTAAATATGGAAGATAGGACAACTCGTGCACTACAAAGACCAGAGCTCCACATGGAGTGAGACCTCGGAAACACATTAACAACATGAAGGATGATTTCTTCCAAGAGGTGCCCTTCAATGTTAGGAATGGTACTAATGTCAAATTCTGGAAAGATAGATGGTTACTCAATCTTCCTCTGAAGGAGTCTCACCCTAGGTTCTTTCTAATTGCTATAGATCCAGATTCAACATTTGCAAGAAACCGAGATGTAAACAAATGGGACCTTCACTTTAGAAGAAATTTTTCATAAATTATTTATTGTTAAAACTCTGACATTTTCACGCAATTTTATAATGCAAAATTCGCAGAGTATTTTAAGCATTTCTTCAACAGACACTGCCATTGACGAACATGCATGTCTTTTCGAATAGACACTACAATTGACAAACATGCATGTTCGCGCATGTTCAAACCCAAATTTTGCCTTTAAATTTCGAGGCTTCGCCTCGTTTTTGAACATTCAAAAATCAGAAAAAATCTTTTTTTTTTGAGAAGGTAACAACTTGTATTCTATTCCAAAAAATCAGAACCTGCCACAACATGTTACAGGTTCCTAATTACAATTGTGGAGAGTAACAGGAAGATCTTCAACCCTATAGCAAACTTTACAAAGAACCTAAAACATTATTAACTGATTCTAGATCTTCCATGTACTCCTGTTTACACCAAAACTGGAATAAGACTAAGCAATTCATCTTAATCATCTGGATGGAATTACTCTTGTTTTAGAAGCATCTGAGATTTCTTTCTTTCCACACAGACCACCAAATGCAAGCAGGAATGATTTTCCATCTCTCTTTATGCCCAGAAATGCTAGCATAACTGCTCCACATCATCAAAGTCTAGGTAACTCTCCTAGACATAACCCAGTTCATACCCTTCAAATTGATGAAGACATTCCATAAAAGGTTGGTTATCCTACAGTGAAGGAAGAGATGGGTGACAGTCTCTACTTCTTCACCACATAGGAAGCACCTAGGACTCAGTTGAATACCTCTCTTCATGAGATTTTCTTGAGTCAAAATTGCCTGCTTAGCAAGAGTCCAAGTAAAACAAGACACTTTGTAGGGAATTTTAGCTTTCAATATCAGCTTCCATGGCCACCCATTCCTCTGATTAAAAGGGTTGAACTTCTTGTAGGCTCTTTTGACAATGAAACTGTCTTGACTGTGACCATGCCATTCCAGGCTGTCCTGTACTTCAGTAGTTCCTTTGAATTGCTCCAACACCTTGTAGAACTCCACCAACCTTTGAATCTCCCAGTCATTCAGGGGTCTTCTGAAACTCAGATTCCACCCCTGGTTTGACCAGACCTCTGCCAAAGTGGCCCTCTGCTGCTGGTTTAGGGTGAAGATGTCAGGGAACAAAGTTTTTAAGGATCCTTGTTCAAGCCATCTATCTTCCCAAAAAGAGATCTTCATACCATTTCCCACTTTAATACTGCAGTTTCCTCTAAACTTAGGCCAATGATTTCTGATGGCTCTCCAAAGACTTGATCCATAAGTGCCAGTGACAGTTTTAGTTATCCAATGATCCTCCATTTCATATTTTGCCTGGATTACCTCTTTCCACAGTGCCTGCTCACTGGAGGCAAATCTCCAAAGCCACTTCATCAAAAGGCATTGATTCTGAATTTTTAAATTCCTTACCCCCATTCCCCCTGCCTGTTTACTCTCAATCAGAGTATCCCACTTAACCAAGTGGAATTTCTTGGTTTCACTGTTTTCTTCCCAAAGGAAGTTTCTTCTCAGAGCATCTAGTCTATCAATGACACCATCAGGGATGTGGAAAAGAGACATCATATAGGTAGGCATGGAGTCCAAAACACTGTTGATGAGTGTTATTCTTCCCCCTAAAGAGAGGTATTGACTTTTCCAGTTCACCAACCTTCTTTCACACTTTTCAATCACCCTATCCAGATACCTACAGATTTTCTTTTGGCTCCCAGAGGCATTCCCAAGTATGTAGTTGGTAGGTCTCCTATCCTCCCACCCAAAATTCTGGCCAGAGAAGGTAAATCAGGGACTTCATTTACTGGATACAAGAAACTCTTGTTCCAGTTGATGTGAAGCCCTGAGATAGCTTCAAAAAGAACAAAAATTACCCTGAGAATCATGAGCTGGTTCCGGTTGGCATCACAGAAGACAAGAGTGTCATCTGCATATTGTATATGAGTAATCTCCAAATAAGCTCCCACTCTATTGGATACCCTAAAAACCCTCAGCCACAAATTTTCTTGAGCAATTTTCAACATATCATTTAGCCCCTCCATAGCAATAATAAACAGGAAAGGAGATAAAGGATATCCTTGCCTTAATCCTCTCTGTGAAGAGAAGAATCCTGTAGGGCAGCCATTGATCAGTACTGAGAATTTAACCGTGCTAATGCAAAACTTCATCCATCTAAGCCATCTACCTCCAAAACCCCTTTTAGATAAAGTCTCCAACATGAACTTCCAGTTGAGGTGGTTATAGGCTTTTTGTATATCCAGCTTACATAGGATGCCCAGAACATTGCTTCTAGCTCTAGTGTCAACACACTCATTTGCCATAAGAATGGCATCCATTATTTGTCTCCCTTTGTTGAAAGCCAACTGTTGGGGTCCACTAGTTTATGCATAACTTGTTTGAGTCTCTCAGTGAGGATTTTGGAAATGATCTTGTACACACTACCAATTAGGCTTATAGGTCTGAAGTCGATGAGCTCCTTAGCACCCATTTTTTTTGGTATTAAAGCCACATATGTAGAGTTGAAGCTTTTTTCAAATACACATCTCTCATGGAAGTTCTTGACTGTAGCAATCACCTCTTTACCTATAACCTCCCAACAGTGGGTATAGAAGGCCATGGTATACCCATCCGGGACAAGAGCTTTGTCTCCGGCACAAAGCTTAACACTATCCCATATCTCTTGGTCCTCAAACTCTTTCTGTAACACGAGATTATCACCAGCATTCATTTTGTGACCCATCCTGCACCCACCAAAGGGCCTCCATGTTTCAGTTTCAGAGTATAAGTTCTGGTAGAAGTCTACAATTTCCTTCTTAATGTCTTCTGGATTTCTGACTACTTCACCACCCACATTTAGCTCATCAATATTGTTGTATCTTTTGTGGGTGTTAGCAGTTTTGTGGAAGAACTTGGTGTTGTTGTCACCCTGTTTCAGCCAATTGACCCTTGATCTTTGTCTCCATGCTATCTCCTCATACTTGGCTATGTTTTCGAACTCTAAGAGGAGTTGAACTTTTGAGTGGATCTCCTCTTCACTAAGAACTCTTTGGTCCTGGACTTCCTCTAGTTCAGCAAGTTGATTTACTATGTTCTGTTTCTGTAATGCCAAGTTTCCTTGGGCTGATTTGCTCCACTCCCTCAACTTGTCTTTAAGTGCTTTCAACTTAAAGGCAAGGATGAAATCTGGCCTTCCTTCACAGTCAAAGGACAACCACCATTCCTTGACTCTATCCAAGAAACCCTCGGTCTCCAGCCACCAATTTTCGAATTTAAAATAGGACCTCACAGGATCCCAGTTCCCACTTTGTAGCATAATAAGAGTGTGGTTTGATGTGACCTTTTGTAGGACTGATTGCTTGATGTTCCTGAAGCCTTCATCCCACTCATCAGACACTAGAAACCTATCTAGCCTAGCTGCAATGTCATGCATGTCCCCTTTCCTCCATGTGTAACTTCCTCCTGCTAACTGAAGGTCCAACAAGCACATATCTTCAATGAAATCAGAGAGGTCACCCTTTCCTCCATGTGTAACTTCCTCCTGCTAACTGAAGGTCCAACAAGCACATATCTTCAATGAAATCAGAGAGGTCAGTCATAGGTTTTGTGATTCTGGAACAATGTTTCTTCTTCTCAGAAGGGAATCTAACTGTATTTAAATCCCCACAAACTACCCAAGGGCCATCGAACAGACCTCTAGCTGACCCAACTTCCCGCCAAACTTCTTCCCTTTCTTCTCTGCTATTTGGAGCATAGATGCCGGTAAGTACCCAGGTGAAGTCAAGACTTTTACCTGTGAACTTGCAGGATATAGAATATGCTCCCAGACTACTGACTTCTCCTATCCAAACTTTCCCATCCCAAAGAATTAAGATGCCCCCTCTAGTACCACTAGCTTCAAGTTGACAAAATTTCACTCCTCTGTAAACATGTGTGAGCACTGAAGACTCGCTACTTTGCTTTGAAGAAGGGAGCTTTTTTTTTTTTACAAAGATTAAAGAGTGAGAAGAACTGTTTGCCCACAAGTTTCTAACAATGTTGCTCACATCCCCTTCAATCTTGGTCTCTTGGAAGCAATAAACATCATCCTTTCACTCATGGAATTAGATTCTTGATTACACACCTCTTGTTTGCCTGATTCAGGCCCCTCACATTCCACGAGATTATCTTGACTGTCATTGATCACTAGTTATTGTGCAACCTCCCTTGCTTCTGGTACCATTACTTCTGAAATTACTCCCACAATCTAGGCTCTTAAGTTCTTTGGAGCCTTTAATTGCTGAAGCTGATTTCACGCTCTTCTCCCCCTTGTCAGTATTGTTTTGTCTCATACTATCAATCTTCATAAACAACCTCGTAGCTTCCTCTTTGCATCCCTTAATGTCTACTCCGAATACCTTGGCTAATTTTGTGATGTTCTGATGTATCCAAATTGGCACATCAAAGTCTGGGTCATCTACTTCCACTGGACTATGTTAGTTTAAGGGAATTGCCTCTTCAATTGTTGTCAAAGAATTATTCTCTTCACTTCTCCGTGGATTAATTCCTTGCATGCACTAATTTTCCAAAGGTAAAGGAGTTTCTGAGAAACCTGGGCACTTATATGTCGTTTCCACTGTTTCTCTATCATTGTTATCTTCCTTATTCTCTGCATAGTCCAGTGGAAGTAATATTGTTCTCTGCATACATTTTCTGCTTCTGCAAAGTTCTCAAAACCTATAAGTGTGATTCTGCTCCATCGTTTGAGTTCGTCAGAGTTCTGTAAGTTGCATTGTTGCTCTTACAAAAACGTTTTTTGTTCTATCTTTGGAGGAAGTAACCCAATACCTTGGCAACAGTGAGAGAGTTATAATTCCTTGAGGACACACAAGTAACTTGTGGGCTCAAAATTTTCTTTTTTTGGTTCATCTATATTTCTGTTATAACATTTTTGTTCTGTTTCTCTGATTATAAACAGAAATTGTAGTTTAATTACTGTTGGGAACACAAAACACTAGCAAACTTAAGGAATTAATATTGTTCATGTAAAACAATGACTTAGAAAAGTGAAAAGAAAAGAAACCTAATGATGTAGCTTGACTTGTTAAAAAGTGATCACCCCTTGAAAAATATTCAAGGATTTTTCAAGGGTTCTATTTATAATAGTGAGAAATAACCCTGAAACCTTCCTGGACTAGGATTTGAACTTAGAAAAATTTCGGCCGCGGAACCCCTTGGGGCGCTGCCTGGCCAACGCCCTGCCTAGGTGGGGTGTTGGCCAGGGCAGTGCACCAACCTGCATAGCAACAATGTCTCTGAAGTTTTGGGCTTGGGGCGGTGCTATGGCCAGAGCCCAGGCCTGCAAAACTATGTTCTATGAAGTTTTGATGTTGGGGCGACGCCCAGGCCATCCAAAATTCTCCCGCTTCAATGCTCTGATTTCAAGTATTTTGCTCCTTTGAGTTAATTTTCCCCCCACATTTTACCCTAAAATACATCTAATCATGTATATTAGCTTACCATCTAGAATATGCACATATCATAAGGATATACGTGAATTTTGCCTTTAAAACAAGCTTAAATATGGGTAAAATGTGGGTGTATAAATACGCCCAAGATCAAGTGTGATAAATGATGTTTACATTAAGAACACTCCAAATCATATAGTCATTGTTTCTATATATGTTGATGACATGTTGATAATAAGTAAATGCATTGTCGACATAAATGCGACTAAGCGTATGTTTACTAGCAAATTTGATATGAATGACTTAGGACTTGTCGATTTAATTCTAGGAATTAAATTCAAAGGGCTCATGAAGGTCTAACATTGTTTCAATTTCATTACATCAAAATGGTACTTGAAAAACTTAAATACTTGAATTTCAAAGTTGCAAAACTCCAATTGATTTGAACCATACTTCTGTGAAGAATAAAAGTCAAAGCAAGTGTAAATTGGATTATGCTAGAGTGTTGGGAAGTTTGATGTACATAATGAATTGTAGTAGACTTGATAGAGCTTGTGTAATAAGTGAACAGATACACAAGTAATCTCGACCAAACTCATTGAATAACAATGAAACGAGTTTTGGGGCATCTATAATATACTCAAGATTATGCTTTGCACTACAAGAAGTATCCTGCAATTATTGAACGGTACACTGATGCACATTGGATCACCGGATCAATTGAAACTAAATTCACAAGTGGATATGTTTTTGCCATTGATGGAGGAGCAGTGTCTTGGAACTTGAAAGTCATCCAAGCAGACATGCATTGCTTGCTCAACAGTGAAATGTGAATTTATAGCTTTAGACAAAGCTGGTGAAAAAGCTGAATGGCTCTGGAACTTCTTAGAAGACATTTCACTTTGGCCCAAACATGTGGCACCTATATGCATATATTGCGATAGTCAAACATTAATAGAAAGGGATGGGAGCGTTATTTACAACAGGAAATTCCGTCGCATTCAGCGAAAACATAATACCATTAGACAACTACTCTCAGTGGAATTATCACAATTGACTATGTAAAGTCAAAGGATAATGTGTCGGATCAACTTACAAAAAGCCTAACACAGAGAGGGTTGAGAAATCATCAAAGAGAATGGGACTATGGCCGAGGACAAATCATCATGGCGGTAACTCTACCTAGAAGATTGGAGATCCCATGATCTGGGTTCAAGGAGAAACAAAGTTATGATTGATAGTTCAACATTTTCACATAAAATCTTGCTTCATTCTCGTGATGAAGACAATGTTTAGTAACAAGGATAAAAGCACTAAGACTTTTTTAATGATTTCTAAGCTCGATATGAGATTTTCAAATAGTGTATCTAAAAGATGACACATTTAGGAATTACCTATGTAAGTGTAAATTATAAGCCGCTTCCAATTATAAGCCGCTTCCAGGAGAATCTTATAAGGTCAGTTCTCTATGCACTTATGAAATTAGGAGGTATTTATGGCTGAAACGAACACAACAATGAGAACCAAAAACAGTTAAGGTTTAATTGTGTGACATATGTTGTCTGGGTATACATCAAAACTCGACAGTTCAAAAATATCAAATCTACCGATGACTAAGTATATTCGATATATGTGCACTATGAAAAGTTCAAAGGGAATCCTACTTATGCAAATGCGATTAGTCCTTATTTGCGAATCACACAATTTTTTCATGCATATATCAGTCATTCCCCATTCATGTGGAGGATTGTTGGGATTTTAAATATTTTTAGCTAACCTTTAAATGTAGTGTGAGAAGGGGAGCCTTGGAGTAACTGGTTAAGTTTCTTCCATGTGACCAGAAGGTCACGGGTTCAAGTCTTGGAAATAGCCTCTGGCAGAAATGCAAGGTAAGACTGCGTACAATAGACCCTTGTGGTCGGGCCCTTCCCCGGACCTTGCGCATAGCGGGAGCTTTAGTGCACCGGTCTGCCCTTTTTTCTTTAAATGTTGTGTGAATTGAAAAATAGTGGGAAATAAAATGAAGGAAAAGTGAAAATTAAGCAAAAGTCATTTGTACCATATTGGTGAGGAAGATGAGAACTTTTGTGTTTATATTGAGAAACACTCCTAGCTCTTAAAGAGTTGAGAAGAGAGTCTCCCCTTACACCGTTGTCGTCGCTGACTCGATTGTGGCTTCGGCAAATGATGTGATTGACTGATAAATTTCTTGGACAAAAAAATATTTTTCATTAATTATTTATTTTCCAAATTCTGGTAATTTCGTGCAATTTTTTAATTCAAAATTGGTGGAGTATTTTAAACATTTCCTGAACAGACATTGACATAGACGAACATGCATGTCCGCACTTGTTTAGTCCCAAATTTTGGCTATAAATTTCGAGGCTTCACCTCAGTTTTTGAACATTCGAAAATCAGAAAAATCTTTTTATTCTCTGCTTCTGCATTTTTTCTGCAAAGTTCTCAAAACCTATAAGTGTGATTCTGCTCTGCCATTTGAGTTCATCGGAGTTCTGTAAGTTGCATTGCCGCTCTTACAGAAACGTTTTCCATTTTATCCTGGTAGGAAGTAATCCAATACCTTGACAACAGTGAGGGGGTTATAATTCCTTAAGGACATACAAGTAACTTGTGGACTCGCAATTTTCTTTTTCTGCTTTATCTATATTTTTGTTTTGTTTCTCCGATTATAAACATAAGGTGTAGTTTAATTATTGTTGTGAACACATACTAACACAGTCCACTTCTATGCTGTGGTTCTCAAACCTATTCTGTCTCGTTCTTTGTTTTCTTTTTTGTGGTTAATATACTATGTTGATTGAAAGAGAGTGCAACTACTGATGTTGTAATTAATGGGACAACTACACAAATGCCCATTAAAGGGAGTGACTTTATATTTTTGGCCCCCATAAGAAAAGTCTTACAAAAATAGTCTTCCTTGTTTTTATGTATACAACTACCTTTTTGCCCCTCTATACCTCAAATAATTTTACAACTCTTCATGCTCATTTGCCTCTCAACTTTTATATTTATTTCTTTCTCTTTTTTATTATTTTTATTTTTTTTTCTTTTTTTTTCTCAATCTTTATTTTTCTTTTATTCTTTCTTCTACTTTTTTTTCTCAATCTTTATTTTTTTACTTTTCTCCTCTCAATTCTATTTTTTTCAACTTTTTTTTTTGTTTTTTTTTCTTCGTTTCTTCGTTTTTCCTTTTTTTCTCGATTTTTTTTTTCTCAACTTCTATTTTTTTTTTCTATGATTTATTTTTTATTTTTTATGAGATGTTCTATAACTCTTGCCTTAGAGGCAAAACTTAGTCTAAGCACTTTCAAACAACAAATTATGCCCCATGAGCAAGATTTGATACTAGTACATTGTGTCTTGATTTATGAGATGTTTTATAACACTTGCCTCAGAGGCAAGACTTAGCCCAAGCACCTCTCAAAAAATACAAGTTATGCCCATGAGCAAGAGTTCACTCTACTTCATTGTATCTTAATTTATGAGATACTCTATAACTCTTGCCTTATATGCAAGACTTAGCTCAAGGATTTTCAAACAACAAGTTATGCCCCACGAGCAAGACTTGACACTACCTCGTTGTGTCTTGATTTATGAGACATTCTATAACTCTTGCCTTAGAGACAAGACTTATCCCAAGGACTTTCTAACAACAAGTTACGCCCCATGGGCAAGAGTTGACACTATCATATTGTGTTTGATTTATGAGATGCTCTATAACGCTTGTCTAAGAGGCAAGACTTAGCCCAAGGACTTTCAAATAACAAGTTATGCCCCATGGGCAAGAGTTGACACTACCATATTGTGTCTTGATTTATGCGATGCTCTATAACTCTTGCCTTAGAGGCAAAACTTAGCTCAAAGACTTTCAAACAACAAGTTACGCCTCATGGGCTAGAATTGACACTAGCACATTGTGTCTTGATCATGAGATGCTCTATAACGTTTGCCTTAGAGGCAAGACTTAGCCCAAGGGTCTCCCAAAAAACAAGTTATGCCCCATGGGCAAGAGTTAACAGTGCTTCATTGTGTCTTAATTTATGAGATGCTCTATAACTCTTGCCTTAGAGGCAAGACTTAGCTCAAGAATTTTCAAACAACAAGTTAAGCCCCACGAGCAAGACTTGACACTACCTCATTGTGTCTTGATTTATGAGATGTTCTATAACATTTGCCTTAGAGGCAAGACTTGTTCCAAAGGACTTCCAAACAACAAAGCATGCCCTTAAGTTTACTTCGATTTCAAAGAAAGAAGATCCTCTTTGTGGATTGTCCAACTTTTTGTTCATTAGCAAAAAATAATAGAGGTTTAAAAAAAAAAAGAGAAGAAAAAAGAGAAGGAAAAAATAAAAATAAAAAAAGAGAAAAAAAATAAAAGTTGAGAAAAAAAAGAATAAAAAATAAATAAAGGTTGAGAAAAAAAAGAATAAAAAATAAATAAAGGTTGAGAAAAAAAAGAACAAAAAAAAAAGTTGAGAGAAAAATAAAAAATAAAAATAAAGGTTGAGAAAAAAGAAAACGAGAATTAAAAAAAAATGAGAAAAAAGAAAAAAAAAGAAAAAAGAAAAAAGAAAACAATTAAAAAGATAAAAGAAAAATGAAAAATGAAAATTAAAAGTTGAGAGACAAATGAACATGGAGAGTTGTGGTGTAGAGGGACAAAAATGTATTTGTTCTATACATAAAAAGGAAGGAAGAGTATTTTTTAAAGACTTTTCTTATGGGGGGCAAAAATTGAAGACCACTCATTTTTGAGGACACTCCATGTAATTTCCTGGTAATTAATCATGTACAATCATTTAAAGTTTATAGTGAAGCCTATGCTTTAAAACTTTTCTTATGTTAATACAGGTTAATGTAACGGCAGATCACCGGATTATTTATGGTGCTGACTTGGCCACCTTCCTTCAAACGTTTTCAAAGATTGTTGAGAATCCAGAGAGCTTGACGATGTAGATGTATGACTGGAGATGGCATATTGTTTTTTGCAGCTAAGACGTGCAATAGTTTCTGGCGGTGTTCTGCTATGTTGTACTAAATCTTTCCAAGTGAGACTATATTGCATTCTTGAATTTTTCTGGAATGAAACAACAATAGTTTTTCCCTTTTGCTCATTCCTTTTTTGGATACTCTTAAGTTTTGGAAATTCAAAATATTTAACGAGTTTACCATCTGCCTCTAAACTCGATTAAAGTCTTAGAAGACGGCTTTGCCTCTGATATTGATCTCTTAGAAGGCTGAATTTTTGTAATCAAGCTGGTGGACAGAAGGTTTTTTTTTTAGTGAATGCGTTACAAGCTTATTATTATTATTTTTTTAATTTTTTTAAAATGAAGATTAAATTTGATTTTTTCTTTTATTTACTACGGCGACGTAGAATATAAATTATCACTATATTTTACTTCTTTTTCTACTTCTTCCAACGTGGGTGGTGGGGTTGGATTCAACCTCATTCTATTTACGGAAAAGGTAAAAGATGTCCCCTAATGTATTGGAAATGACTTAAATTTGTCCTTCTTTCTCCTACTAGACATAAATTACCCTTAATGCTAATGTTAATTTTTGGGGTGAAAAATGCCCTATCCTTCCGCCTGTTGATTCCAATTGCCTTTTATGAGATGACATATGAAGGGCTTTAATAGGTGGTATTGACTTATTGATCTACATGGATATTAGACCAACTCACAAATAGCTTGATCCATTCAAATTTATTTGTTCGATACTTGTTGGGTTTGGATTTTAAAGATTTCATCATTATCAAAAGATGGATTAAGTTGAGTTGAACCTAGATTTTGAATCAATTGACGCTTATTTGCACCGATTTTGAACAAAAAATCTCTACTTAAATAAAGAAGATATTATTGTTTTTTTGAATCTGTTAAGTTGCAAACCATGAAGCATCAAAGAAACTGGGTCAGGTTATTTATTGTTGGGGTCACGTGGACCAATAAATCAATACTATCGAGTTAATTAAAGCTTAATTAAATCTGTTCTATGCCATATCATAATTATGATAAAAGATGTTAACATTTTTAACTCAAAATTAACACTAAGGGCAATTGGGATCGATTTAATACATGAGGTTGATGTGGAAGTGAGGCTTGATACTTCATCCAAAAGAGAGATAGTTTCTAGTATCTTGGGTCTAGTATCCAAGGGAATAAGGAGATCGACGAGGATGTCACTCACCATATTGGTGCAGGGTGTGGATGAAATGGAGCCTCGCATCCGGAGTCTTGTGTGATAAGAAAGTGCCACCAAAACATAAAGACAAATTCTATAGGGTGGTGTTAGACCAACTTTATTGTATGAGGGCGTTGTCTAGTCAAAAACTCTCACATTAGAAGATAATAATTGTGGAAAAAAGGATGTTATGATGGATGTGTGGGCATACTAAGAGAGGTAGGATTAAAAATGAGGATATTCAGGACGAGGTGAGAGTGACTTCGGTGGAGGACAAGATACGGGAAGCAAGGATGAGATGATTCGGGCATGTGAAGAGAAGATGCACGTATGCCCTAGTGCGGGGGTGTGAGAGATTGACTATGCACGATTTAAGACGAGGTAGAGGTAGCCGAAGAACTATTGGGGAGAAGTGATTAGACATAACATGATGCAGTTTCAACTTACCGAGGACAAGGCCTTGGATAGGAGGGTGTGTGTCACGACCCAATTTCTCAGGTCCTGATGGCACATACAAACCCCCTGTAGGCGTACCAAGTTTTTGTGGCCCGGAACGGTTAGTAATGAGCCACTAAAGACGCAAAGCACATACAAGAAAGAGTAATAAGCGGAAGACTGAAAAGAAGATATAAAAAGAGAAGACAATCAGAAATATATATAATATATATATATATATATATATATATATATATATAATATATATATATATATAATATATATATATATATATATATATATATATATATACACATACACGAAAGCTAAACCATCCCACGACCTGGTATCATGGTATAAAAGCCACTACTAAATATACAGAGTACAAGAGGGTACAAAATAAGATTATACAACTGTCTCTGAATAGCAAAAGAGTACATAGAACAAAAGAAGTGATAAAGTCAAGTTCCGGTCTCCAGGAGCTCACCCTATATCTTGAAAGCCCAAAAGCTGCACGAGTATCCACACGATCAATGACGATAGCTCACACTAGGATCTGCACCAGGAAATTATAGAAGTGTAGTATGAGCACCAATTGCAAAGCAACGGGTACCCAGTAGGCATCATAGGCCGACTGAGCATAAATAAGATATAAAAGCAATAAATAACAGATAGTGAAGGAAGTAGTCACAGAAGCAAACAAAGAAAAACACACGGAAGCTAGCAATAGATAGAAAACAAGGAGAATACAAGTATACTATGCTAGCCACAGAAGATATATCACAGAACACAGGTGAAAGAAGAGAGAACACACCTGGATCCTTGCAACATCAATATATACAGAGTGTTTAAGAACATGGTGGTATACCGATAACCTCAAATAAAATGGAAAGAAGGAAAGACAACTAAAAACATAATCATGTTAACAATACACAATAAGGACGATCATAAGGTAAAGTAACAATTAACCATAATAAGAACTAGTAAGCTAATCTACCTACAGTCCAAACGGGCGCTCATACACCCGAGGAACACATACAAATGAAAACAAACTCTCCGACATTCCATACTACCGGAGCGTGCACTCAACGAACGACAAACAAGGGTGAAAATGCGCAAACAATGTATGATATGCTATAAAATGCCAGTGGTACCGTATGCCCCTCCTTCGATGTCCGTAGGCCCAACAGGTAGGACCCATGGAAGGCTTTCCCCGTATACCTCTAATCCTTCGTATACCCTTCCTCCGACACTCTTGACCCATAGCCCCTAGTCCAGATTGACAAGGTCCATGGAGGTCTACGCGACCACATACAACTCTCAATGTCCCAATACCCGTGCTCAGAATCTATCCGGGTCTAAAATCAGTAGAAAAAGACATGTCTAGCGCTCCGGCCCAGCCGAGCCTAATATCATATCAAAATCAGTAGTAAATCATGTCTAGCACTCCGGCCCAGTCGAGTCTAGAATCAGTGTGAAAAACCGTCATAAAACCTCTTTACTCCAAGAAGATCCATAAAACTAGTTTAAATCTATTTTAAAACCATTTATAACGGAAAACGGGCCCTCTAGGCCATGCAAGGTTTAGAAAACTGGTGATAGTTAGGCCCACAACCATAATAGTAGTAAATCAATGCAGAAAACCCTGTTGCATGATAATGATATGCTCAAATACAATACATAGCCAATGACTCACAATCAACCTAGCAGTCATGCACAGGCTCAATCCACTCTACAACACAGATAACCAGCTCATAAATCGTAAATCGATGTATGATACTCACAGACATTTCACAAATTCCACCATGTATGATCCAAAGGCGAATACAAAGGCCACCCAGGGCCACAGGGATAATACTACAAAATGGGATAAAATACTAAAGCCAACGTAGGAAAATTAGACGGGCAGGAAGAAAGCAGATAAAGTTTGGGGGTGCCAACCTAGTAACCCAACCCAAAGATGCTAGATAGTATAATTATATACTATATACACAAAGTCTAAGGTGGGTAAGCCATAACCTACCTGGCGTCAGACGATAAGCTGTTGGAAAGCCAAAGCCCGAGCCCAAACTACTCCGAGAAGCCCCGAATAGCACTCAAATTATCAAAAACATAATATATGCGTCAAAATAAAGCTAACGACATCCATATTGCTAATAATTTGATCGGGTCGAAATCTGGGTCAAAAGCGAGCCCATAGGCCCCGCGACCCAAAACCAAAAATGAAAATTACTATGATGTTTCCAACATCGTTAGGGACACATGCACACGCTCAAAAATTGAGCAAGATTCATATAGGAAAAGACCTAAACATCCCCTACTAAGACAAGAATCAAAGAGGGAATTAAAGAGAGGAATTAACGAAATTAAAGAAGAAAACTTACCAATTGAAGTCGAGGAAATGATCACGGACTAAAAAATATTCACCCCACGCTTTGGAATCAGCCTATACAAAAGATGGAGCTTTGGAGCTCAAGAATTAATGGAGAAAACATTTTGGGTGTTTTTAAAATGAAGGAGAAGGAGAAGGCAAGCAACATATGCTGCCAGCCGCTTAGGCGCAGGCGCGGCCCATGTGCAGCAGGGGCGCCATCGCCACGGCGGGTGAGGGAGCACAGGCGTGCCGCGCCCCTTATTGAAGCCACCAGGCATCGCAGGAACGACACCCAAGGCACAGGTGCAGCTGCGCTGGTGCGGCCAAGGCACCACTACCGCGCCATACTAAAAAACAACAGCTACCAGCAGCAACACAATCCAAAATCAATCCACTCGCACACATATGGAGTATTCTGAACCTTGTGGACACAAACCAAAGGTGATACCCTATCAAAAATGGCATTTCGGACTCAACGAAAATGACAAAATTTCCAACGGAGATCGTTTTGGAGAAAAGTAGGCCCCACGCCCAACTAGCCAACCTTAACCAAAATAGAACCCAAAAGGCCAAAAATGAGTCCGAAAGCCTCGAGGAGACCCGAACCAAAGGTCCCTCTAGCCTAAAGTCGACATTCCAAAGCTAACAGCGCTGACAAAATTCCTATTCGATATCGTCTTCTTCAAATGTTGACCTAAGTCAAACTTCCAAGCCCAACTGGCTTGCAATCACAAAATTGGAGGTAGAACCATACTGAAAGCTCCCAGAACACGAACAAGGGTCCAACTAGACCAAAGTCCACACTTCGGAGCTAACGAACTGTCAGAATTCAATTCTGAGCATGTTTACTAAGAATGTTGACTAACGTCAATGATTTCCTAAGTTAAAGCTCTAAAACAGGGAAATGGTCATAATGACCTAATAAACGGTTCGGGCACCGAACCACTAGTCTCAGCAAGTCACAAATGATTTGGGACCACTGCATGCAAGCTCTAACAGTACAAAGAAAGCAAAAATGCGAGAAAGACCGAAAGGGTCATTACATCATCCACTACTAAAAAGGACTTTCGTCCTCGAAAGTAAAGAAAAGGGAGTACCTGAAGGCTCAAACAACTGCAGATACTGAGCCTGCATCTCTATCTCAGTCTCCCAGGCGACCTCCTCGACCGGATGGTGCCTCCACTGAAACTTAACCACAAGAATCTCTCTAGACCTCAATCTCCTGACATCTCTAGCTAGAATAGCTACCGTCTCTTCAACCAAGGTCAAACTCTCATCCAACTGCACTGTATCCCATTGCAACATATGCGACTCATCTGACACATAATGCCTCAACATTGATACATGGAAGATTGGGTGCATAGCTGAAAACATCAGAGGCAAAACTAATAGATAAACAACACTACCAACCCTTTGAACAATCTCAAATGACCCAATGTACCTGGGGACAAGCTTGCCCCGCCTGCCAAATCTCATCACGTCCTTTATGGGAGATATACGGAGAAATACCGGTCACCAACACTGAACTCTAAGGCACGAAGTCTATGTTCTACATAACTTTTCTTCCTACTCTGGGCTGCCTTAAGTCTGTCCTGAATCACTCGGAATCTATCTAAGGAATCACAAAGTAAGTCTGTACTCTACAGGACTGGACTCCAAACCATCGAACCAACCTACTGGCAATCTACAACGCCTACTATACAATGCCTCAAAAGGTGCCATGTCAATGCTCGACTGATAACTATTACTATATGCAAACTCTATAACGGCATATATTGATCCCATGAACCTCCAAAGTCAAGAATACAGGCCCGTAACATGTCCTCCAGGACCTGGATAGTCCTGTCAGACTGGCCACCTGTCTGAGGGTGGAATGCAGTGCTAAGCTAAACCTCTGTACCCATCTCTCGCTGAATAGTCCTCAAGAACTAAGAGGTAAACTAAGTGCCACGATCTGAAATGATAGAAGCTAGAACTCCATGCAAATGAACTATCTCACGGAGATAATCTGGGCCAACCTCTCTACACTATATGAAGAATGAACCAGCAAGAAGTGTGTAGACTTAGTCAGCCTATCAACAATAACCCAAATAGAGCCAAACCCTCAAGAAGTGTGTGGCAACCGTGCTATGAAGTCTATAGTGATCTCTTCCCACTTCCACTCAGGAATGGGAAGTCTCTGCATTAAACCACCAGGTCTCATATGCTCGAACTTAACCTGCTAATAGTTCAAGCACCAAGATACAAACTACGCTATGTCCTGCTTCATACCACTCAACCAGAAGAGCTGCCTCAAATCTCTATACATCTTAGCTGCGCCCGGATGGATGAAATACCTGGAACAATGAGCTTCACGGAGAATCAACTGAATTAAATCCCTAACTCTCAGAACACAAAGGAGACTATTAAATCTCAGAACACCCTAAAAATCTAAAGTAGCCCTGCAAGCCTCACCCTGTACAACCAGATTGCGAATATCACACAACCGTTGATCCTCAAACTGATGCTGTTGAATCTGGTCAACCAGAGTAGAAAGGACCTCAACACTGGCAAGAACTCTGAAAGGATCTGACAAATCAAGTCTAACCAAATGGTTAGCCAAGGACTGGATGTCCAAGGATAATGGTCGCTCCGAAACTGAAAGAGAAGCCAAGCTGCCCATACTCACTGCCTTTCAGCTCAAGGCATCCACCATCATGTCTGCCTTGCCCGAATGGTACAGAATAGTAAAGTCATAGTCCTTCAGTAACTCAATCTATATCCGCTGCCTAAAGTTCAGCTCTCGCTGACTCGTGATGTACTGAAAACTATAGTGGTCGGTGTAAATCTCATAGTGAACTCTATATAAGTAGCGCCTCCAGATCTTCAGCACGAAGACTACCACTGCCAACTCTAAGTCATGAGTGGGGTAGTTGCACTCGTGAACCTTTAGCTTCCTCGATACATAATCTATCACACGACCCTGCCGGATCAACATACAACCAAGACCAACTGAAGAAGCATCACAATACACTGAGAATCCTGACCCTTAACTGGCAATGTGAATATTGAAGCTGTAGTCAATAAGGCCTTAAGCCTCTGAAAACTATCCTCGCACTGATCCAACCACTGAAAGGGGATATCCGTCCTAGTCAGCCTAGTCAGAAGTGATGCTACGGAAGAAAATCCCTCAATGAACCACCTATAGTACCCTGCCAACCCAATGAACCTACGAACCTCAGTAAGAGTAGTACGTCTCGTCCAATCACGAATGACTATAATCTTTCCTAGGTCTACTCTAATCCCATCTTTAAACACCACGTGTCCTAGGAATGCCACTGACTCAAGCCAAAACTAGAACTTTGAGAACTTGGCATAAAGCCGATGATCTCTCAAAGTCTAGAGTACGGTCCTCAAATGATGCTCATGCTCCTTTGCACTCCGCGAGTATATCAATATGTTATCAAAGAAGAATATCATAAACAAATCCAAGTACGACTTGAGAACCCTATGCATCAAGTCCATGAAAGTTGCGGGGGCATTAGTCAACCAAAAAGATATCATTAGGAACTCATAGTGGCCATAATGTGTCCTGAATACTATCTTAGGAATGTCCTCTGCCCTAATCCTCAACTGGTGGTAGCCTGACCTCAGATTTATCTTAGAAAACACTATCGAACCCTAGAACTGATCAAACAAGTCATCTATATGCGGCATCATATACCTATTATTCATATTCACCTTATCCAACTACCGATAATCATTACACATCCGCATCGAACCACCTTTATTCTTCACAAATAGAACTGGAGCACCCTAAGGTGACACACTAGGACTGATAAACCCTTAGCTAATAATCCTGAAGCTGAACCTTAATCTCTCTCAACTTAGCTAGAGCCATACGATATAGAGTAATAGAAATGGGCCTGGTGCCCAACTCTAACTCAATGGCAAAGTCTATGTCACGCTCAGGTGGAAGGCCTGGCAGGTCGGTCAGAAATATATCTAGGAACTCTCTAACCACAAGGACTGACTCGGGAGAAGAAGTGTCGGCCCTAACATCCTGGACATATGCTAGATTAGCCAAATACCCGCGCAAAATCAACTTCCTAACCTAAGGACAAGAAATGATCCCAGATGGTGCCCAGCTAATAGAACCCTCCCACACAACCGGGGATAAATCGAGCACAACTATGGTAACAGTCTTGGCGTAACAATCCAAAACTGCTCAATAAGGGGATAATCAGTCTATGCCCAGAATCAAATCAAAATCTAGCATGTCTAATATCATCAGGTTAGCCGAAGACTCAAGATCACCAATAACTATCAACCAGGATCTAACAACTCGATCCTCTACTAAATAATCATTTACCGAGGTAGCAACAGATATAGAAACAGATAATGGACCACTAGCCAACCCCAAACAAGGAACAAAGTAGGCAGATACATACAAACATAAATATCCAAGATCAAATAATGCTAAAGCTGACTGGCGATAGACAAAAATTATACCCGTGATCACCGCATCCAAGGCCTCCACCTCTGGTCTACCAGGGATCTCATAGAACTATCATCGACCACCACCTGATCGACTGCCATCACGACCACGTGTCCTGCCACGCTGGGCATCACCTCTACCCTGGACACTACCTCCTCTGATTGGTGGATGCACTGCTCTCAGAGGCTGAGCCGGCTGAGCGGCTAGCTGCACTGGACTCTGCTGGGGGCATGCTCTGGCATAGTGACCAATGATAACATATTCATAGCATAGCCCTGATGTCCTATTATGTCGAGATAAACCAGCTAAACTAGTATGGCCACCACGACATGATGCCCCAAGTGTTGTAACCCTCGACGACTGACCACTGTAACTCTGATCATACTGAGGCCCAACAGAAGTCCAGAGTGATGCCTGAACTGGACAACTAGACTGACCCTGATGCTACTGTGGCTGATACCCTCAGTCTCACTGGCCTGAATCTCTATCGCCAATATGGGAATCACTGTAACCTCCCTGATGGGCGTGTCCTCTTATCTTTAGCCCCAGGTTCATGACGATGAAAATCCTCCATAGTGAAGACATGGTCTACTATATCCTAAAATGGTTGCCCATTGGAAATTAGTATCTCTGCGGTCTATCGAAGCTCGGTCCTCAACCCCAAACAAACTGACAAACCCTATCTGGCTACATAGGAATGATCATAGCTCCAAATGGAGCCAACTGGTGAAAACCGGTCTCATACTCGGCCACTGACATAAATCCCTGCATCAATTTGGTAAACTGCTCTTGACAATGCTCACGGTCACTCTGAGGCAAGAACTTGCCCATAAAGGCCTCGTAGAACTCTCTTTAAGTCAACTGAGATGGTTTGCAAGCTACCTGGGTCTTCCACCAAAGCTTAGATAGGCCCTCTAGCTGATAAGTAGTATAACCAACCTCGTGAGTATCCAATAACCCAAGATGATGAAGCATCTCCTCGCTGGTAGAAATAAAGTCATACGTATCTTGTCCGGGAGCACGAGAGAACTTTGGCGGAGACAATCTCAGAAACTGGCCCAACGCCTTCTGCTCCGACTCTGTCATAACTAGGTGAAGAGCAAGAGGTTGAGCAACTACAGGCACAGACAGTACCTCTGCATGGGGAGCTACAGTAGCAGGCTGCGCTCCTGAACTCTGAGCACCTAGAGCTACCTCGTGAGCGGATGTCTGTGCTATATATGAAGGCTGACCCCCAACCATACCTAGCAATTGAAGAAGCAAACCTCGGATATCTGACAATGGAGCTAGGGATGGTATGGATACATATGCTGCTACTGGCCCTGGAGGCACCTGAGCTGCTCCCTGGTCCATCGGCTGCTGATCTGGGACTAACTCGAGCTCAACCTCAGCCTTATGAGCTCTAACTAGTGCCACTGCTCAGGCACGTCCCTAACCTCTACCTCTATGATTACCCTAGCCACTAGCTGGAGTCGGGTGTGCTGGTGTCGAAGGCTTGCCCTCATCCGCTGCCAAAGATCTGGTATGAGCCATCTGCGGAAGAGTGAACTAGAACAAATGAGATTTCCATAACACCATCTAGGATAAGACGCACGATATAGAAGTAATAAAAGAGTCATGTTTCCTAAAATGCCACTATTGCCTCCCGAAGATAGGGTACGTATGTCTCTACCCCGATTCGTAGGACTCTACTAGACATTGACTCCTATATTAATGACACCATTGAACCTAGGCTCTTATACCAAGATGTCAGGACTCGATTTCTCAAGTCATGATGACACTTACAAACCCTCCTGTAGGGGTACCAAGTTCCTGTGGCACAGAACGGTTAGTAATGGGCCACTAAAGAAGCAAAGCACATACAAGAAAAAGTAATAAGCGGAAGACTAAAAAGAAGATATAAAAAGAGGAGACAACCAAAAATATATATATATAAACACAGAAGCTAAACCATCCCACGACCTGGTATCATGGTATAGAAGCCACTACTAAATATACACAGTATATGAGGGTACAAAATAAAATTATACAACTATCTCTTAATAGCAAAAGAGTACATGGAACAAAAAAAGAGATAAATTCAAGCTCCAGTCGCCAGGTGCTCACCCTATGTCTCGGATGCCCAAAAGCTGCATGAGTATCCATGCGATCAATGGCTATAACTCAGACTAGGATATGTACCAAGAAGATGTAGAAGTGTAGTATGAGTACCAATTGCAAAGCAACGGGTATCCAGTAGGCATCATAGGCCGACTGAGTATAAATACGATATAAAAGCAGTAAATAGCAGATAATGAAGGAAGTAGTCACAGAAGCAAACAGAGGAAAACACACGGAAGCTAGCAACAGATAGAAGACAAGGAGAATACAAGTACTATGCTAGCCACAAAAGATATATCACAGAACACAGGTGAATGAAGAGAGAACACACCTGGATCCTTGCAACATCAATATGTACAGAGAGTTTAAGAACATGGCGGTATACCGGTAACCGCAAATAAAATGGAAAGAAGGAAAGGCAACTAAAAACATAATCATGTTATCAATACAACTCACACAGTAAGGAAGATCATAAGGTAAACTAACAAGTAACCATAATAATAACTAGTAATCTAATCTACCTACACTCCCAAAGGGCGCCCATATACCCGAGGAACACATACAAGTAAAAACAAACCCTCTAGTATCCTATACTACTAGAGAGTACACTTAACAAATAGAAAACAAGGGTGAAAATGTGCAAAAAATCTATGATATGCTATGAAATGCCAGTGGTACCGTATGTACCTCCTCCGATGCCCGTAGGCCCAACAAGTAGGACCCATGGAATGATTCCCCCCTATACCTCTACTCTCTCGTATACCCCTCCTTCGGCACACTCGGCCCCTAGCCCCTAGTTTGGATCAACAAGGTCCATGGAGGTCTCCGCGATCACATACAACTCTCAATGTCCCAATACCGATGCCCAGAATCTATACAGGTCTAAAATCAGTAGAAAAAGGCATGTCTAGTGTTTTTGCCTAGCCGAGCCTAGTATCATATCAAAATTAGTAGTAAATCATGTCTAGCACTCTGGCTTAGCCGAGTCTAGAATCTGTGTGAAAAACCATCATAAAACCAATTTTACTCTAAGAAGATCCATAAAACCAGTTTAAATCCATTTAAAACCATTTATAACTGAAAACGAGCCCTCGAGGCCATGCAAGATTTAGAAAACTGGTGATAGTTAGGCCTGCAGCCATAAACGTAGTAAATCAATGTAGAAAACTCTTTTAAGTGATAATGATGATATGCTCAAATACAATCAATAGCCCAACGACTCATAATCAACCTACAGGCCCTACACAAGCTCAGTCCGCTCTACAACACATATAACCAGCTTATAAATTGTAAATTAATGTTCGAGACTCACAGACATTTCCCAAATTCCACCATCTATGGTCCAAAGGTGAATACAAAGGCCACCCAGGGCCACATGGGTAATACTAAAAAATGAGATCAATTACTAATGCCAACATAGGAAAATAAAATAGACAGGAAGAAAGCGGACAAAGTCTGAGGTGCCAACCTAGTAACCCAACACAAAGATGCTATATAGTACAATTATATCCTATATACACAATGTATAAGGTGGGTAAGCCATAACCTACCTGGTATCCAATGATAAGCTGCTAGGAAGCCAAAGCCTGAGCCTAAACTACTCCGAGGTTATCATATTGTCTCTCCTTCACCATTTTCACTAACGATGACTCTACAGTACTCTAAACCACTATGCCCCCATCTTTAGAGTGAATTAACTAGACAACTAAACTTGATAGCTTATGAACATATCTGAATATATTCTGCTTTGCTGCCGTCAAGTATGCTAGACTTTCCATAGATTGGCGACTAAGAGCATCTGCTATAATATTTGCTTTACTCGAGTGGTAGAGAATATCAACATCATAATCTTTTAACAGTTCTAGCCACCTCCTCTATCTCAAATTTAGCTCTCTTTTCTTAAATATGTATTGAAGGCTCTTATGATCAGTAAATATATCAACATGAACCCCATACAAATAATGTCTCCATATCTTTAATGCAAATACAACTGCAGCCAATTCTAGCTCATGTGTTGGATAGTTTTGCTCGTGTTTCTTTAATTGCCTTGAGCCATATGCTATAACCTTACCATGCTGTATCAATACACAAGCTATACCAATGCCTAAAGCATCATAATGAATAGCATACCCCTCTGTGCCCTTTGGAAGTGTCAGTACTGGTGTCGTAGTTAACTTGTCTTTCAACTCTTAGAAACTCTGCTCGCACTTCTCTGACCACTGAAACTTTGTTGCTTTTTTTGTTAATTTAGTCAATGGTGTAGCTATGGAAGAGTGAATTAACTGGACAACTAAACTTGATAGCTTATGAACATATCTGAATATATTCTGCTTTGCTGCCGTCAAGTATGCTAGACTTTCCATAGATTGGCGACTAAGAGCATCTGCTATAATATTTGCTTTACTCGAGTGGTAGAGAATATCAACATCATAATCTTTTAACAGTTCTAGCCACCTCCTCTATCTCAAATTTAGCTCTCTTTTCTTAAATATGTATTGAAGGCTCTTATGATCAGTAAATATATCAACATGAACCCCATACAAATAATGTCTCCATATCTTTAATGCAAATACAACTGCAGCCAATTCTAGCTCATGTGTTGGATAGTTTTGCTCGTGTTTCTTTAATTGCCTTGAGCCATATGCTATAACCTTACCATGCTGTATCAATACACAAGCTATACCAATGCCTAAAGCATCTTAATGAATAGCATACCCCTCTGTGCCCTTTGGAAGTGTCAGTACTGGTGTCGTAGTTAACTTGTCTTTCAACTCTTGGAAACTCTGCTCGCACTTCTCTGACCACTGAAACTTTGTTGCTTTTTTTGTTAATTTAGTCAATGGTGTAGCTATGGAAGAGAAGCCTTTGATGAACCTTCTGTAATAACTTGCTAGCCCCAAGAAACTACGTACCTTTATTGGAGTAGTGGGCCTAGGCCAATTCTTAGCAACCTCAATCTTCTGAAAGTCCACTTTGATGCCCTCACTAGAGATCACTTGTCCAGGAAAAGCAACATAGTCCAACCAGAACTCACATTTGGAAAATTTAGCATATTGCTGATATTCGTTAAGAGTCTACAATACTGCTCTAAAGGTGATCTGTATGGTATGCATCACCACATGAATATATAAGGATGTCATCTATGAATACAATCACAAAAATAACTAGAAAGGGTTTGAGGACCCTATTCATCATATCATAAAGGCTGCAAGGGCATTAGTTAAACCAAATGGACATAACAAGAAGTTCAAAGTGCCCATACTGAGTTTGGAAAGCTGTTTTTAGAATATTAACTTCTCTGATCTTCAACTGATGATATCTAAACCTTAAATCAATTTTTGAAAAGCACTTAGCACCCTACAACTGATCAAATAAATCATCTATTCGGGGGAAGTGGATACTTATTCTTTATAGTAACTTTGTTCAGCTTCTAATAATCTATACACATGCATAATGAACCATCTTTCTTTTATACAAATAGTACAGGTGCACCCCAAGGTGATATACTAGGTCGGATGAATCCTTTATCAAAGAGATCTTTTGGTTGTGCTTTCAATTCTTTAGCTTTGTTGGGGCCATTCTATAGGGTGAAATTGATATAGGTTGAGTATTGAGATCTACATCGATACCAAAATCAATCTCTCTGTCTGGAGGAAGTCTTAGAAGCTCTTCCGAGAAAATATCTGGATATTCACTCGTAATTGACACAAATTGAAGAGGTTGTGTCTCTTTCTCAACATCAAGATCCCTTAATCCGACTAGGTGATGCGACAGTTTTCCTCAAGAACAGTTAGGAGGTTTCTTCAAGCTCAGCCCCAAAAATCTAAGGAATTTCTCTGTAGATTCTCCAAAAGGTATGTGGGATTTCATCAATGGGTTCCTTTCACCCATTGAGTCCCTAGTTTCAGCCAGTTCTTCAGTTCTTCATAAATTTATTCAGACCTAGGGTTCCAAAATCTTAGGGAATCATTGTAATTCAAATTCTACTGCTTATATTGATATCTATTTCAGGTTTCTCAGAGAGTTAGTATAGTCACATGTTCAGAACTCAGAAACCCTAGCATATCTAAATTTCAGTATTTATAAATTATGCTTGCTAGGCAGACAATTCAGATAATCATGTTTCAGTATTAGAATACCATCAGTTTTAGCATATATTGTGCATTCTCAGCTAATTGTCAGTATTTGAGCTATCCAGTATTTCATCTTGCATTTCATTGCTTACTTTTCCATTTGGAGTAGACTTAGTACCGAGCAGATGACATGATGAAAGCTTATCTATCAGATTAGGCTAAGACCTTTAGTAGCAGTACCCCAATCCCAGAACTACGGCACCACCGTATGTGTAAGGAGGGGTCAGCTGTCAGGTTAGGCTGCACATCTCTATCCCTTGGGGACATCAGTTAGTGGATCCACGTCAAATTTGTTTGTACCCCTGGCAAGGTATGAACACCCTTCCATACAGGGTTATAAGTTGGCCCCATAATTAGCTCAACTTGGGGTATGTCGGTTAACAGTATCTCCCACATTCAGATTCATGTTGTATTGACCATATACTCAGATATATTTCAGTATTCAAGTTCAGTAGATTATATATTCAAATTAGTACTTGGTCATTGTATCCATTTTATCCTTCAATTTATGCTTCAATATGCATATCAATGTTCAGTTTCTATGTTGTTAAGTTTAGCGCATATCCCGCATGCTCAGTACATTCAAAGTACTGATGCATACTTTTGTGCTACATCGTTTTATGATGTAGGTTCAGCTGCTCAGCATCCAGACCGTGCTTAGATCGACTTCCAGTCCTACTCAGCAGCTTCAACGGTGAGTCCTTATAGTACAAGGACGATAGACATGCTTTATCTCTTTTGTTTTTACTTTTCAGCTAGAGGCTTTCAGACATAGATTAGATTCAACTATTGGGTTATTGGTGTGTTTTTAGTCATCACTATACTCTATATATATCTTTATATTCAGACTTGTTTTGGGGTTTTTTCCACTACAAATATTAAATTATTTTTAGCTTTCACACATTATATGTTTTTAACTGAAATTATCTAGATATGCCAGATCATGGGTTAGCTTGGGGTCACTTGTGACACTGAGCACCATGTTACATCTAGGGGTAGCCTCGGGGCATGACAAAGTTGGTATCAGAGCATAAGGTTCAAGTGTCCTAGGGTGTTTGAAAGCCGCATCAAGTAGAGCCTTCTTCATGGGTGTGAAGCGCGCCACACTTATGGGGGAGGAGCTATGAGATGTCATTATGAACAACTTCCCTTCTTTCCTTTCCTGCTCGTGCTATATAGTATGAACTCTATTTAATCTCCTTCTAACTCGTGCTCTTTGCATTTCAGAAAATGCCTCCTAGAAGAGCTAATGCCAGGAATCAGCCAGCACCAGCAGACCCATTGATGAGCAAGTCATTCATGCTGAATTCAGGGCTGCATTCCAAGTGCTTGGCCAAGCCATGGCAACCCAGGTCAATCAGCAGGCTGTGACACTAACTCTACCTCAGGCTAACATTGCTACAACTAGAATCCAGGACGTCACTTGGATGAACCCCCAAAATTTCATGGTTCTAAATTAGAAGAGGATCCACAAGATTTTATTGATGACATCCAGAAGGTAACAGACATTATGGGTGTCACTTCGATCGAGAGTGCAAATTTAGCTGCCTATCAGTTGAAGGGAGTGGCTTATACTTGGTATCAACAGTGGAAGAAGTCTCATTGTGCAAATGCAGATCCAGTGGATTACAACCAGTTCAAAACTGCATTTTTGGATAGGTTCTTCTCACTTGAACTCAGAGAAGCCAAGGTCTAAGAGTTCATCAACTTGAAGTAGAATGACATGAGTGTGAAGGAATATGCACTCATGTTTACTCAATTGTCCAAGTATGATTCGGCGATAGTAGCTGACTCCAGAGCCCGCATGAGTAAGTTCGTACCCAGTGTGTTTGATGATGTGGTCAAGGAGTGCAAGAATGCTATGCTGATTAAGGAGATGGACATCTCTAGGTTGGTTACTTATGCTCATCATATCGAGGAGGAGAAAATCAAAGAGAGGGGAGGAGACAGTAAGAGAGCTAGAACAGGTGACTTCAACTACTCTTAACAGAGGTCAGAGAGTGGAAATCACTCTCAGTTTCATCAAAAATCTTAATCTCTAGACCCATGTTCTACTAGTGCCCTAATGCCTAAGTTCAGACAGGATCAACGGGATAGAGCGCCAGGCTCTAAGTTCCAAGGTACAGTCACTAGCGGGCGCACTCATCCAGTTTGCAAGAAGTGTGGTAGGAACCACCAGGGTAAGTGTATGAGAGGTAGTGGAAATTTCTTTGGATGTGGAAAGCCATGCCACATGATGAGAGATTATCCAGCAGCTTCTCAGAAGGGAAAGGATGTTCGCCACCATAATCAGGCTAGTTCTACAGCAACTCCAGCGGGTTGCCCCACTCAGCAGGGTGCCTCATCTAGTGCAGGTGGTGGTCAGCACCAAAACAGGTTGTATGCCCTTAAGACTCGACAGGACCAGGAAGATTCCCTCGATGTGGTCATGGGTACGTTACAAGTTTTCCATTTTGATGCTTATACTTTGTTAGACCCAGGGGCTACACTATATTTTTTAACTCCTTACATAACAGTAAATTTCAGTCATCACTATACTCTATATATATCTTTATCTTTAGACTTGTTTTGGGTTCTTTCCCACTGCAGATATTAAATTATTTTCAGCTTCCGCACAATATATATTTTTAACTGAAATTGTCTAGATATGCCAGACCATGGGTTAGATTAGGTCACTTGTGACATTGAGCACCATGTTACGTCTAGGGGGTAGCCTCCTGGGTTCATTGATCTCATTGTACAAGAATGTGTCTAGTAGAGTCTTGCAGAAAAGTACAAAGACGTCTATACTTTTCTGTAGGAGGCTATAGGACTTTAGGAAACTTTAACTTTTTTCATTCCTTGTGCTATTACTCAATTCCAATTGGTATCTGGTGATCCAATTTGGTATCTAACTCTTCCACTATTATTCTTGCAGATGGTGAGAACACGTGTGTCTGAGGCAAGAGTGGTAGTGACTGAGCCAGTTATTGAGCTGCAGTTCATGGTAGATGTATAGTGAGAGGCAGAGCTAGAGGAAAGAAAGGAGAAGAAAATGCCAAGGGTGTAGCATGAGCCGCAACCCAAGCTCAAGAGAGGTTAATATCTCCTCCTCAGCAGGAGCAGGTTCTTGAGGTTGTAGTGGAAGAAGAGGTTTAAGTTGAGAATGATGAGGTAGCACCAACCTAGGGGGTAGGGGCAGTACCAGCAGGTCCCTATGTCACCAGATGTGATCCAAAAAGTTCTTAGCATACTGAGCAGACTAGCATGGAATGGGGCTACTTTTGTAGTGCCTGTGGTATACCATATGCTGACCCAGCATGCTGCAGCCATGGCTCCTAGAATGGATGATGCTTTTGAGATGGGTATGTTTCCACGACTGGTGACACTCCTAATAATGGTTAGTGGTGAGCACGGTCTGTTCTTCAAGTTTGTAAAGAAGAAACCACTAGTGTTCCATGGGTTAGAGTCTAAAGATACCTATGAGTTTATTATTTACTATCATAAGTGGCTACACAGGATGGGTATTATCAAAAGGTATGGAGTTGAGTTTTTCTCATTTCAGTTACAAAGGGATACCAAAATATGGTGGAGAGCTTATGTGGAATGCAGGCCTATTGGGGCACTTCTGATAACTTAAAGCTAGTTCTACCAAGTATTTCTTGAGAAATATGTCCCACGTGTTTTGAGGTACATGAAGAGGGATGAATTCATAAACATTAAGAAATGGGGTTTGTTTGTGGCTACTTATAAGGCATATTTTCATGCCTTGGCTCATTATTCTTCACAGATGATCACTACTGAGGAGGAAGGGATCTGCTATTTTGTAAAAAGGTTTTAACACAGGACTATAGATTTCAGCCTTATAGGTAGCATCTTCTGGCAGGTCCTTTCAAGAGGTGGTTGAGTTTGTTAAGAATATTGAAAGGGTGAAGCTAGAGAGTCAGGCAAGGATGGATACAAAGAAGCCTTGGTCTGGAGGCAACTACAACGGTCAATTTTTAAAGGTCAAGGGTCTGCAGGGATACCCTGCTTGCTGCATTTAGTCATCCATACAGGTTTCTATTGAGGGTCCATCAGAGACCAATCAACCTTCTTCTAATTTTGGTGGGTATCTCACTTTGTCTGTGTTGCGTAAGGACCTATCAATTACCATTCATGTTATGAGTATGGTAAGGTGGGGCACTTAAGGAGGAATTATCCTTAGCTCCATCAGGAAGTTCAACAATAGGCTCCTAGCTCTCAAGTTCCAATAGGTAAAGGGAATGGCTTTGATAGGAATCATTCACAGGGCAGGTGGGGTGGTTACACAACTGGCAGAGCTGGCACCCAACCTAACCAGGATGGTGGAAATGGTAGAGGAGGTGATTAGTCCAACAGGGGCAGTGCATAGACAGGTGGTAAGAACAACTTTTAGTCTTTCCTAGGTAGACTAGAGGCTGAGGCGTCAGATGTGGTAATCACATGTGCTATTTTTATCTATGACCGCATGACTTCTATTTTATTTGACCTTGGTTCTACTTTCTCGTATGTGTCTGCTGGATTTTTAAGAGTTTTGATATGATATGTAAATTCCTTGAATTTTCTTTTACTGTATCTACTCTAGTGGGGGATTTTGTGGTTGTGGATAGGGTCTTCCATGCTTGTTTAGTTGTATTTGTCGGGACGATGACTTTAGCAGACATAGTGATGTTAGACATTGTGTATTTTGTCATTATCTTGGGGATGAGTTGGTTGTCTCTGCACCATGCTATTTTGGACTGTCATGCTAAGACAGTGACTATGGCTATGCTTGAGTTGGATAGAGGGTAATTATAGTCCTGCTCCACTGAACTTTGTATATTTCCTTTATACTCAGAGTCTCATAGAAAGGGGATATTTGGCCTTTCTAGCTTATCTTCGAGACACTAATTTAGAGGTCCCAGCTATTGAGTAAGTTCTCATGGTGTGTGCATTCTAAGAGGTTTTCCCTATGGACGTTCCTGGCATGCCACCCAATCGAGATATTGACTTCTACATTGATTTAGAGCTGAATACACACCCTATCTCTATTCCTTCTTATAGGATGGCACTAGCTGAGTTGAGAGAGCTTAAGGCTCAGTTATAAGTATTACTAAGTAAAGGGTTTATTCATCCGAGTGCCTCCCACTGGGGTGCTTCAGTTTTATTTGTTAAAAAGAAAGATGGTAGTTTATGTATGTGCATAGACTACCAACAACTGAATAAGGTTACTATTTGTAACAATACTTTCTTCCTCAAATTGATGATCTGTTTGACCAGTTACATGGGGCATTAGTATTCTCTATGATTTACTTAAGGTCGGGTTACCATAAATTAAAAATCTGGCCTTCTAATATCCCTAAGGCCGCATTTCAGACCCGGTATGGGCACTAAGAGCTTCTTGTGATGTCATTTGGGAAGAATAACACCCCAGATGCTTTTATGGGATTGATAAATAGAATATTCAAGCCCTATCTTAACTCATTTTTCATAGTATTCATTGATGATATCCTGGTATACACTAAGAGTGATGAGAAGCATGGGAATCACCTTAGGATTGTGTTGGGATTGTTGAAAGAAAAGGAATTGAATGCAAAATTTTCAAAGTACAAATTTTGGTTATCTTCTATGTCCTTCTTAGGGAATGTGGTTTTGAAGGAAAGAGTAATAGTTGACCTACAAAAGATAGAGGCAGTTAAAAACTGGGCCAGGCCTACTTTGGTGACTGAGGTTAGTAGTTTCATGGGGTGGGCAGGTTACTATCGCAAATTCGTGAAAGGCTTTGCATCTATTGCAACTCATATGACCCACTTGACTTAGAAGGATGTACCATTTGTTTAGTCAGATAAATATGAGGAGAGATTCCAAAAGGTTAAGACTTTGTTGACTACAACTCCTATTATTTCCTTGGCGGTGGAAGGTAAATATTTTATTATACTTTGTGATGCCTAATAGTATGGTTTAGGTGCTATATTGATGTAGGAAAGGATCGTGATCATGTATGCTTCGAGGCAACTCAAGGGACATGAGAAGAACTATCCTACTCATGACTTGGAGTTAGATGCGGCGGTGTTTGCTCTTAAGATTTGAAGATGCTACTTATATAGAGTGCTTTGAGAAGTGTTCACAGAGCACTGTGTTTGCAATATGTATTCACTCAAAACAATCTGAACTTAAGACAATGAAGATCGATGGAATTATTGAAAGACTATGATGTCACGATTTTGTATCATCCTAGTAAGGCTAATGTGGTAGCTGATGCACTGAGTAGGAAGATAGAGAGTATGGGTAGCTTAGCCTATCTGAAGAGTTCTAGACGTCCATTGGCCAGAGATATTCAGGTCCTTGCTAACAGTTTTACGAGGTTGAAAGTGTCTGAGCGGGGTGGCTTATTGGCATGTGTTGAGGTAAGGTCCTCTTTTCTTGATCAGGCTAAAGGTAAACATTTTGATAATGTGAAATTGATCAAGATCCATGACAAGGTGTTGCGGGGTGAGGCCAAGGAGGCCATTATTAATGATGAAGGCATTTTGTGGATTAAGGGGCGAGTTTTTGTGCCATGTATTGATGACTTAATTCCCACCATCTTAGCAAAAGCTCTCTATTTTATGTATTCTATACATCTTGGCGTGGAGAAGATGTACCGAGATTTGAAATAACACTATTGTTGGGGTGGAAAGAAAAGAGATATAGTTGACTTCATGGCCAAGTGTAAGAATTGTCAGCAAGTAAAGTATGAGCACCAGAAGCCTGGTGTCACTCTTCAGAGGATGCCTATTCTAGAGTGGAAATGGGAGAGGATAGCTATGGATTTCATGATTGGCCTTCCCAAGACTTTAAGGAAATATAACTCGATATGGGTTATACTTGATAGATTGACAAAGTCTACGCACTTTATCCCGGTTCAAGTGACTTATAATGCAACTAAGTTAGCCAAGGTATATGTTAAAAAATTGTTTGGTTGCATGGGGTGCCTATCTCCATTATTTCTGATAGGGACACCCAGTTCACTTCTAATTTCTGGCAGAAATTGCACGAAGAGTTGGGTATAAGGTTGGACCTGAGTACCACCTTTCATCCTCAGATTGATGGAAAATCTGAACATACAATTCAGGTGTTAGAACATATGCTTTGCGCATGTGTGATGGATTTTGGAGGTCATTGGGACCAGTACCTAATGTTGGCTGAATATGCATACAACAATAGTTATCACTTCAGTATAGACATTGCTCCATTTGAGGCACTATATGGGAGGAGGTATAGATCCTCCATTGGATGGTTTGATTTATTTGAAGAGAGACCATGGGGTACAGACCTTCTGAGGGACTCTATGGAAAGGGTGAAGTTTATCCAAGAGAATCTCCTAGTGGCTCAAAGACGACAAAAGGAGTATGCTGATAGGATGGTGAGAGACACACACTTTGTGGAAGGTGAAAAAGTTTTTCTCAAAGTTTCACGCATGAAGGGTGTTATACGATTTACAAAGCGTGGAAAGCTGAGTTTGAGATGTATTAGGCCTTTTGATATTCTTTGGAAAGTGAGGATAGTGGCTTATAGGTTCCTCTTTCCACCTAGTTTGTTGGAGTTCATCCCGTGTTTCATGTTTTGATGCTAAACAAATACCACGAAGATGGTGACTATATTATTCGCTGGAATTTGGTCCTATCAGATGAAAACTTCTCCTATGAGGAATAGGTTATTTCTATTCTTGATTAAGACGTCTGAAAGTTAAGAACAAAAAAGATTGCACTTGTAAAGGTCTAGTGGAAGATCTGTCCTATCAAGGAGGCCACTTGGGATACTGAGGCAGACATGTGGGATAAGTACCCTCACTTGTTCACCAATTCAGGTAATTCTTGTCTCCTCCTAGTTTTTTTCTGTTGTTATTTAGGGATAAATGATTGTTTATTTGATATCTAATGTAATGACCTGTTCTGTTGTTATAGTGAAGTAAGGGGATAAGTACCCGAGTAGAAAATCCGTAGGTTGTGAGTTGTTAAAATCTCAGGCTAGGGTGAGTTTTGATGAAAATATAGTATTCAGTGCTTTAGAGATAGTTAGGGTCTCGTGGTTCATAGAATGGTGTTAGTAAGTCCTTTATGGATAGTTGACTATCTTAGGGTCCCGTAGAAAGTTTTGAGACTTAACTCGGGTTCATAGAACTCCGGTTATAGGTGTTGCTGCATCAGATTAATCCGTGATGTCCCTAATATGAAGTTTATTGTGAAATAAGGGCCTGGGATGAGAAATTGATGTTCTAGAAATTATTGTTCTCCACAATGAGGGGACACTTTATCGCGATGGTCTATCGTAATAAACAATCCTCATCATGATGACCCATCGCAATGAAGAATCGTCCATCGCGATGAAGAGATAGGACAGTATACCTGGGCATTTTCCATCTTTCTGAGTTATTTTCTAATAACTCCTACTTTGTTCTAGATCTTTAAGAAGTGGTTTTCTCAAGAAACTAGAGCATTCTTCATCGTTTGAGATAAGTAATCCATAAAAACTCTTTGGTTATTAATTATTAATATTCGTTAGACCTTTAAGGTGGGGATTAATGGTAGAATTCTTGAAATTGAGCCCTAGAAACATGAACTTGAGGTAGAACCTATGGGTAGGTGTAATTTCAGCTAGAATTGATCCTAGGATGTTTATATTTGACTTCTAGCATGAAATTAAGTGTTTTTAACAAGATTAAGGGTAATAGAAAATCTTGGGTTCCATAAAGGTGAAACCTTTAGGCATAAAAATGGCTAAAAGGGATGAAATTTGTTAGAACACCCTTTGAGTATTGATTCTATGAATGCTATGAGCCTAATTATTGATTAATTAACCCTTGGGGAACGCTAGAAAACTAGTTTAAGGGTAGAATTTTGACGGGTTAAATTCCAAAGGTCTGAAATGAAGGGTAATTGGCTAATTACTCTTTTGTATTTGTGGTTTATAGACCTTGAGCATTCTGAAGATTTAAGAAAAGGCAAGGTTGTTGTGAGTTAGCTTGGGGGTGTTATTTGTTCACTCAAGGTAGGTTATGGTTTTAATTGGAGTTTAGACTCATTTTATTACATGCTATGTGGTAGAATTGTGTAACTTGTGATTGGTCTTTGGATATGATTGATCTGTATGTATTTTCCTGTACTAAGATTTGATGTCATTGGGAAGTCATTTGGGTGAAATGGCTATAAAAAAGGGCCTAAGGTCATCTTCCAAGCTTGGTTACACCAAGAATTTTGCCTTGAGTCACGTTCGGGGCAAGTTCTAGACGACACATATACACGAGAATTATTCAACTAAACCTCACCACACATGACATGTGAATTATTCAAGAAGGATCAATTTTTAACTTCCGAAACAAGAACAATGATGAGCTATTTTACATTATCACTACTAATGAGTCAAGAGTCACAAAAAGATTAAAAGAGTTGTCACAAAATCACTCTTTTCCATGCATTTTTCACAAATTTTTTGGAAGGGTATGATTATTTCACTTAACATGCAAGACTACTTCATTGGTACCAAACAAGTCAATTTGCAACCAAAACCTTAAAAGATGACGATTTACCCTTAAGAATGTCGTCACCCAGTCTATGATTGGTCCAATTCATCTATCTAAATTGGCATGGCTACACAAGGTGGATCAAAGAAAATATCGCATTTTCCGGGCATATGCGATTCACATATAACAAAGTGCGTGTCACACGTGCAATGCACAGGCTAAACAGTGGGCCTGTGCGAAGCTCGTGCGGTTCGCATATCGTCATTTGTAGAACAAATATCCCCCATCAAGTTCTATCTAGCCTAACAGGTACTCAGACTTCCCCTGGCCCACAACAAATTCCTGTCTCAACTACAAAATAACAAAAGAAGCTAAAAAGTAAATAAAACTAAAACTAAACCATCAACTTCTTTCACACAACATCAAAACCTGACGAGGGTGAAAATCCACAAGGTAAACCTGACAAGGGAACAAAGCATATGTAAATAAACAAACAAAACATGCCCGGCAAGGGCACAATAATATCCAATAAAACAACAAAACAAGCCCGGCGAGGGCACATTAATATCCATAAATAAAGAAAGCTAAACTAGAAAGAAAGATAGAATACAGATCATACGCCACCCCCAACTAAGATAAGGCAGTTCCCTCACTGCAATCAAAGTAAGGAATAAGTTTGACGGGGCTCCCTGAGGTGCATCAATCTGAACTGGAGGAAGAGGGAAACTCAAGTCTCTCCTCATCCTCATCCTCCTCCTCAGCTCCTCCTGATACGCAAAAGGAATTCAATCTATCCATCATCTTGTGTAGGAACTTGCTCTTTTTCTTCTCGTTCTCGCTCAACTTCTTTTACCTCTTTTCCACTTTTTGTTGCCTGCGGCTTATGTGCTCCAAGCGTGCATTTATTGCACTCAAACGCCCATTAATCAATTTCTGCTCATTGGCCACCTTGGCCAAGGATGGAGGGGACTCAGTACATGCTGGTGTGTGGGATCCAACTGAACCAGAAGAGAATCCAGCCAACAACTGCTGAATATGTGCATCCACTCCCTGAATATGAATAGAGAGGTGGCGAATGAGATAGGGCCCAGACTGTAGAGCTCCTACAGACTGAGATGATCCATATGGAACTATGGAAGGATCGACAGGCTCAGTCGAAGACTCTTGAAACTTTCCTAAAGATGGAGAAGCTACATCAATCTTCCTCTTCTTCTGCTTTGATTCTGGGGCCCTCTTCAACAATGGGTGGATTATAGTTGCTGGCTTCTTTGTAATATCAGTCGGATATGGAAACACCCCAGCATCGTAGTATAACTGGGTCACTAATGAAAGGAAGAAAAAGCTCTTAGACCTTCCACTAGCTACCTCTGCCATATGAGCCACAATATGGAGCCCAATATTCACATCGATGCCATCAATGAGGGCTACCACCATCAATGCTCGGCAGGGTTCACATAGGTGTCATGAGAAGATGGTATAATCCTTGCACATATAATCGAAAGCCAAGTTTTGGCTTCTGCAGTGAACTCATGTGAATCAACCCCTTTCTGTAAAGTCAACCAATTCGGAGTCACCCCATCATGCAGCTTGTCTACCAACCACTGATGTCCTTCAACTTTGGATTTTGCAATGTAAACCTCGTTGTCTGCATCTAGAAGGTTGTATAGTGCATTGATGATTTTGGGGTTGAAACTAATTTGGACTCCCCGAATGGTAGTGACTAGTGCGCTATTGAAATCAGTGATCAAAGCATTAGCGTAGAACTCAGTGACCACTGTGTGGTTAGCCATGATAAGTGGAGGAGCAAAACATATCCAACCCCGCTCCACCAACCTCTTGTAGATTCTGGCAATTTTTGCTCAACTTTGTCCTTATTGATTCCCCTTTCTCCCTAACAAAGGGTTTGGACAATAGCTCATCATACCAGCGTTCACATGATGCCGATAGGAACCTATCATGATCGTAGTTCTCCTCTATTTCCATATTCGGAGCATTTTCAACTTCATTGTCACTACCGTTGTAGGCCATCTTTTTGATCAAAGTACCTACAAAACACTCCATTATGTTAAGAGTTCTTAGGGACACTTAAAACAATGTATTATGAAGTACTTAGGCCAAAGAAATAACCAAATGAAGTTCTGAGGCGGGCTATGCATTGTCACTATTTTGACACTTCCAGGCATTCCTTCTACGCGTTCGCAGCCAGGTGGCTGCGCTTGCGAATAAGGAATTTATTTTTCAATTTTTTTTGCCTTTGCGAATGTGGCCAGGTGCCCGCAAACGCGAAGGCTATCGGGATGCCCAGATCAGTGCCTCATTGAGGCATTTTCTCAAACACATGGGAGACAAGCAGTTTTTTCTTGATCTCCCAAGGTTTTAGAACCAATTAAAACACCACTTTTTAGTCCCACCATTTAGGACATAGCCTCAACCAATTTTACCCAACGATTTAGCAATTATACCCAAAGAGAAGTTGTTTAAAGCAAGAGGAGATCAACTAAAAAAAATGCCATTACCCATTTTCTCTATGTCAAGTTGAGGAAGAAAGGAATTCATTACCCTATTCAAAGGGGGCGGAGAACATACCTGAAGGATTGCACTTGTGAAGCAATTGATGGAATTATTGTGTTCCAAAAGGGAGAGGAGTATTTCTATTTTGAGAATGAACTATTTGGGGACTCCGATTTCTTTGAATATTTTTTTTAAAACTTTACCTGAACTATCAGGAAGCTTCACATTTGCGGCTGGTCCGCCGCGTTCACGAAGGCCTGTAGCAAGGCTGGTCTTTGCGTTCGCAGCCAGTCTTTCGAGTTCGTGAAGAAGACGGGTCTGACCAGATTTTCACTTTTTCTTTAGCATTCTGCCAGTGATGTGCGATGCCTAGTGCGACGGGCACTTTGTGAGGTGTGAAATGCACCATATTTGCATATGCCAATGTTTTTGTTCAGTTCAATGTTTGCTTGTGCGATGGCATGTGCAACGGGCACTCTTCCAGGTGAGAAAAGCATGTTTTTCAGAGGTATTTTTGGTGCTTCTCAACACTTGGTTCCTCTTCTCATTCCTTTGGGAACCTAAAAACACACCAAAAAGAAACAAAAAGTGAAGTAAAGTATAAAAATGATGGGTTTCCTCCCATCAAGCGCACAATTTAACATCGCGGTGCGACACAAGTTACCTCACCATTTGGATATCCATTTGGAGGATTTGAACCTTTGACCCAAATTTGAATCGAGCTTCCGATGAAAATTCTGGGGTGAAGGTTTGAACATGAGAAGACCATTCTCTTAATTTTGTATGTCGCACTTTTTAGCGTTCAAGTGAGGGAGGACACTTTGCCTTCTTTCCACGACAAACTCAAAACCGGATAGACCATCATCCACCCTCCTTCCAAGGTCTTCCAAAATTTTGATTACTTCGACTCTCGTCCATTCAATCAAACTTAAGGTCGAACAAAGATTGAAGTGGGATTTGGGAATCTCCACTTTCAAGATTGACTCATTCATAATATCCTCACTTAAAGATGCTATGACATCATGACCCACACTTAGGGTAGTTGGTTACAACACCACCTTCAATTCATGATCCTCCCTTGTGTTTTCTTTTTTTTCGCCCTTGCGTCCACAAAGCATTGCTTTATGGATTGCACATTCTCTTATTAGTTTTCTAGCGAGGCCAAAAAGGTTTGTAGCTTGCCATATATGCCTTATTCGCTTGCAAAGTCATGGAACCTATTAAGGTCACAAGCACCACTAGCAACATTGTTAGCACAAGAAGGGAGAGGGGGACGATCATCATTGGTGAAATCGCTCCAATGTCCATCACGACCACCACACAAATAGAAATTGTGCCCTTTATAGGAGCGAGAAGGAGAATACCTTCCTCTCTCTAAGCCAATTCTACACCTTCGTCCAAGGTGGGGTCCTCTACAATAAACACAATATTTGGGAACATAAATTGGAATGCAACCATCAATATTTCTAAAAATCAAATAAGCCATGATGCCATCAACAAACTAAAACTAAACAAAAGAAAAACAACTATTCACAAAATTGAACTAGAGTAAGTAAACTCAAATTCTAAACTAACTCAATACGCCCCGGCAACAACACTATTTTTGATAACGCACAAATCGTGCTCTCCAATTAAGAGGCCATGATGATCACGTAGTCAAAATAAAATTTATAATTCCCAACGAGTGTCAGGGTCGTACCCAAGGGAACAATGTAGTTGCGATCGAGCTAATAAAGAGTCCAAGCAACTTATTGAAGTTCAAATAACAAAAAGGGAAAAGATATCTAAAAGACGGGGTTTTAGACTAAAACTAAAAGATAAAGAAAACCAAATAAAATATAGAGTGATCAATGGATATCACCTTACTTTCGCCAAGCAAGGACAACAAGGGAGAATCAGGAATGGGCATTCAATTCACAAGACTTGCATCCTGTTGACACCTAGGTAGTCTTGGCTAAAGGTATGCCTGGCTGTCTCTCGACCAATCGAGCATATATCTCATGTGTTTTCTCTTCAACTAACACGAGTAAGCAATAAACTAGCCAAATAACTTGGGGAGGTCATCTTATTTCAAGCTCGGACCTTTAAATGGGAGATTCCTGCGATTAGAGCTATTCCTAGCCTCTAATCTAGATGGATTCCCAAGTAACCACTAGTGGATCTTCCCGAATTCGAGAATTTCTCTCTTGAGCAAAAACCCAAATCAGCAAGCTAAGTCAATGTTTGCAACCATTGACTATAAATTCAAGCAATGGAGGATTCAATAGACCCAAATAATCAAACAAGAACAAAATCTATATATGAATTCAATAACCCAACAAGCATTATCTCTAATACAAATCCAAAATCTCAAGTCAATAATAAACCAATAAAATAGCAATTAAGAACAAGAGTTGAATTGGGGTTTCTCCGAATGTGAACATTATCACTTCACTCCTATGGTGTTGGTTGATGAACTTGCTCTCCAAGCTTGCAAAAAGTTCCAAGGATTAGCCAATGATGAGTTTTAAGATGGCTTGGAAGTGTTCTATGTGAATTGGGGTTTCTCCGAATGTGAAATTCCAAAACTGCCCAGCTGCTCCACTTTCCTTCTTTGCCTACACGGAAGGTCAACCACGTACACGAAGTGTCTTTATCTAGTTGAACTTCACATACACAGACAACGGATTGCATTCGCAGAGCTTCAAATCGGTTGGCCTTCGCGTTCGCGGCTTGAACCCCGCGTTCGCGAAGGCATGTGCTGCTGCCAGCTACTTGCTTCTTCGAATGACCTCCTTTTTAATTGTTTTCATCTGAATTCATCCCGAACACTTCTAAAACATAAAGACCTATAAAATAAAAGTAATCTGTGTCAATTGCACTATTTTTCCAGTATAAACTAGCAAAAACATAAGGTTAAAGGTTAAATAGGTAGGTAAAATACTGACATATCACTACCCCTAAACCCTCTAACCGATATGGTAAACTCTCACTCTGAAATACTGGCACTAATGGAGGCACTGAAGCAACATACAAAGAAGCCTCGGCATCACTCACTGTTGAACTCCTCCTAGGCATCCGAGAGGGAATGGAACAAATGAGGTTTAAAAGTCAATAGATCCAAGAACGAACGATAAGGAGCCAAAAAAATGGAACTTTTCCTTATAATGCCCTGTAGCCTCCCGCAGATAGGATACAAACGTCATCGTACCAATCCACGAGACTCTACTTAGACACTTGCTCTTGTACCAACGATACCAGAGAACCTAGAGCTCTGATACCAAGTTGTCATGACCTGAGAAATTGGGTCATGACAAGGGTGAAAAAAAGAAAAGTGATATGATGCTTCAAGCCTAAGTTGGGGGTGGAGTAGAAAGTTATATTCAAGACCTTGGTTTTGGTGTGAAAAGAAAAAAGAAAAAAGAAAAAAAAATATATTGAAGAGCAAAAAAAAAATTCTCATATGCTTCTTTCTATATGAACTGAAGAATTCTATAAAGCCATGTAAAATGTAAAAGAAAGAGAAAAAACAAGAAAAAGGAAGAATACAGGTTAAGAAATGAAAAGGAATGAACTATGAAAAAAGTGTAGTGTTCAAGGAAGGAGAAGTGACTATTTACCCAACTATGTATCCCACCTCTCCCCAAGCCTACATAACAAGCTTAGAAAAATCCTGATGTAATCTCAATATGGTCTTCCAAATACAATGGCACTAGAAAATAAAGATAAGCCTATGGTATATGCATGTATAACATATGGATTCTTTCTGAGTATGAGTTGTTTCCTTCTTTTTAGTATCTTTTTCCCACAATTTTTTTACATATGTTTATTTTATTCTAGAATACCTTTTTGGTCTATTGTGAGGTCCCTTGGGTGAAAAGGGCTGAATAAAGTCAAATTACCTAAACTATGTCTCTTGTATGCATGGAAATAACTTCTACATAAAATGTCACTGATTGAGGCTACATTATTAGTAATGTCAATTTGAGGTGAAGTAATTGGTTTTAAGAAGGTTGTGAACACAAAAGGGTCCATTACTTGTTTTGAAAGTGAATATCAGTACCAACTTCTTGAAACCGTTATAGGCAGCTGCTTTGTTTGACTTAAATATAGTTGTATTAGAGTCGAGTCTAGTGATAACTTGCTTGAAGAAAAGTAAAGACCTTAAGTTGAGGTGTTGATGTGCCTAGAAATTAGTACATACTTTCTATTCTTTTCTTAGTATTTTTCATGTTCTTAGACTTGTTTCACTTTATTTTCTTGTACTCTTATGTTAGTTTCTTATTTTGTAGGATTTTGATGTCTAAATATCCAAAAGTTAAAATACAAAGCAAATTGCCAGATTTTAGATGATATATGGACGCATTCTTAACCATAAATCATTCAAACGAGTGCATCTTCTATCGTGGAAGAATTCAGAGAGATTGTTACTCAGGATGCAAATGAATGTAAAAACACAAAGTGAAAGGAGGTCGCAAATCCATTTGATGAAAAGAGACCTGAGCTGTTAATGAACTTGCAAACAATAGAGTGCTCATGAAACCAAAACACAACCTCAGAAATAAACACGATGCAATTCTAGAAAACCTAATGGGCAGTTGACGGCGGCGCAAAGTTGATTCTACGGACCATAAATCAATTTACCACCATGGAGTGATCTGCAAAGCTTGTCATTGGAACTTACCTTATTATTTTAGGTATCTACTTTCTTGGTCAATTATTGATAGACATGTAGGCTTTTATTTCAGAGGTCGATAACTTTTCTTATGTTTTAGTTTAGTAGTTTTTGTCATCCAATGTTTACTATTTTCTTACTTCTTGAGTAAAGTCTTCAACATTGTTCAAGATTTCAACATTCATAGTAAGTTATTCTTTCTTTTAATTTAATTATTCTTATTTTTTACCAGTATGATTAGCTAAATCCTCCACATAAGTTATAAACTCAATGAGATTGTAGAAGTCATAAGGTTTTCATGTAACTGTATGTTACTTGGGTTGTTAGATATTTCATTCTTAATTAAAAGTATTAGTGGTTGTAAATATTAACCTACACTATAATATCTAAATCTACAAACTTGGAAAAGCGGTCTAGAATTTGGTAAAAGAATATTTGCATGAACTCAAGGCGTTAACCCTTGTTTAATAGATTTATATTAGACATAATTGAATCTACTTCACATAATCAATTATTCATATTGTCAATAACTCATATAGTTGTGGAAGTATCATATGTAGATAAATTATTCACGAACTCAAAAGAGACTAAGTAGTAGTATAAGAGACTAAGTGCATATCTCAATATAGAAAGAGGGCCATCCCAATAAATAGGTCAAGGCTACAATATGAATCCGATTGTTAGAATACTAAATGACAATCTATTAAAATGAAAGTCAAGGGATGGCATAACCTTCTCTTTCTGATGGAATTGGATAATTCTGCTAATGTACCTGTTGCTCATGTATGCGGAGTTGTGCATGGAACTTATGCTATAGAATGAGCTTGCAAGATCTCTCCCTATGATAGGGAGAAAAGATTGTTTACCATTGGAGCAGTACCTCAAACTTCACCATCATCACTGCTATACTCTAGGCCTTGACATCCTAAAGGAACAATGAAGATATATGCCTAGAATGGATAAAAGTCCTAATGAAACTGATAAGACCCTATAGAAGATGACGTAGCAAGACTTCCAAAAGAAAAGTCTTGCATGCCAACATATGAGAGCAGCTAATGATATCAAAATCACAATGCGAGCTATGAGTCTATCAACCAGCATGTCAAGAGACATAAAGCTAGTGAGCTATAGCACCACAGGGTGTTTCTCTTACCCCTCTTATTAAAGTCATAATGAAATTGATAAGACCCTATAGAAGATAACGTAGCAAGACTGCCAAAAGAAAAGTATTGAATTCCAACATATGAGAGCAAGCTAATGATATCAAAATCACAATGCGAGCTATGAGTCTATCAACCAGCATGTCAAGAGACATAAAGCTAGTGTGCTATAGCACCACAAGGAGTTTCTCTCACCCCTCTTATTATATTTTATTCTTGTATTGGGGACAATACAAACTCTTTAGTTGGGGGTGGGTATAGTAGTAATAGGAGCTACTCATGATAAGTATTTCGGTCAAACATAAATTTAGTCATGTCATATGTACAGAACTTAGGAGTCAATCATAATTGAGTCACCTCTTAGTTTTTGTTAGCTACTGTTCTTTTCTGGGAGTTTACTTTAATGCTGAATCTAGGCAAATATATCTTTCTTTTCATGATTTTTTTCATTCTTTAAGTCTAGAGTCAGACTTTTCTGAATGATATACTGGTAAGCGACTTTTTTAAGAGAATAAGTCCTGTTAATAGTTTAAGTAAAATAAAGAGTAAGTTTGGACTTATATGGTGATAGTTGTCTGTTTAAGGCATGAAACTTGTTATGATTAAATATTGGACCCCTCAAAACTTGTATAAACTTCTATTACATATATTGACATGTATATCTCTTTTTGTGATATTACAAATTACTAAATTCTTAGAGTAAGTTTGGAAGTTAAATTAAATGGCTGAACATAGTCTAGTGCCATTGTGTATTAGTTGTTTTTGTTATTTCTGTGTTATTTCATGCAATGTAGAACTTTCCTATTTAGTCATGTCACATATTCAAAGATAACTTAGTTGAGAGATAAATGATCGGCCATTTTTCTAGAACACAAGTCATTATTAGCCTATATTAACCTTTCAAATAATATAATAATATCATTAGTCTTCCATTTTGAGCTTTTAAACCTTTTTGTTGGATAACTGTACTGAAACCCATATCCCTTATTTTATCTGTATTATCTCTTGGAAACTTGTCCTTTCTTGACACTAATATAAAATATGATGCATAAAAAGGCCTAAGTTGGGGGTGAAGGATTGTCACGATCCAATTTCTTAGGTCATGATGACACCTATAACCCCCCAGTAGATGAACCACTCCCGTAGCTCGAAACGTTTAGTAATGGGATACTACCTAACCAATATGCACAATAAGCAGAAATAAGCAAAAGCAAATATAAGATAAAGACAACGTGGAAGCAAATAACCTAAATATATAAATATACAAGGAAACTACATCAACCCCAAGACTGGTATCGATAGTACAGAAGCTTCTAAATAGAATACAAGTGCTAGAAGTAACAAAAATAGTAAGTACAACTATCTCCGAATAACAAAGAGTAACATTGCCAAAGATGAGATGTGGTCAAACCCCGGTCGTCAGGCGCTCACCCTAGTCTCGAATATCCAAAAGCTGCATAAGTCTCCACGCGATCAACAACAAAAGCTCACACTAATATCTGCACCAAAAAGATTCAAAAATGTAGTATGAGTACCATTGCTAAGCAAAGGGTACCCAGTAGGCATCATCGGCCGACTGAGCACATATAAGATATAAAAACAGCAAGTAGCAGATAGCAAAGAAACAGTCGCAGAAGCTATAGAGAAAGCACACGGAAACTAGCACAAATAGAAGTTAACAAGGATTAAAACAAGCTATGCTAGCCACAGAAGGTGTATATATAACACATAACATAAGTGAAGGAAAGAAGAAAGCACCTGGAGTCCTTACAACAACAATATATATAAGAGAGAGTTGAGAAAATGGCGGTATACCGGTAACCTCAAGTAGAAAGGGAAAGAAGAAAAGCAAGTAAACGTAGTCAAGCTAGAGCAATATAACTAACAGAATCATGCTTAAACACTATTTCAAGATCAGAGAAATCAGATAGCAGTCCCACAATAACTACCCTAGGATGAAATAAACTAAGCCACAAAGAAACAAAAACCACTAATCAGCACCAAGAAAGAAGGGCAAGATTCGCTAACCCATAAATACTCAGAAGGCCACATAAACAGTGCCTCAACAATCTAGGAACCACTAGTCCATCAGTAATCAAAATTCCAATAATTGGAGCCTCAATAGGCTAGAATCCATAAACCACCAATAACCGAAGGCCATAACAAGCTCTATAATATGATATAAGCAATAATATCTACCTACTGTCCCAATGGCCGCCCATACAATCGAGGAACACAATCAAGTCAAAACAAACCCTCCGACATCCCGTACTATCAGAGCATACACTAAGCAAACAACAAACAAGGGTGTTAATAGTGCTGTATGTTACCCCCTCCGGTACCTAAAAGTCTCAATAGAGGAAGGATCCATGAAAGGGAATCTCCTGAGTACCTCAACTCCACCGTACACCCCTTCACCGGCACTCGTAGCACGTAGCCCCTGGCTCAGATCGGGAAGGTCCATGGAGGTCTACTCGTAGGCCACATATTAAAACTTCAAAATCTCAAAGTATAACCACCCAGAGGTATTCGAGTCTAGATCAATGATTAGAATCTTGTGGTACGAGCCCGAAATCAATCCGGGTCTAAAACAGTAACAGTTCTCTCAAAACCCCATCAAGGGTGCCCAAAGTATATCCGAGTCTAAATCTATAGTAGTAAAAACATGTCCAGCACTCCAGCATAGCCGAGTCTAGTATCAGTGTGAAAACTGATAATAAAATCATCGTAATATCCTCTTTACTCCAAAAGGTTTCATAAAAATTAGTTCCAAAACTCTTTCATAATCTTAATATCGAAAATGGGCCCTCGAGGCTATGCAAAGTTTTAGAAAATTGGTTATAGTGAGCCCAAATCTAAATCAGTAGTAAAACATGTAGAAAAATTCTTTGCATGAATGAATGATATGCTCGCAAATAATAGATTAGCCCAACGTCTCACAAGCATTCCTATCGGTCCTACACATGCACAATCAGCTCTACAACACAAATATCTAGCCTAAAGTAACATCTCAATATCCGGGACTCACGGACATTCCCAAATATCCCATTATCTATGGTCCAGAGGCATATACAAGGCCACACGAGGCCACAAGAGTAATACTACAACACTACAATGAATACTACAAACAACGCATGACATAAATGGGCCGAAGAGGCGGACAAGGTCTGGGGTACCAACCTAGAAAACTAACCCAAGGATACTAATTAATGTAGTTATAGCCTATATACGCAGACTCTAGGTAGGTAAAGCCATAACCTACATGTCGTTCAATGACTAGCTGCTGGAAAGGCATCGTCCAAGCTCAAACTGCTACGAGAATCCCCAAATCGCGAACAAATTATCAAAATAATATTCTATGCGTCAAATGAAGCCAACGATACCCATATTTCTATAATTATAGCCGAGTTAAAATTCGGGTCAAAAAAAGGCCCGCGGGGCCCACAACCCAAAATTAGGAACAGAAAGAAGCACGATGACCACAACAATACCAAGAGGTCATGCTCTAAAATTGAGCTATTTTGGCCAAGAGGAAGGCCTAAAAACAGCCCGCTCAAGCAAGGAAATAAAGATGGAATTTTGGAGAATAAAACCAGAAATTAAAGTAAGGAACTACATACCACGATGAGATGAAGTAAGCCAATGAAGTGAATTCTCCGAACCCACGAGCTTATAACCAAAAATGAGCTGCTACCACAAGGAATTTTCCCTCAAGATTAAGAAATACAACAATGGAGTTTCTAATGGAGAAGAAGCAAAAATTGGGGAAGAAGAAGCTTACCAAAATGACGAGGGAGCAATAAAATCCACCAACTAGATGAATTTCTCGAAGCTTAGAACTAATAAGAGCAATTTCTAGAGAGGGAAAACTGATTTGGAGTTGAGGAGTTATGAAATATTGGTCGAAAAGTTGAAAAAGAGGATTTTTATAAGGCTGGACGCAGGATAGAGATATAGTGCTAAAGGGGTCCCATTTCACTAGAGGGCAGGTAGGCGCCAAGGTGTTCTCATGGAAGCTGGGTGCCATCACGCTGAAGGGCGGCCAGACGCGTGCGCGCGTGATCAGGTGGCAGGGGTGCAATGGCGCTAGCAGGCAGGCGGGCGCTGGGGCAGTGCTGGCTGGGCGCGAACGTGATGAAGGCTGGGCGGCTAGCTAGAGCCATCGTTCTTCTTGGGCGCTGTTGAACTGAAGGCCACTAGTTGCAAAAAACCAGCTGAGCTCTAAACTTCTACAGGGCATTCTGGGCACAATCGAAACCCGATACTCAAAAACCAAACATGCTAATAGAGTGGAAACAACATTCCAAGCTCAATGAAATTGATGAAACTTCTATATAAGGTCATCTAGGAGGAATGTTGACCTGAGTCAACACTAGCTAAAGCCAACCAACCATCCAAAGTGAGCCCGACTGACTCGAGACCCAAACCAACCATCTACCTAACCCAAACTCGACATTTTGGAGCTAACAGTACTGGCAAAATTCCCTCCATGGTCGACTCCTAGGAATATTGACCAAAGTCAACTAAACAAGCCCAACTTACCTCAAATGTTCTTAGAGAATTCCAAGTTAAAAAGATCCCAGATCCCGACCAAAGTCCATGCTCCGGAGCTAACAAAGCTGGCTATCTATATAGGAAGCAATAAAATTAATCCGTAGTAGATAATCCCCTACCTCGAGTCTGAGAACCTCAAAAACTGTCCTGACACCGGTGCCTCTTAGCACTACCTCCATATGCCTCGCGACATAACCCCTCAATATACCAAACATGATCAACTACCTGAAGAAAGGTAATCCCAACTGCAACCAAGTGTTCGGTCGCCAAACGAAGTGGAGAAATTAAAACATCAACAAAAATCTGAACTCTCTCCAACTCTGTAGGCGTAGTCCTAGCAGTGTGCCTAACCATCTTGTGAAACCTCACCTCATACTCCAATACCAACATACTACCGTGCTGAAGAACTGAAAGCTCAACCCTAACTGAGGCATTGCTCAAAGAATTGGGTACTATCACAACTTGTGGTACTGAAACACCCACCAAAGGACTCGGAGTCCTAGCCATGATGTCCTAAAGAACTAGGGTAGCATGAAACCCTACCAGAGGCTGGGCTAGATGATAACGCTCAAATCATGCTCTCTAATTAGGAGGCCATGACGATCGTGTAGTCAAAATAAAATTTATAATTCCCAACGAGTGTCGGGGTAATACCCAAGGGAATAATGTAGTTGCGATCTAGCTAATAAAGAGTCCAAGCAACATATTGAAGTTCAAATAACAAAAAGCGAAAATATATCTAAAAGGGGGTTTATAGACTAAAACTAAAAGATAAAGAAAACCAAATAAAAGATAGAGTGATCAATGGCTTTCACCTTGCTTTCGCCAAGCAAAGACAATAAGGGAGAATCAGGAATGGGCATTCAATTCACAAGACTTGCACCTGGTTGAAACCTAGGTAGTCTTGGCTAAATGTTTTCAACCATTGACTATAAATTCAAGCAATGGAGGATTCAATAGACCCAAATAATCAAAAAAGAACAAAATCTATATATGAATTCAATAACCCAATAAGTTTTATCTCTAATACAAACCCAAAATCTCAAGTCAACAATACACCAATAAAATAGCAATTAAGAACAAGAGTTGAAGAATGGAAACTAAAGATTTTATAAAGAGCATCCAAATCTTCACTCCTATGGTGTTGGTTGATGAACTTGCTCTCCAAGCTTGCCAAAAGTTCCAAGGATTAGCCAAAGATGAGTTTCATGATGGCTTGGAAGTTTTTTTATGTGAATTGGGATTTCTCCGGATGTGAAATTCCAAAACTGCCCAGCTGCTCCGCTTTCCTTCTTCGCCTACACAGAAGGTTAGCCGCGTACGTGAAGTGTCTTTGTTTGGTTGACCTTCGCGTACGCGGTAAAGGGACCGTGTTTGCAGAGCTTTGACTCAGTTGGCCTTCGCATTCGCAGCTGGAACCCCGCGTTCGCGAAGGCATGTGTTCCTTCCAGCTACTTGCTTCTCTGAATGACCTCCTTTTGACTTGTTTTCATCTGAATTCATCCCGAACACTTCTAAAACATAAAGACCTATAAAATATAAGTAATCCGTGTCAATTGCACTATTTTCCACTTTAAACTAGCAAAAGCATAAGGTTAAAGGTTAAATAAGTAGGTAAAAATACCGACTTATCAAACCCCCAAACTTGATCTATTGCTTGTACTCAAGCAACTTAAAGCTTCCAAATCAAGAGGCATACAACACAAGTGCAAATGACAATACCACAATCCAAGAAAAACCCATTTCAAGCACCAAACATGACTTTGGTTGGTACTAACGATTAGTTAATCACATGATAACTTACTCTAAGCATTTTCTTCAATTCGAAACACAAAATCATGATGCAAAGGCATAATAAGAACAAGCAAGTGACAACAACTAATACTCAAGATGTGACTCAAACCACTAGCTTACCAAAACATGCTCATTTGAATCATTTTTAGAGTTTATCAATGTCACCAACTATCCTAATTCGCATGCCCTCACAAGAACAAGAGTCCCAAAAACACATTATGTACAAAGACAATCAAAAGGGACAAATACAAACACTCATGCTCACAAGGAAGTTCAAGTGCACACATGTGAAACCATAGGCTTGCCCTTCATGTAAGTCTCTACTAATGTAAGTTAACCAAGCTCGAAATCACAAAGGACTTGCGAGTTATGATGATGGCTAGGGCTAAGGTGAGGATATCATTTGGTTCAAGTGACTACACCTCCCTAATGCTCTTTTGTTCTCATTTTGAACACCGCTCACATTTTTCCATTTCAAATTTACCTTATTTCTCCCTAACACAACCCAAGATTCTCCTGTTCAACTCATGATCATTCAACTTCTTATATCACCTTCACTTGGTAGCACCTATTTTTGCTTTTCATTTTGCTCAAAGGATAGAAATTTTGGAACAATTTTCAATTCTTACTTAAGGTGCTACCTTGCACATTGAAGCACAATTTTTTTTCATCCTCATTTGAACACATGCACCCCCAAAACTAGGCTTTTGCCTATGTTACCTTTCGTTCCCCCCCCAAACTTAGGCTCTTATCCTACAATTCATTTTCAAGCAATTAGGGAGAATGGGTGCCAAGATAGAGGTTCCAAAAAGGTCAAGGTGTTAACAAGATGCCAAAGAATAGTCACAAGCTCAAAGGGGTTCACTAAGATTTGATGTCATTGGGAAGTCATTTAGGTGAAATGGCTATCAAAAAGGGCCTAAGGTCATCTTCCAAGCTTGGTTACACCTAGAATTTTGCCTTGAGTCACATTCGGGGCAAGTTCTAGACGACACACATACACGAGAATTATCCAACTAAACCTCACCACACATGACATGTGAATTATTCAAGAAGGATCAATTTTTAACTTCCGAAACAAGAACAAGGATGAGCAATTTTACATTATCACTACTAATGAGTCAAGAGTCACAAAAAGATTAAAAGAGTTGTCACAAAATCTCTCTTTTCCATGCATTTTTCAATTTTTTTTGGAAGGGCATGCCCATTTCACTTAACATGCAAGACTACTTCATTGGTACCAAACAAGTCAATTTGCAACCAAAACCTTAAAAGATGACGATTTACCCTTAAGAATGTCGTCACCCAGTCTATGATTGGGCCAATTCATCTATCTAAATTGGCATGGCTACACAAGGTGGATCAAAGCAAATATCGCATTTTCTGGGCACATGCGATTCATATATAACAAAGTGCGTATTGCACGTGCAACACACAGGCTAAACAGTAGGCCTGTGCGAAGCTCGTGCGGTTCGCACATTGTCATTTAAAGAATAAATATTCCCCATCAAGTTCCATCTAGCCTAACAGGTACTCAGACTTCCCCTGGCCCACAACAAATTCCTATCTCAACTACAAAATAACAAAAGAAGCTAAAAAGTAAATAAAACTAAAACTAAACCATCAACTTCTTTCACAAAACATCAAAACCTGACGAGTGTGAAAATCCACAAGGTACACCCGACAAGGGCACAAACCAAATGTAAACAAACCAACAAAACATGCCTGGAAAGCGCACAATAATATCCAACAAAACAACAAAACAAGCTCGGTGAAGGCACAATAATATCCATAAATAAAGCAAGCTAAACTAGAAGGAAAGATAGAATACGAATCACACGCCACCCCCAACTAAGATAGGACAGTTCCCTCACTGCAATCAAAGTAAGGAATAAGTTTGAGGGGGATCCCTGAGGTGCATCAATCTGAACTGGAGGAAGAGGGAAACTTAAGTCTCTCCTCATCCTCATCATCCTCCTCAGCTCCTCCCGATCCGCAAAAGGACTTCAATCTATCCATCATCTTATATAGGAACTTGCTCTTTTTCTTCTCGTTCTCGCTCAACTTCTTTTGCCGCTTTTCCACTTTTTCTTGCCTGTGGCTCATGTGCTCCAAGCGTGCATTCATTGCACTCAAACGCCCATTAATCAATTTATTCTCATTGGCCACCTTGTCCAAGGATGGGAGGGGGGGACTCAGTACCTACTGGTTTGTGGGCTCCAACTGAACCAGAAGAGAATTTAGCCAACAACTGCTGAATATGTGCATCCACTCTCTGAATCTGGATAGAGAGATGGCGCATGATATACGGCCCAGATTGTAGAGATCTTACAGACTGAGATGATCCAGATAGAACTGTGGAAGGATCGGCAGGCTCAGTCGAAGACTCTGGAAACTGTCCGAAAGATGGAGAAGCTACATCAATCTTTATTTTCTCCTGCTTTGCTTCTGGGGCCCTCTTCAACAATGGGTGGATTATAGTTGTTGGCTTCTTTGTAATATCAGTCGGATCTGGAAACACCCTAGCATCGTAACATAACTGGGTCACTAATGAAAGGAAGAAAAGTCTCTTAGACCTTCCACTAGCTGCCTCAGCCATATGCGCCACAATATGGAGCCCAACATTCACATCGATGCCATCAATGAGGGCTACCACCATCAATGCTCGGTCAGGGGTCACATCGGTGTCATGAGAGGATGGTTTGATCCTTGCACATATAATCAAAAGCCAAGTTTTGGCTTCTGCAGTGAACTCATGTGAATCAACCCCTTTCTGTGAAGTCAACCAATTCGGAGTCACCCCATCATGCAGCATATCTACCAACCACTGATGTCCTTCAACTTTGGATTTTGCAATGTAAACCTCATTGTCAGCATCTGAAAGGTTGTATAGTGCATTGATTATTTCGGGGTTGAAACTAATTTGGACTCCCCGAATGGTAGTGACTAGTGCGCTATTGAAATCAGTGATCAAATCATTAGCGTAGAACTAAGTGACCACTATGTGGTTATCCATGATAGGTGGAGGAGCAAAACATATCCAACCCCGCTCCACAAACCTCTTGTAGATTCTGGCATTTTTTTCTCAACTTTGTCCATATTGATTCCTTTCTCCCTAACAAAGGGTTTGGACAATAGCTCATCATACCAGCGTTCACATGATGCCAATAAGAACCTATCAAGATCGTAGTTCTCCTCTATTTCAACATCTGGAGCATTTTCAACTTCATTGTCACTACCGTTGGAGGCCATCTTTTTGATCAAAGTACCTACAAAACACTCCATTATTTTAAGAGTTCTTAGGGACACTTAAAACAATGTATTATGAAGTACTTAGGCCAAAGAAATAACCGAAAGAAGTTCTGAGGCGGGCTGTGTATTGCCACTATTTTTACACTGCCAGGCATTCCTTCTATGTGTTCGCGGCCAGGTGGCTGCGCTTGCGAATAAGGAATTTATTTTTCAAAAGTTTTTGCCTTTGCGAATGCAGCCAGGTGCCCGCGAATGCGATGGCTATCAGGATGCCTAGATCAGTGCCTCATTGAGGCATTTTCTCAAACACATGGGAGCCAAGCAATTTTTGCTTGATCTCCCAAGGTTTTAGAACCAATTAAAACACAAATTTTTAGTCCCACCATTTAGGACATAGCCTCAACCAATTTTACCCAACGATTTTGCAATTACACCCAAAGAGAAGTTGATTTAAAGCAAGAGGAGATTAATTAAAAAAAATGCCACTACCCATTTTCTCTATGTCAAGTTGAGGAAGAAAGGAATTCATTACCCTATTCAAAGGGGGAAGAGAACATACCTGAAGGATTGCACTTGTGAAGCAATTGATGGGATTATTATGTTCCAAAAGGGAGAGGAGTATTTCTATTTTAAGAATGAACTATTTGGGGCCTCTGATTTCTTTGAATATTTTTTTTAAAACTTTACCTGAACTGTCTGGAAGCTTCGCATTTACTTCTGGTCCACCGCGTTCATGAAGGCCAAGGTGACAATTCTACACCTTCGTCCAAGGTGGGGTCCTCTATAATAAACACAATATTTGGGAACATAAATTGGAATGCAACCATCAATATTTCTAAAATTCAAATAAGCCATGATGCCATCAACAAGCTAAAACTAAACAAAAGAAAAACAACTATTCACAAAATTGAACTAGAGTAAGTAAACTCAAATTCTAAACTAACTCAATACGCCAAATTGTTCCCCGGCAACGACACTATTTTTGATAATTCTCAAATCGTGCTCTCCAATTAAGAGGCCATGACGATCACGTAGTCAAAACAAAATTTATAATTCCCAACGAGTGTCGGGGTCGTACCCAAGGGAACAATGTAGTTGCGATCGAGCTAATAAAGAGTCCAAGCAACTTATTGAAGTTCAAATAACAAAAAGGGAAAAGATATCTAAAAGAGGGGTTTTTAGACTAAAACTAAAAGATAAAGAAAACCAAATAAAAGATAGAGTTATTAATGGATTTCACCTTGCTTTCGCCAAGCAAGGACAACAAGGGAGAATCAGGAATGGGCATTCAATTCACAAGACTTGCATCCGGTTGACACCTAGGTAGTCTTGGCTAAAGGTATGCCTGACTGTCTCTCGACCAATCAAGCATATATCTCGTGTGTTTTCTCTTCAACTAACATGAGTAAGCAATAAACTAGCCAAATAACTTGGGGAGGTCATCCTATTTCTAGCTCGGACCTTTAAATGGGAGATTCCTGCGATTAAAGCTATTCCTAGCCTCCAATCTAGATGGATTCCCAAGTAACCACTAGTGAATCTTCCCGAATTCGAGAATTTCTCTCTTGAGAAAAAACCCAAATCAGCAAGCTAAGTCAATGTTTGCAACCATTGACTATAAATTCAAGCAATGGAGGATTCAATAGACCTAAATAATTAAACAAGAACAAAATCTATATATGAATTCAATAACCCAACAAGCATTATCTCTAATACAAACCCAAAAGCTCAAGTCAACAATACACCAATAAAATAGCAATTAAGAACAAGAGTTGAAGAATGGAAACTAAAGATTTTACAATAAGAAGCATCCAAATCTTCACTCCTATGGTGTTGGTTGATGAACTTGCTCTCCAAGCTTGCCAAAAGTTCCATGTATTAGCCAAAGATGAGTTTTAAGATGACTTAGAAGTGTTTTATGTGAATTGGGGTTTCTCCGAATGTGAATTCCAAAATTACCCAGTTGCTCCATTTCCTTCTTTGCCTACACGGAAGGTCAACCGCATATGCAAAGTGTCTTTATCTAGTTGACCTTCACATACACAGACAAGGGATTGCATTCGCAAAGCTTCAAATTGGTTGGCCTTCGCATTCGCGGCTTGAACCCTGCGTTCGCGAAGGCATGTGCTGCTGCCAGCTACTTGCTTCTCCGAATGGCCTTCTTTTGACTTGTTTTCATTTGAATTCATCCCGAACACTTCTAAAATACAAAGACCTGCAAAATAGAAGTAATCCATGTTAATTGCACTATTTTCCACTTTAAACTAGCAAAAGCATAAGCTTAAAGGTTAAATAAGTAGGTAAAATACTGACTTATCACTAGCCCTAAACCCTCTAACCGATATGGTAAACTCTCACTCTGAAATACTGGCGCTAACTGATGTACCGGGATTCTATGACATATTTGACGCCTTTAACTAAGAATACTCACAAGTTTTTAAGCAAACTTTGTGGTTTTTGATGTTTTTATGTTGTATTTGAAAAAAATGAGACAAAGATGGAAAAGAAGTGAAAAATACTCAAGCTAAGTCACACTGGTTAGGCATGACGGAGGGCCTGACGGGTCGTCACACAGGTGACTGACCGTCAGGGGAGCCACCAAGCCTGGCAGCAGCAAGAGAAGGCTCTGGATATGGGTGAAGCCTGACTTGACGGGTCGTCACACCTGTGACTGACCGTCAGCCAAGCCATCAGAATGAAGCAGCATGGCACTGAATCACTAGATAGTGGCGACGGTTTAAGTGATGGTCCGCCAACAGCCTGACGATCCGTCAGGATGTCCGCCAAGTTAGAGAAAATGGAGATTATGCACTGGATAGTGACAACGGGTGGAGCGACGGCCCATCACAGGTTTGACGAACCGTTAAGCTAAGCCGTCAAGAGCAACAGTGGGAGTCCGATTTTATTTTTGGAACTTTATTTTCCTGGACTAATATAAATACCCAGTGTTAGGGTTAGTTTTATTATTATTAGATCCGACACTTGCAATATATTATTTTCTGGATAGCAACTTTGAGAGAAAAGAACGAAGAAAACAATATCTTTGTCTTCTTCCTTGGGATCTTCACCATTGGTGCTTGGATTCTACAAAGTTTAAAGTAAAGTAATAATTATTTATTGTAAGAATTCTTTCTTCTGATATGAATACTATTATTTCCTCGCTTTATTTTGCCGGCATGAGTGGCTAAACTCCCAAAACTAGGGTTGTGGGAGCCATGGCAAAAGTAGCAATATAGATTCCGGGTAGCATTGGGTTCAATCTATATGTTGTCACGTTGTTAATCATTTGTTATTAACATTTTCTAGTGGTTGCAAATATTAGGACATCCCTAGGTTTAATTTGCTTGAACAAAGAGATTAAAACCGGGAAATTTGATTAACTACGAGGATTCGAGACTACCAACTCTCGTCTTATGATTAATGCTGTAACTAGATTAATCTACTTGATGTTTAGGATTGAAATAAGAATTTTCACCTTTTCAAGTTCGAGAGAATTGAAAAGGAAATTCGTCTATTTGGTTGAAAAACATTTAGATGATACCATTAATTCAATCACATCATGATATACATATAGAGAGAACCCGGTTAAGCTTTGAGTCAAAATTGTTACGACGTCATGGTGAACACTTCCCTAGTTCATTATCGCATTGATTATAAACTCTTGAAAATTTTCTGCTTGTTAGTTAACTTGTGTGAATTTGACATTTAAACCCCCCCCCAAATTACCGGAAACTATCGATTACTAGTCAGCTAAATTACTAACGACTTAATTTACACTTTATTCCCTGTGGGATCGACCCCAACCTTGGTTGGGTTCTATATTTGATGACAACCGCTTGCGCTTCTTAATTGAAGTGTAATTTGGGCGTATCAAATTTTGGTGCCGTTGCCGGGGAATACGATTGTTTATTAAGTCCGGTGTGTTTCGTTGACTCTTAGTCATACTTTCCTGACTTACTTTTATTTGTTGTTTTTGTTATATTTTTACAAGGTACATAGTTGTGCATGCCAAGTACCCGGCGCTCGGGTGAACCAACATTACCTTACGATCCCGAGCTTGCTAGAACGTTAAGGCAAACCATGAATGCACAACAACAAGAGGCAGCGAGACTCGCTGCAGCTCAGCAAGCCCAACAACATTTGAATGCTGATGGTATTGAGGACGATGTTGGGTTGGATGATGAGACTTTAGTGGGTGAGGGTAGACCGGCAGATATTGTTAACAATAATGCTCCAGCCAATCAGAGGCCACAACAGCGAGGTAGAGGTCGACAACAACCAAGGCAGTATGCTTTGGATGATGATGAAGATATCGACTTGGATGGAGTTGGTGCTACAGGCGCCATTGTTCTTCATCCGCTAGCGCTAGGGGCCAAGTTCAACATTACTAGCACAATGATTCAGCTGTTGAATTTGAGAGGGTTGTTTCGTGGTGTGGCTGGTGATGACCCCAACAAGGACATGATGAATTTTGTGAGCATCTGCAAGTCATTTGAATTGCCGGGAGTGAATCAGACAACCATCAGGCTTAGGTTGTTCCTGCTGTCTCTGTCGGATGAAGCAGTGATGTGGTTGACTGAGCTAACTCCCGATTCTATAACAACCTAGGGAGAGTTGAAAGGAGCTTTCCTAGAAAGGTTCTTTCCACCCTCTAGGATGATACAACTGAGGGACAAAATCAGCAATTTCAGGCAACAACCTCATAAAGCCTTACATGAGACCTGGTTGCGGTTCAGGAAAAAGCTGACACAATTCCCAAACCATCAGTTGACCGATAATTTGTTGATGCAGACATTCTACAGGGCAATGAATTCAGCTACCAAGCCGACACTGGATAATAAAGCAGGTGGAACATTTATGGGTCTTACCTTTATCGATGCCACAACTATTTTGGACCGGCTCACTAAAACCAACAGGGCCTGGCATACACGGGATACAAAGGTAGCTTCTAGCACTTATGCAGTTGGTATGCCAGCGGAACAGTGCAGGAAAGAGGAAGAGCGGGACCAAGATATAGCCCATCTGAAAACGCAAATGGACCTACTGACAAAACATTTACTGTCAGGAGGTATGGAGAAAGTGAAAGCTATGGGTTCCTAAGGTAGAGTAGCAGAGTATGAATCTAATGAGGAGGCTAATTATTTGGGGGGTTTCCAGGCCAATGGACAGGGGAACCAAGGTCGGAACTATCAGAAGGACAACTACTATGAAAAAACTGGCTACAGAGATCGTGATCAGGGGAACTGGAAGAATAAAACCGATAGAGGTGGGTTGTATGTACCACCTGGTAATTGAGAAAGAGATAGCAATGAGACAGGGACGTCCAAATTGGAGAATATGATAGCGAAGATGTTGTTAAAAGTGGAATCTACTGACTCCGGAGTCAAGGAAATGAAATCTGAATTATCTTCAATGAGTCAGTTGGTGGATTCCCATTCCACCTCAATCAAGCAGTTTGAGCAACAAATGAGTCAAATCTCGGCATCTCTGAATCAAAGGATAGCTGGTACATTGCCGAGTGATACCAATCAAAACCCGAGGAACGACGGGAATTGTATGACGATCACCATGCTCAAGCAGATCTCTGTGAATATCCCTCTGGTGGATGCACTTGAACAAATGCCCGGTTATACCAAGTTCATGAAGGACTTGATCACAAAGAAAAGGTCGGTAAGTTTTGAACCAAAAGACAACCTCCACCATTGTAGCGCCATTTCATCAAGGTTGCTAGTCCAAAAGAAAGAAAACCCGGGTGTGTTCACTATACCTTGCACCATCGGGGAGTTTAATTTTGCAAAAGCTCTTTGTGACTTGGGGGCTAGCATAAACTTGATGCCGTTGGCTATCTATCAGCAGTTGGGCTTAGGAGCCCCCAAACCGACGACTATAAGATTGTTGATGGCTGATAGATCGGTTAAATGACCCGTGGGTATTTTGTATGATGTGCTTGTGAAGGTGGGAAAGTTCATCTTTCCGGCAGACTTCGTGATTTTGGACTGCGAAGTGGATTTTGAAGTCCCTATTATTTTGGGATGACCCTTCTTGGCAACCGAAAGAGTATTAGTAGATATGGAGAGCAAAGAGTTGGCTTTCAGGTTGAATGATGAAATAGTGAAGTTTAATGTGTGCAAGTCAATGAAGCAACCGAGGGACATGAATGTCGTCTCAGTTATTGATGTTGTTGCCGAACCTAATGTGATTATTTCCGCTGAAGAGAGATTTGCTGTGGAGACGTTGGCAGTGGTTATAATGAACTTCAATGATGATGACATCAAAGATTATGAAGAAATTGTAAATGCTCTGGTTGGAATGGGGTCACATTTTTACTCCCCAAAGAAATTAGATCTTGACTTGAAGAACAGTCCGACACCTCCTGTAAAGCCTTCTATTGAGGAGGCGCCAATGTTAGATTTGAAAGAGTTGCCAGGCCATCTGAGGTATGCATTTTTAGGTGATACAGATACCTTACCTGTGATCATTGCGGCAGACCTTGTGGAAACACAAGTTGAAGCTTTACTGTCCATACTGAGGAAACACAGAAGAGCAATCAGTTGGACTATTGCACATATTATTGGCATCCCGCCAGGTATTTTGTACTCACAAGATACAGTTAGAAGAAGATTGCACTCCCACCAATGAGAACCAGCGGAGACTGAATCCGCCAATGCAAGAGGTGGTAAAGAAAGAAATCATCAAATGGCTCGATGCTGGAGTGGTCTACCCAATTTCTGATAGAAAATGGGTAAGCCCAGTGCAATGTGTTCCTAAGAAGGGAGGGATGACTGTAGTAGCTAATCAAAAAAATGAGCTAATTCTATTAAGACCTGTCATAGGGTGGCGAGTCTGTATGGATTACCGGAAGCTAAACTCCTGGACTCTCCGTGATCATTTCCCCATGCCCTTTATGGATCAGATGCTGGATAGATTAGCTGGTAGGGGTTGGTACTACTTTTTGGATGGATATTCGGGGTACAACCAAATATCTATCACCCCGGAAGATCAGGAGAAAACCACTTTCACCTGCCCCTATGGTACGTTTGCTTTTAGACGCATGCCCTTTGGTCTTTGCAATACTCCTGCAACATTCCAACGATGCATGATGTCTATCTTTTCGGATATGATGGAGAACACATTGGAAGTCTTCATGGATGACTTCTCTGTTGTGAGTGATGCATTTGAAGATTTCTTGACTAATCTGAGTCAAGCATTGCAAAGGTGTGAAGAGTCAAACCTCGTGCTGAATTGGTAGAAATGACATTTCATGGGGAAGGAAGGCATTGTATTGGGACACAAGATATCTGGGAGAGATCTAGAGGTGGATAGAGCCAAGATAGAAGTCATCGAGAAACTACATCCACCCAGGGTATGAGGAGCTTTCTTGGTCATACCGGATTCTACCGAGGATTCATTAAAGATTTCTCTAAAATTGCTAACTCTTTGTGCAGGTTGCTTCAAAAAGAGACTAAGTTTGTATTTGATGCTGAGTGTTTGAAGGCGTTTGAGTGCCTGAAAGAAAAGTTAGTGGCTGCTCCTATTATAATTACCACGGATTGGTCCAAACCATTCGAGGTAATATGCGATGCAAGTGGTGTTGCACTTGGAGCTGTTCTGGGATAGAAGCGAGACAAATTTTTTCACACCCCATTTATTATGCTAGTAAGGCATTGAATGGAGCGCAAAAGAACTACACGGTGACAGAACAGGAGCTACTAGCTGTTGTATACGCTTTTGAGAAATTCAGAGCGTACTTACTTGGTACAAAAGTGGTGATGCACACAGATCATGCAACCTTGAGGTATTTAATGACCAAAAAGGATGCAAAGCCTCGACTAATCCGATGGGTGTTATTGTTGCAGGAATTTGACTTTGAAGTAAAAGTAGGAAAGGTTGTGAAAACCAAGTGGCGGATCATCTGTCCAGACTTGAAAGTGAAAAAAAAGTAGCAGATGAACCGGAGATTGATGATGCATTTCCAGATGAGCATGTGTTGGCTACGTCACTTGATATGGTGCCTTGGTATGTCAATTTCACAAATTATGTGGTGAGTGACATGATGCTGACAAATTTGAACTTCCACCAGAAAAAGAAATTCCTCCATGATGCAAGTAAGTTTTTTTGGGACTAGCCGTATTTATTTCGGTTGTGTGTTGACAACATAGTACGAAGATGTGTACCGGAAGTAGAAATTACAAGCATCTTTCAAGCTTGTCATTCGTCCCCAGTTGGAGGGCATCATGCGGGTAATTGAACTACCCAAAAAATCTTACAGTGTGGTTATTATTGGCCAACAATTCAGAAAGATTCGTATGAATTTGCCAAATTCTGTGATCAATGCCAACGAAGAGGAGCAATCTCTCATCGACAAGAGTTGCCAATGTCCACGATTCTGGAGGTTGAGTTGTTCGACATATGCGGGATAGATTTCATGGGCCCTTTTGAAAGTTCTTATGGGAACCATTACATCTTGGTAGCGGTTGATTATGTTTCAAAGTGGGTAGAGGCGGTTGCTTTGGCCAATAACGAAGGGAAGAGTGTGGTGGCTTTTCTGAAAAGAAACATCTTTGCTTGGTTTGGCACCCCTCACACGATCATAAGTGATGGAGGGTCACATTTTTGCAATAAGGTGTTCCGGGCTGCTCTAGAAAAGTATGGGGTGAAGCTACACAAAGTAGCCACGCCTTATCACCCCTAAACAAGTGGGCAAGTCGAAGTGTCAAACCGTGAAATTAAAGAGATATTGGCAGTCTGTGAATGTGAACCAACGAGATTGGGAAAGGAAGCTGGATGACGCACTCTGGGCGTACCGAACAACGTTTAAAATGCCAATAGGTATGTCTCCTTACCAATTTGTTTTTGGTAAAGCTTGTCACTTGCCCGTGGAACTTGAGCACAAAGCCATTTGGGCGCTCAAAAAGTTAAATCTCAGTTGGAAAGACGCATCAGAACTACGGTTGGAACAATTGAATGAGATAGATGAGTTCCGATTGCGAGCATATGTGAGATCCTCTCTCTACAAGGAACGAATGAAGCTATACCATGACAAAAGAATTGAGAAAAGGGAGTTCAAAGTCGGGGACTTGGTATTGTTGTTCAACTCTAGGTTCAAATTATTTCCCAGAAAACTCAAATCCAAATGGTCTGGGCCATTCAAAGTGCACCAAGTATTTCCATCTGGCGTGGTTGAACTAGAAAATAAGGATGGTGAGTTGTTCAAAGCCAATGGGCAGAGGGTGAAGCAATACCTGGGCCTCCCAGAGGAGGTAAATAACCTATCTCTGGTGTATCTTGATGAAGTCTGAGTAATCAAGATACCCGCGTCGTGCCGCGATGTTAAATCAGGCGCTGTATGGGAGGCAACCCATAATTTGTTGTTGTACTATGATTCTAGAATAATATTTTACTTTTTTTTGAATTGGTTAATCTGTGCGTTGAGTGTGCAGGTACAAAAAGGTGGAAATAAAAGTTGCATTCTGTTTAGGGGTGATGGGATCGCTTGGTGGGTCATCAAATGATTGACGGACTGCCACACAAACCGTCACAGATGAACCAAATATAGGTCCCCACTGTCTAGTGGTGATGGTTGTAGTGACGGTCCATAAAAAATGTGGTGGGCCGTCATCCAAGCCACCACATGAACACTACAGTTGGGGAGTCACTATCTAAGCCTGACGGTTCAAGCGACAGACTGCCAGGCCTCTGACGGGCCGTCACGCAAACAACCAACCTTAGGTAAGTTTTTTTTTCTTTAAAATGTGGGACCGACCCGACCGAAAACCCCTTAAGACCCAAATGAAGGAACCCGTTTCAAATATTGAAATGGTTCCTTCACCTTCTTTCATATTCCTTCACCCCACTCATCTCTCATTCATCTTCTCTCATCCAAACCCAAATCCAAAATCCTTGCTCTTCCAAATCAATCCCACTTATCTTCTCCATACGTCTCTTTCCCTAAGACTCCAAATGAAAGGTCGGCTACCGTAGTCGAAGGGTAATAGTAGAAAGTTAAGTGTTCATTGTTCTTGTAACTCAAGAGAATGAAAAAGAGTCTGCTTTGCCAATCACAAACACAAGGTATGATGCTAAACCTTTTCTTTCTTGAGTTGTTGATTGGTCTTAGTTTAAAATAAAAAGAAGAACAAGGAGGGGATGGATGGTGTGAAATTTTGGTGTGAAATGGTTAGGTGTGATTGTTGTTGTTGTTTGGAATTGTAAATTTTACATGGGTGAAGTCTTGAGTAACCCATGGGATTAAATAGATGATGGGTGGTGACATTATGAAACCAAATCCCACAAAGAATGGGAAAACCACTAATAGAACACCAAGTGTTCGAGGAAATGCCCCAAAGGGAGTAAACATTCACTGTGTAACAACGATGGTTGCTGCAATGAGCCACCACAATGGTGATGACTCGTCAAGCAAACCGCCATAGTAAAAGAACACTGCCTTGGTCTAATGGTTGGCATGATGGGACGTCACACATATGACTGACCGTCAGCCAAGCCGTCAACAATGAACAAATTCACTGTCTAAGAGTGACGGCTGACTTGACGGGTCATCACACACGTGACTGACCATCATCCAAGCCGTCACTCCAAAACAATGTCGTTTGGTTGGTGTTTTCCCATTCTCATGTCTTCTAACTTTTCCCTGTGCAGGAACATGGCTCCCAAACAACAACCACCTCGCGATCAAGCTCAAAAGAGGAAAGAAAGAACCGCTACCACTCAGACCCTAGTAGATGAATCGGGTAGCGAAAAAAAAGCAATTGAAGCCCCGGCCAACCAGACTAGGCTATCCAAATGAAGAAAGACCCAAGTCTCCCAGTCTAAGGAGGAGAGTGGGTAATCTAGCAGTAGGTCGGGGAGTGACAGTGGATCTGAAGAAAGTGGTAGATCCAGCTCTAGTCCAAAAGATGTAAGTGGTACTGAGGCCACCAAAATTGCAGAGAGGGCACCATGGATAGAGAATCGATCAGGTGGGTACTTGAGGGTGCTCGGAAGCACTATCTTGACGGTCTTACCAAAACAAAAGCGAGGAGCCATAAAAGACCGATAGTTGAGGAAGTGCAAATCATTACCACGGATCTACCAGAATATCCAGTTTTTCAGACACAGTTTCAGAGGTACCAACTTGATTGAATGAGCACACCTCCGGGATTCTATTATCTAGAAATAGTCTGGGAACTCTATGCCAACTATTTGGCACTGTTGGAGAGCAAATGCGAGAAAGAAAAAGGGGTTAAATAAGCACCAAGGCAGGACAGGGTTCCGGTTCGAGGTAAACAAGTAAATATCTCCAGAGAGACGATCAACAGAGACCTCTTTGGCCCTGAATACATTCCTCCACCGGATATGCAAGAGTTTCATGACAAGATTGCCAATACATACTATCAGAGATCGTGGTTAGCATGGACATTGACTGATGGCTCACCATCTTGGATAACATAGAGGGGACGGATATCAAAGCAATCACTGAGCTTCGTAGCAAAGTTCTGGTGGGCTATTGTGCGGTTCAGGCTCTTTCCTACAGGTGGAGATGCTAATCTAGATGAGGGAAGAGCCATCCTAGTGGCAAGTTTGATAGCCGAGTACGTCATCAATTTTGGAATAATAATTGCAGATGAGATGCGGACCAGGGCCATGAAAACCACTTCCTCTTTGCCATTCCCGTGTCTGGTTACTGAGTTATGCAGGCGTGCGGAGGTATCGATATTGGATGGTATTGATGATCAAGTGACAACGTCATCCAAGCAAAATATTGACAAATCAAAGGATGACACTAAGTTTGACATGAGAATGCATAAGCCTCAGATTTTGAGGAACCAACCACAACCACCTCCGAGGCGACCGACACTCCATCAGGCACAGAGATGCCACTTGTGGTGTTTGATCCAAAGAGCTCACAAGTAACTAGAGCTACGGTCGAAAGCTCTGGCACTGCAGCAAGACCTCCTCTACCACCGGAATATCACATGAACCCCCAAAATTTTGCTAAAATCGTGCAGAAGCAGAAACAGATGGATAAGAAAATTTCCGCTTGGATGGACTTGTTCAAGCCCACCATTGATGAAGAAATACGGAAGGCTGTGAGGCCATTTGAGGGGCTGCGTGCAAGGGTCGATGCTATGGAAACCCAGATGGAGGCAAGGCTAAATGAAATGAGCATCCTAGACCTGGCAAGATTTGATGTGGAACTGAAGAAGGTAAAGGATGAAATCACCGCCCTCAAGCAAGAAAAAATGCCTTATGATGAGACTTTGGATTTCGTAGACTTGGAAGAAGAAACCACGATAGTAGATTTGATGGGTCGGCCACTGAGAATTAATGAACCCCAAGCAGGTGAAAGTGGGGTAAAGATGTCAAAAAAAAAAGAGAAAGCAAAGAAAGAAATCAGCCGAGAAGGACGAGTTAGAGGTTGCAAAGCAGGTGTCGGTGGTAGACGAGCAACTGCGACAGGAGAGAGTACGTACCCAAGTAGGAGGGGCATCATCCAGTGCAGTACCAGAGTCTGGAGAGACTCCAGACATTGATGAGCTGAGTACGCCGGCAGAAACTGGCGGCACTTTTCCACATCTCGAAGCCTAGGCTTCACAAGTACCCCTATTCCCTTATTTTGTATATCTACTTCGATGAGCATTGAGGACAATGCTAGATTTTTTTTAGTTGGGGGTAGAGGTATTACCACCAAAGGTTTTTGTTGTCGTGCTTCTTTTCCTTTGTTGTGCTATCTAGAAGAACCAACATGTTTAGGTTATTTTTTCTTTTATTGTTGTGTGTTATTGTAGCAATCATGGCTGTAAATGGTTAAAATAAAAAGAAGCCCCCTCTAAAAAAGTTGTTTGTACTTGTGTATGGAAAATTAATTGTTATAGATCCTTGAGTGTCTTTGTATGCATGTGCGAAGAATGATCTTGTTTAGGCTGAACTGTTGTTTCAATGATTGGTAGTGGAATGGTTTCCTGATGCGAAGTGCGTGTGAGCTTTTTGTTGAAATTCTTACTCTGTGCATGCATCTAGAAGTTGCCCGATTTATTTTGTTGAAGTTGGAAGCTAGTTGCTTAGGAAAGGATCACATGCCCTTTTTGTGTGTAGTCCACTTATCCCAAAAGACCGTCCAAATATTAGTGATCCCTTTGATCCCTGTTTGAGCCTTGATTGACCCCGTTCCTTTTATACCCTATCACTGTCCTTTTTTTTTAATCTTAGAATCCTTATTTTGGCCCTAGTCCTTCCTTGGACATCGTGCACCTCAACTCTGGCAATCAGCCTAAGTTGAGGGTGGCTACTGTAACGGGAAATTGATGAGAATAAAAATAGGAGGGAAAAGATTGGTTGTGGTTAGAATGGAAAAATGTGGGTGTGTACCTAGAAAAAGAAAGAAGAATAAAAGGAAAAAAAAGAAAGAAAAAAAAATAAAAACAAAAAAAAAATAAAAAAATAATGAAAAAGGTGTTGTCAAAATGAAAAGACCGCATCCGTAGCTAGAAATAAGGAAATAAAAGGCGAATAAAGTTGGATGAAGATAGTTTAGTGGAAATAGTGGGTCAGCGATTCCAAGGAGGGCTTAGTCACTAATCCCTAAATGTACCCTACCTGCACCCGAAGCCTCGTTACAAGCCGTAACAAGTCCTGTAGTAATCCTGAGCAACTATCTGAACAATGGAAATAGAATAGTAAGGGCAAGCCTATGGCATCGCATGTGCATTATTTGAAATCATTTGGGAGCGTGAGTGACTTACTTAGTCCCGAAACTCTGTGTGTGGGACTTCCCTTTAGTGAGGGCATCAGGATTTCGATATCACTCTCTGATTGTTGGGATAGCGGGTCATGCATATGTAGAGCGCTCGTTCGCATCAGACTGACACCCTTGGATCCTGACGAGTTAGATTTTCAGAACACTTTTGTAGTACCGGGGGATCTTGGTTTGAATTGCTTGAATCATTTATTAGCCATGGTTGCTAGAAACATGTTTTAGAGCGTCGTAGTTGAGTCGTCAGTTTTGTTTTTGTTGTCATGTTGCTTGAGGACAAACGAACATTTTAAGTTGAGGGTGTTGATGTGCCGGGATTCTACGACATATTTGACGCCTTTAACTAAGAATACTTGCAAGTTTTTAAGCAACCTTTGTGGTTTTTGATGTTTTTATGTTGTATTTGTAGGAAATGAGACAAAGATGGAAAAGGAGTGAAAAATACTCAAACTAAGTCACACTGGTTAGGCATGACGGAGGTCCTGACGGGTCGTCACACAGGTGACTGACCGTCAGGGGATCCACCAAGCCTAGCAGCAGCAAGAGGAGGCTCTGGATATAGGTGACGGCTGACTTGACGGGTCATCACACCTGTGACTGACCGTCAGCCAAGCCGTCAGAATGAGGCAGCATGGCACTGAATCACTGGATAGTGGCGACAGTTTAAGTGATGGTCCGCCAACAGCCTGACGAACTGTCAGGATGGCCGCCAAGTTAGAGCAAATGGAGATTATGCATTGGATAGTGGCGACGGGTGGAGCGACGGCCCATTATAGGTTTGACGAACCGTCAAGCTAAGCCGTCAAGAGCAACAACGGGAGTCTGATTTTATTTTTGGAACTTTATTTTCCTGGACTAATATAAATACCTAGTGTTAGGGTTAGTTTTATTATTATTAGATCTGACACTTGCGATATATTATTTTTTGGAGACTAACTTTGAGAGAAAAGAACGAAGAAAACAATATCTTTGTCTTCTTCCTTGGGATCTTCACCATTGGTGCTTGGATTCTACGAAGTTTAAAGTAAAGTAATAATTCTTTATTGTAAGAATTCTTTCTTCTCATATAAATACTATTATTTCTTTGCTTCGTTTTGCCAGCATGAGTGGCTAAACTCCCACAACTAGGGTTGTGGGAGCCATGGCAAAAGTAGAAATATAGATTCCAGGTAGCATTGGGTTCAATCTATATGTTGTCACGTTGTTAATCATTCGTTATTAACATTTTCTAGTGGTTGCAAACATTAGGACATGCCTAGGTTTAATTTGTTTGAACAAAGAGATTAAAACTGGGAAATTTGATTAACTACGAGGATTCGAGACTACCAACTCTCGTCTTATGATTAATGTTGTAACTAGATTAATCTACTTGATGTTTAGGATTGAAATAAGAAATTTCACCTTTTCAAGTTCGAGAGAATTAAAAAGGAAATTCGTCTATTTGGTTGAAAAACGTTTAGATGATACCATTAATTCAATCACATCGTGATATACATATAGAGAGAACCCGGTTAAGCTTTGAGTCAAAATTGTTACGACGCCATAGTGAACACTTCCCTAGTTCATTCTCGCATTGATTATAAACTATTGAAAATTTGCTGCTTGTTCGTTAACTTGTGTGAATTTGACATTTAAAAACCCCTCCCCCCAAATTACCGGAAACTATCGATTACTAGTCAACTAAATTACTAACGACTTAATTTACACTTTATTCCCTGTGGGATCGACCCCAACCTTGGTTGGGTTCTATATTTGACGACGACCGCTTGCGCTTCTTAATTGAAGTGTAATTTGGGCATATCACTAATGGAGGCACTGAAGCAACAGACAAAGAAGCCTCGACATCACTCACTGTTGAACTCGTCCTAGGCATCGGAGAGGGAATGGAACAAATGAGGTTTAAAAGTCAATAGATCCAAGAACGAACGATAAGGAGCCAAAAAGATGGAACTTTTCCTAATAATGCCCTGTAGCCTCCCGCAGATAGGATACAAACATCATCGTACCAATCCACGAGACTCTACTTAGACACTTGCTCTTGTACCAACGATACCAGAGAACCTAGAGCTCTGACACCAAGTTGTCATGACCTGAGAAATTGGGTCATGACGAGGGTGAAAAAAAGAAAAGTGATATGATGCTTCAAGCCTAAGTTGAGGGTGGAGTAGAAGGTTATATTCAAGACCTTGGTTTTGGTATGAAAAGAAAAAAGAAAAAGAAAAAAAATTATATTGAAGAGCAAAAAAAATATTCTCATATGCTTCTTTCTATATGAACTGAAGAATTCTATAAAGCCAAGTAAAATGTAAAAGCAAGAGAAAAAACAAGAAAAGAAAGAATACAGGTTAAGAAGTGAAAAGGAATGAACTATGAAAAAAGTGTAGTGTTCAAGGAAGGAGTAGTGAATATTTACCCAACTATGTATCCCACCTCTCCCCAAGCCTACATAACAAGCTTAGAAAAATCCTGATGTAATCTCAATATTGTCTTCCAAATACAATGGCAATAGAAAATAAAGATAAGCCTATGGTATATGCATGTATAACATATGGATTTTTTCTGAGTATGAGTGGTTTCCTTCTTTTTAGTATGTTTGTCCCACTATTTTTTTACATATGTTTATTTTACTCTAGAATACCTTTTTGGTCTATTGTGAGGTCCCTTGGGTGAAAAGGGCTGAATAAAGTCAAATTACCTAAACTATGTCTCTTGTATGCATGGAAATAACTTCTACATAAAATGTCACTGATTGAGGCTACATTATTAGTAATTTCAATTTGAGGTGAAGTAATTGGTTTTAAAAAGGTTGTGAACACAAAAGGGTGCATTACTTATTTTGAAAGTGAATATCAGTACCAACTTCTTGAAACCGTTATAGGCAGCTGCTTTGTTTGACTTAAATATAGTTGTATTAGAGTCGAGTCTAGTGATAACTTGCTTGAAGAAAAGTAAAGACCTTAAGTTGAGGTGTTGATGTGCCTAGAAATTAGCACATACTTTCTATTCTTTTCTTAGTATTCTTCATGTTCTTAGACTTGTTTCACTTTATTTTCTTGTACTCTTATGTTAGTTTCTTATTTTGTAGGATTTTGATGTCTCCAAAAGTTAAAATACAAAGCAAATTGCCAGATTTTAGATGATATATGGACGCATTCTTAACCATAAATCATTCAAAGGGGTGCATCTTCTATCGTGGAAGAATTCAGAGAGATTGTTACTCAGGATGCAAATGAAGGTCAAAACACAAAGTGAAAGGAGGTCGTAAATCCATTTGATGAATAGAATTTGATGAAGAGAGACCTAAGCTGTTAATGAACTTGCAAACAATAGAGTGCTCATGAAACCAAAACACAACCTCAGAAAGAAACACGGTGCAATTCTAGAAAACCTAATGGGCAGTTGATGGCGGCGCAAAGTTGATTCTACGGACCATAAATCAATTTACGACCATGGAGTGAACTGCAAAGCTTGTCATTGGAACTTACCTTATTATTTTAGGTATCTACTTTCTTGGTCAATTATAGATAGACATGTAGGCTTTCATTTCAGAGGTCGATAACTTTTCTAATGTTTTAGTTTAGTAGTTTTTGTCGTCCAATGTTTACTATTTTCTTACTTCTTGAGTAAAGTCTTCAACATTGTTCAAGATTTCAATATTCATAGTAAGTTATTCTTTCTTTTAATTTAATTATTCTTATTTTTTACCAGTATGATTAGCTAAATCCTCCACAGAAGTTATAAACTCAATGAGATTGTAGAATTCATAAGGTTTTCATGTAACTATATGTTACTTAGGTTGTTAGATATTTCATTCGTAATTAAAAGTATTAGTGGTTGTAAATATTAACCTACACTATAATATCTTAATCTACAAACTTGGAAAAGTGGTCTAGAATTTGGTAAAAGAATATTTGCATGAACTCAAGACGTTAACCCTTGTTTAATAGATTTATATTAGACATAATTGAATCTACTTCACATAATCAATTATTCATATTGTCAATAACTCATATAATTGTGGAAGTATCATATGTAGATAAATTATTCACGAACTCAAAAGAGACTAAGTAGTAGTATAAGAGACTAAGTGCATACCTATAACCCTAAGTGCTTGTAGTTGCATGATTACCGATGAACAAAGCAATCCATTTTGGGGACACAATCTTAATATTTTAATCATATAATTTTTACAATTATCTTTACTCTTAGCATATTTACTTTTTGTCTTAGTAGTTTACTTTATAATATAATCTCTACAACTGTTATGGATTAGAAACCAGCTATAAGTTAAGAAGCCACAACTAGTACATACCTCGAGGAAGTTATCTTATATTCCCTATGAATTCGTCTCCAACCTAGTTGGATTATTATTATTGCATACAACCGTGTTACATCAAAAGTGAGGTGTATCATTAGCGTATCATCTCTCCCTGACATTGATAATAAAACATGAGGTCTAAACAACCTAAGTTTAGAGTGAAAAGGTAAAAGAATAGTGATAAATGAGCCTTTAAGCCTAAATTGGGGGTGAGAAGCAGTTATTTATAGACCATGACCTAGTGTGGTACAAAAGAAATAAATAAAGGCAAACAAAATTGAAAAGAAAAAAAAGAATGAAAATAACAAAAAATACCACACAGTGTCATTGGAAGCAACTAAAAGGATGACAATGAAAAGAAGAAGTAAGTACTGAAAAGGTGAATAAAGTATAATATTCAAGGAGGGTGTAGTCACTATTTTCTAAATATGTATCCTACCTATACCTAAGCCTGCATTACAAGTTTAGAAAAGTATTTATATGATCTCAACTGAGTATTTCAAATATAGTGGCAATAGAAAATAAAGGCAAGCCTATGGTATCTATATGTATAGCATGTAAAATTCTCGGTGAGTGTTAGCGTTTTCTCTTCTTGTTAGTTTTTTTGTCCCACTTATTCATTATATATATGTGTGTTATTTTGGGATATTTGTTTGATCTATATGAGAGTACTTGGATTAAAATAGCTGATTAACTTTACTTCCCACATTAAGTCTCTTGTATGCATTGATAAGTTGATAAAGTATAATGTCATAGATTGAGGATGTATTGTTGGTTTTATCAATTCGAAGTGAGTCAATGTGTTTTGAAAAAGGAAAATTTAGAGGCCCATCATGTTTTGACAGTGAATGCATGTAATAACATACTAAAACTATTGTAAATAACTTACTTTGTTGTGCTTAGGCTTAGGTATAGTAGAGTGTTTTGTGTGACTCTCTTGAAGACAAATAAGGACTTTAAGCGTGTTGATGTGCCTTGAAATTAAAGCACACCTATCTTTTACTTAAATTTTATATGTCCTTCTGCATGTTTTTAATGTTAGAGTGTTTTTTATAGGTATTGGAAGTCAAAATGGCCAAAAGGAGGAAAAATTGAGAAATTATCACAAAAAGGAATCCACGACCATGAATTGAAATAAGATATATGTATTCCATCATAGAAAAGTCCATAGATGATGCAAAAAGGGTATTCACGATGGAGGAACAAAAACCTTAAGGCTAAAACTATAAAAGAGTTAAAGGCACTCTATGGACCGTGGATCAATGTACCACCCGTGGATGATGTTAGCAAATAATTTGATTTGCTTAGGATTTTGATTTTGTGGGCTATTATAGATACTTTTCATTGAGTTTTTGTAATAGAGTCATATAGAGTTACCAGAATTGTTTAGTTTTTGCAATATTTCTCTCCAGTTTTTGAAACTTTTATGAAGAACAAAGTTATTTCTTTCATCTTTAATAGAAAGTAAGCATTACAACTTTAATTAATTTTTCTTCTATCATGAGTAGCTAGATCCTCTACTGAGGTTGTGAACCCAATGTGGGTGTAATGTTCTTAAGGTTTTTGTGTGTTGCATAATTTTTGGAAATTAAGATATCAAACCATTTCTTGTTTTATTATTTGTATGGTGGTTGCAAATATCAATCTATGCCGTAATATTTTAGTTTTACTTAGGAAAGAGGATTAGGATTTGGTAGAAATAGTTTGCATGAACTCAAGGTGCTAACCCTTTATAATGACCCTCCAGGTCATTTTCTTGTTTTTGTGCTTTTTCTACATTACGAGATTTTCCACAACAACTATAGGTCATCTATGACTTGTCGGGACTAACAGTTTGGCTCCTGGCTAGTTTATTTATATATTATGCCCAAATCTCTGTTTTGAGACTCTTAAAGTTGAAAGAGTTGACTTTGATCAATATTCAGAGAAGACAGTCTCGGATGGAAATTTTGTCAGCGATGTTAGCTCCAGAACGTCGACTTTAGGCTAGAGGTACCTTTGGTTTGGGTCCCAAGGCTTTCAAACTCATTTTGAGCTATGGGATTCCTTTTGGTAAAAAGATGGTTTTTAGGTGTGGGACCCACTTTTCATTAAATCTACCTCCATTGAGAATTTTGTCAATTTCGTAGAGTCCAAAATGTCTTTTTTGGTAGGGTGGCATAGTTGGTTTGTGTCAACAGGATTTCAGATGAATCCCGAGGGTCTATCCGAGCATTTAAATGTAGCTTAAATTTTCTGGTATGGCTGGTTTTATGTATCCGCTTTTGCGGCCCTTATGTCGCATTTGCGGATATCACTTTTGCAGTAAAGCACCACATTTGCGGATAATCCTCCACTTTTATGGAGGGGCGTCTGTTCGGGGAACTCCACTTCTGTGGAGTTTCTATTGCTTTTGCAACACCCGCATTTGTGGAGATTTCCCCGCTTTCTGGGGCTCAGGTGAATAGTGACCTCCATATTTGCAATGAAAATCTATGATTTTGCAGAGATAGCTGTTATTAAAATTTCATTTTCAAACACTCAAACCAAATTTCCTTCATTTTCTTTGATCTCTAAGCTCCAAATTGCTGTGTGGGATCACTTTGAGTTGGTGGGGTGATCATTTTCCGGTTAGTGGTCGATTCCCGTCTTCGAATTGTAAGTTTCTGGCCTTTAATTCCATTAAATCTCTTAGTAAAATTCTTGAATGGTTCTTGGGGTTTGGGGGACATTTTAGGCTTACTTTTTAGCCTGGTTTTCTTTTTGTGCAATTAACTGAGCATGAAATCCTTGTCCCACGAGGGACATTTTCCTCAATTTCATTTTTGAAATTTGCATGCGGGCCCCACAGATGATTTTTCACCCAATTTTTGATCTGAATTGTTAATTTATAATATGATTGTCATTGTTCATATTTTAATCAGTAGTTTATCATTAGGATAGTGTGGTAGCAGTCAGAATCTTCTCAGAAAGGAAAGGCTCTAGTCTAGTGGGGGCGAACATGCGTGATCGGCTTCTAGGTAGGCTACGACTTACTTACTTCTAGACTTAGCTCGTATAAGGTGACTGTATGGGTTGTGCTAATTGTTGGTGAGAATTTATGGATTGGATAGTGATTTTTTTTTGGGATTTTGATTATCATAGTCGATTTAGGGCCTTAGCTTAGAATCAGGGATGTGGATCCTTAGTATTACCTTGCTTGTACCTGTAGGCCTTAGCGTAGCTGGTGTAGTGCCTTTAGTTGTATTTAGTTATATGTTCATCTTTGTTTTTCTTAGCTTAGTTAGTCTGCCTTGAGTTGTTGGGGTGGTTGAATTAGATATCCGTAGTATGGAGTTTTCGATAGTTCTCGTGATAAGGTTAGAAGCTTGTTTAGCATTTCTGATTAATCGTTCTTCTTTCATATTGTTATTTGTAATTATGTATTTATGGGCCCAAGGTCGTATGCATTGGAATTGCTGGACCCCAGGTCAGTTTAGTTATTTCCTTAACTCCTTTGTGGTTTGCTTTGCCTTTTAGCCAGTTTAGTGTGAATTATACATGTTAGTTAGAATTGGGGGAGTTGTTGCCTTAGAATAAGTTCCCGCAGGAGGTTGGTAAAAGTTTGGTTTGTGTAGGAGCTACATTTTTGTAGTGTTGACCTTCTCATTTTTATTGTGGACTTTATTACCTTAGTGCGACTTAACTAGACTTGATTATACTTCTGTGTTCTTGTATTATGGTTGCTTCTTCATGTCATATGAGAGACTTGGCTTAAAAACATCATTTTCGTATTCAAAAAAATGGATTTTTAAGAACAAATTTGGTATTTTTATTTTCTTATGGAAAATTTGGTATATTTTGTGAAGTATTGATTTGAGATAAACTTGCATGCTTGAGGGTGAGTATTCCAGGTAGTTTTACTAGTATTTTTAAACTTGCATGCCCAAGGGAAAGTGTTCCGGTGGTTTTTACTGATTTTTATCATGACACGGTTATTAAGATATGATTCGAATTTGGTATACGGATTTCACAAGTCCCCCATGGGTCCTGCCTTTGCAAGCTACGACTGGAGGAGGAGTATACGATACTATTAGCACTTGGCATGAATCATATGGCATATCATGGAATCATTCCACCTGCATTACCCCATTAGGTTTATTGTTAGTCATTATTGTCTGCTATTTGTATCTTCTGGACTTATGGGGGGTCCGGTTGGGTGTATTGTTTGCTGGTGTACCTTCCAGGCTTATGAGAGTCCGGTTAGGTTATTCTCTGATTCTGTGTACCTTCTGGGCTTATGGGGGTTCAGTTAGGTTGTAGTTAGTCTATTTTATTTTACTTTACTTCACATTTCTTTACTTTTCATGCCTTATGTTCCGCTCGCTCATTATCTTTTGCTTTATTATTTTCTAGTTATGACCTGTACCCTTATACTAGCTCCCTTTTCATTTCCCTATAGTGTATTTGCATTTTCTATACTTTTATCTTATTAAGCTCAGTCGGCCTATGATGCCCACTGGGTACTACGTTTTTTGGTACTCATGCTACACTTCAGCATCTTTTTCCCTGATGCAGACCCTAGCATGAGTTATCGCTGCTGACGCTGTCTTGGTGCGGAGTTGCTATTTCGGAGATCTAGGGTGAGCTTCTGGCATCCAAAGCTTACTTGTCTCCTTCTACTTTGGAATTAGTCCCTTTTTTTGCATTTTTGGACACTATCTTGTATTGTATATTGGTATCTATCTAGTACTCCTTATGTTGTAGCAACTTTTGTACCCGACTGATACCAGATTTTGGGGTTTTCATTAATGTCTTGCTCCTTCTTTCTGCTTTATTCTGTCTTTTGCTTATATTATCTCTATCGTGCATCCGCTAGTTCTGCATATATGTCTGTTTCATATTAGCCCACTTCTGGTTGTTCTGGGCTAAGAATTTTGGCTTACCTATTGGTGGGGTGTAGTAGGTGCCATCACAACTTGAGAAATTGGGTCGTGATAGATTGGTATCAGAGCTCTAGGTTCGACGGTATCATTGGTACAAGAGCAAGTGCCTAGTAGAGTCTCGCGGATCGGTACGATGACATCCATATCCTATCTTTGGGAGGCTATATGGAATTTTTAGGAAAGATTCCATCCTTTGATTCTCTATCGTGCATATCTGACCTCTATCAACTTCTAAATAATGTTTGTTCCATTCTTTCTCAGATGGTTAGGATGATAGCCACAGTCGTTGAGGACGAGGCCCTCGCACCGGCAGCTAGGGCCTTAGCCTAAGGCAGAGGTAGAGGTCGACCCCAAGGTTGAGGTCAGGAATGAGCGGCAACACCAGCTCGGGGCTAGGCCAGGGAGCTGTCACCTGAGCCAATTTATGATTAGGAGCCTGAGATTGCTCCATAGTTAGTGCCAGAGGATCCGCCACCACAACAGCCAGTGGTGTAGAGACCAGCCCAGCCTCCACCCAGGCCCATAATTTCACAGGCACTTCTGGCCGCTATAGCTCAGTTGTTGAGTGCCTTGGGAGACCTACCTCAGACTTTGGATCAGGGAGCAGTGCAGAGTATTCAGGGTGTAGGGGCACAACCTGCTATTGCAATTCCCCATGTTGAGGTACCACCAGTTCCATTGGTTGACCCATCACCAGTAGCCTGGACAACCATGACTTCTGAGAAGCAGAAGGTGCTGGGTCGGTTTCTCAGATTGGCCCCACCGAGGTTTTCTGGCACTCCAAAAGAGGATGCGCATGAGTTTCTTACTATTTGCCAAGAGAGGTTGTATAACCTCAGTCTACTGGATTCTCAGAGGGCTGACTATACTTTATTTCATCTTGATGGTCTGGTGAGACAGGGTGGAGAGCATATTCAGAGAGTAGACCATCTAGGTCCCCTTCTATGACTTGGGCACAGTTCTCTGAGGCCTTCCTAGGGAAGTACATGCCTCGCAGTGAGCCTGAGAGACTTCAGGATGCATTCTCAAGGCTGGAGTAGGGTTCTATGAGTGTGATGAAGTATGAGTCGAGGTTTCACGAGTTATCCAGACATGCCACTATGCTTCTTCCTATCGAGCACGAGAAAGTGCGGTGCTTCATCAGAGGGTTGAGGTTTCAGCTTTGCTTAGCTACAAAGAGTATGGTGTCTTCGGGCCAGTCCTTTCTAGAGGTGGTTGATCATACATGTACCATTGAGTCTATTCATCACGAGGCCCACGGGGGCATCGATAAGATACCTTGGCATCAAGGTAGCTACAGTGGCTCCTAGTTTCGTGGTAGGGGTTCCTTCGGTAAAGGTCAGCATCAGAGGTACTTTCATCCTACTAGGCCCATTCAGGACTCACCATAAGTTAATTGACTATAAGAAATTTTACGCTATATGACAAGCTTTATTATCCAATTTTGATTTTCAAATAAAATTTATAACAAGGGAAGATAATTCTCTCCCTGATTTTTTAACAAGAGAATTTTTACAGGGAAATTATGAGACCCGGAACCCTAGGAATAAGACCTCTGAGGCCCCCATTCCCAGCCTTCAAACCTGAAGAAAAAATGAAAAGACCTTTTAAAGAAGAGGATAAACCAAAACCAGAGAATAGATATTCAGTTTTAGCAAAATTTTCACATCTGTCTAAAGCTACCATTCCTTCACCGTTAAAAGAACCTATAACCAGTTTAACCAAATTACAACCTCTTAAAATACTTTTCAGGGAAGATTCCTCCTCAGCATGCAATAAAGGTATCACTATACTAATCAGTGATAGTTATAAAATGAAACCACCAGAGACATACGCTCAGGCAGTCCTCCCAGCTACCCCAGAAAGGAACATAAAAATAATTACTCTTAATAAAAAATAATTTGAAATAACAGATTTGCAGGTATTGCCAATCATGGCGCTTGATAAAATATACGAAGGCTTCAAAGTACCAGACCCGCTAAAACCTTGCTATACAAATTGGAATTATGTAGAGACAGAGGATCCCCTCAAAACCCGAAGATATTATGAGTTCATTTTAACAGATACCTATTCAGTGAAAATCGATCACAAATTAGAAGATGATAATAATCCAGATAGTATTCAATACTCAAAGTTCATAATTAAAAGAATTTTATGCCCTTTTGAATGGTTCAAGGATCATCTACATACCCCCATTCCCCTATCAGAAGTTCATCGACCCAAGATATATAATTGGTATGATTATAAGGCGGTCTGGTACAATTTCATGTATGTTAGACCCAGTACTCACTCATGGTTTGTGAAATATTTAGAGGAGATAAAAAATGCAGTAATCTCTGGATAGTTTTACGAGTGGTGGAGCCAATTTGAAGAAAATTAATAGGTATTGTCAATACATTTTCAGACGCAGTTTGAGAAATTCCAGGTAGAGCAGAATATCTCTACCCTACCAGAAAATGTCAAATTGTGTAAATTCTTTATTGCTAAAAGAATTTCCTATATTATCTATTGGTCCTTCGATATTCATGAATTTGAAAGGGTATGGAATCTTGACAATAGCATGAAAGAAAAGGATCAAAAGGCAAGGCGCAAAAGTCAGCAACAAAAAGAGTAAAAAGACAGCAACATTAAGTGTCAAAGTGACACAAAAATCAGCAACAACACAGAGTAAAGAGACAACAACATTAATAAAAATATTGAAACTATTAAATTATTAGCGACTGAGGATATTAACAGATATAGGAAAAAATACACATTTCTTCATATAGAACTTGTTCAAGTAGCAGTTAAAACTTCATATTGTTTAGGTGTAGATGTACCTATATGTCTCCTCCTAAGAGACAATAGGTTACTAAATTATGATGACTCATTATTAGCAGTATTACAAAGTAATCTAGCTAATGGCCCCCTATATTTTAATTGTTATCCCAATTTCTCTATAGATATTAATGATCAGAATGTTATGGATACAATAACATTAAATGTTTAAACAAAAAACATGAATAGTAAAGTAAATACTAGAGAAATATCCATAATATATATAGTATATTATAGACTAATGAAAACTACCTTAGCCCCTAAGGCTAAAATAGTAAGCAATAAAGGAGATACCATGCTTATGGAAGCCAATCATAATCATAATAAAACCTTTGTCCCAAAAATAATAAAATAGGATGACGTATTAATAAAAGATAATTGGCACTTAGACTCCATAACGGAGTCAGATATTGAAAAGGAAAATTCAAGCATTGAGCAGGTAGTTAAATTTTTGGATGGATATATAGATTTAAAATTTCTAAGATCCCAATCTTTTAGTCATGCTACTTCTAGTAAAAGAATGTATTTTCCAAGATCCTCATTTTTGGCAAACCAAGAAGAAAAGGAGGTAACTCTTGAAGGCACAGAGAAAAAATAAAAAAGAGTAGATTATTCAAAAACAATTCTGAAAGCAGAATACGAACCTAGAATTACCAAGAAACCAATAAGTCCCACTGCTAGTGAAATGCTAGGAGTAAGAGACTCTTTTTACATGATCAGGTCAGATGGAGAATTTGAACCTGACTTTGAATATTTAGATAAAGTCTGGATGGATCCAAAGAATGCCATAAAAAGGGAATGGTATGTCCAAAAATATTTATTAAAGGAAAAGATATTCTTTAGAAAAAATTGGCACATTGATATGAAAAGAATAAGATGTAATATTGAATTTTTTAAATTGTTTGAGTATACTGGAAAATTAGATGACCAAAAAGAATCATTAAATATGATTATCAATAAATGGTATACCAAAACTAAGGTGGTTGAATCTATAATACTCCCCATTAAAAGAAATTAGTTTATTCATAGATGGTAGTGTTGTTATTGCTACACTCTTTAAACTTGATATATTAGATGCTAAAGGTGACCCTACAAATAAAGATATAAATCGGATAATTCAGCAAAATAATTATAGAAATCAACTGCTATATGTGGTCTCTAATCAAATCTTTAAGGCTGATAATAAATCAACTTTTAAAGATAAACCAAGTTCTTCTTATAATGATAAGGATAAGAAGTTAAAAACTCACCCAATATTTAAATTACAAGAATTTTCAAAAGATAAATTTCCAAAATTTCAGAAAAAGTTTGAAATCCCAGATGATCTTATAGAAAAAATTAACAGAAGATTAAAAGCTGAATTAAAATTTAAAGATGATGAGGTCATAAGAACCATATCTGAAAAAACTTATAATGACATTAACAAGTTAAGTTCTAGATATTTTAATAAAAAGAACTATTATAAGAAACCATCTTTTACGGATATAAAGTATGAAGAAAATAAATTTTTATCTCATACTTCACATTCTGGAAATGAAATTGTTGAATGAAATATTGATGGACTCGTGGAACATCAAATATACAATAAACTGCATGAAATGGTGTCACGACCCAATTTATCAATCATAATGGCACCTACAATCCCCCAGTAGGCGAACCGATTCCCGTAGCCCAAAATGGTTAGTAATGGGCTACTACCTAGCCAAGACGCATAATAAGCAGAATAAGCGGAAGAAGAATAAGAATATAGAACAATGCGGAAGCAACAATTTGAAATACAAATACAATAAGAAACTACACCAACCCCAGACTTGGTATCGACAGTACATGAACTTCTAATAGAATACAAGTACTAGAAGTAACCAAACAAGACATACAACTGTCTCTGAAAGTAAAAAGAGTAACAGTATAAAAAAAGAGATGTGGGCGAGTCTCGATCGACAGGCGCTCACCCTAGTCTTCAATACCCAAAAGTTGCACGAGTCTCCACGCGATCAACATTGATTGCTCACACTAATATCTTCCCAAAAAGATGTAGAAGTGTAGTATGAGCACTAATTGCTAAGCAACGGGTACCCAGTAGGCATCATCGGCCGACTGAGCACATATAAGATATAAAAGCAGTAATAAGCAGAATACAAGGGAAGAAACCACAGAAACAGAGAGAAAGCACCAGGAAACTAGCATGTATAAAAGACAACAAGAATACAAATAGACTATACTAGCCACAAAAGTTATACATACATAGGAACACAGGTGAAAGAAAGAAGAACGCACCTGAGATCCTTGCGATAACAGTATATAATAAGAGAGAGTTAAGGACATGGCGATATCTGGTAACCTCAAGTAAAAAGGGAAAAAAGAAAGCAAGCCAAAATAATCAACAAAAGCCATACAATAACGGAATCATGCTTAAAATATCAATTTCAAGGTAAGATTAGACGTAAAACAATTCTCTCAAGTATAACCCTATGATGGAATAGCTAAGCGACAAGGTACCGAGATCCACAATAAAGAACTATGCTAAAAAACTGAGTCTGATAACCCATAATTGCTTAGAAGGCCACAAAAATAGTTTCCTCAACAATATAGGACCCACTAGCCCCTGAATAATCAAAGTCCAAAAGCCGGAGCCTCAACAGGCTAAAAGCCACTAATCCAACCGGAACCAAAGGTCATAAGAATCTCTATAACATGAAAGGAGTAATATAATCTACCTACAGTCCCAACGGCCGCCCATACAACTGAGGAACACAATCAAGTGAAAACAAACCCTCCGGCCGCCCATACAACGGGAGCGTACACTAAGCACATAGCAAACAAGGGTGGAATTGGAATATAATATGCATGATGATGATATGATGAGTCTGGTGTGATAGTAACCCGTATTTTCCCTCTCTGGTACCCCAAAGGCCCAATAGAGGCAGGACCCATGGAAGGACACTGCCCGTGTACCTTTACTCTGCCATACACCTCTCCTAATGACACACATATCAGCCCGTAGCCAGTTTCCCAAGAACGACAGGGTCTATGGAGGTCTACTCGTAGACCACATACAAAAACTGCGAAGCTCAAAGTACCACTGTCTTGAGTGTGACCAGATATAGATCAATAATTAGAGTCTCGTAAAAAGTGCTTGAAATCGAACCGGGTCTAAATCATCAGTCAAATCTCAATAACCCTCATAAAGGGTGGCCGGAGTATATCCGGGCCTAAATCAGTAATCAAAGTCTCAATAGCCCCCTCAAAGGATGCTCAGAGCATATCTGGGTATAAATACATAGTAAAAAAATGTCTAGCACTCCAGCTCAGTCGAGTCTAGTGTCAGTAAGAAAACCAGTGAGAAAATTAACATAGTACCACTTTTATTTCAAAAAAATCCACCAGTCAGTCCCAAACCTCATTTTATCTTCATTTACCAAAAAGGGGCCCTCGAGGCCATGCATAATTTAGAAAACTAGTGATAGTAGGTCTGAAGCCAAAATAGTAGTAAAACATGCAGAAAAATCCTTTTTCATGAATGATATGCTTGTAAACAATCGACTAGCCCAAAATGGCTCACAAATATTCCTATCGGTCCTGGACAAGCACAAACAACTCTATAACACAGATAGCCAGCCTAAAGTAAGGTCACGATGTCTGGGACTCACAAACATTCCCAAATATCCAATAGTCTATGGTGCAGAGTCATAAACAAAGGCAACACTAGACCACAAGGGTAAAATTTCAAGGCTACAAACAAATACTACAAGCAACGTATGAAATAAATGGATAGAAAAGGCGGACAGGGTCTGAGGGTACCAACCAAGAAAACCAATCCAAGGAAGCTAGTTAATGCAGTTATATCCTATATACACAGAGTCTAGGTATGGAAAGCCATAACCTACCTGTCGTCTGACGACTAGTTGCGAGATCGACGTCATCCAGGCTCGAATTGATCCGGGAAGCTCCAATTCGCAAAAATACTATCAACAACATAATCTAAGTGATACCCATAATGCTATAAACATAACCGGGTCAAAATATGGGTCACAAGCGGGCTCGTGGACCTCACAACCCAAAACCAAAAATGAAAAACACCACAGTGTTCCTCACAATCCCAGGAGCACATGCTAAAAAATTTAGCGGAAACAAACGACAATTGGGGATCCAAAACAGCCCACCCATCATGAAATTGAAAAGAAAAACAATGGAGGAAACAAAAATTAAAGAAGTTACTTACCCACTTTATAAGTCAATAAATGTGCAAGGATCGATAAAATATTACCCTCCAATCAGTTGGGATGATCAATGGTGAAATATGGAGGTTTTGGGGTCTTTGTTAATGGAGGAACGAGTTAGAATGTTTGTGAAGTGAATGAGGAAGAAGAGGAAAATAGGCCAACTTAAAGCTACCAGCCCATGCCTATGTGAACGCGGACAAGGTGTCGCCTAGGCGAAGGCAAAATGGAGGGGCAGCTGGCTTGCCCTATGCGTAGGAGGCTAGGCCCACGCGTAGGCAAAGCATAAAAATGGGGCAGCTGGCTTGCCCTATGCATAGGCGACCAGCCTCACGCTTAGGAAAAGGACAAACAGAGGGGCGGCGGGCCTTGCCCTATCCGTAGGCGTCCATACACCGCGTAGGCGAAGGGCATGCTGGTGCTATGACAGTAACCAGCTGCCATCAGCCATGCCAACAAGAATTTAACACCAAAGGACCCTCGGGAACGCATCTGGGGTCTCGCAAACACAAACGACCTGAGCTATTCAACTAGAAATGGCATTTCAGATCCAACAAAATTGACGAAAATTCCATCAGAGGTCTATTTAATGAAAAGTGGGCCCCGTGCCCAAAATCAACCTTTAGGCCAACAATTCCAAAATGGAACCCAAGGGTCGAAATCAAGTCCGAAAGCCTCGATACTCAAACCAATGGTCCCTTAAGCCTAAACTCAACATTCCATAGCTAATAGCGCTGGTGGAATTTCCATCCGAGGCCGTCTTCTCCGAATGTTGACCAAAGTCAACCAAATAAGTTTAATTAGCTTGAAAACAAAGAACGAGAGAGAATTCCAAGCTGAATAGCTCCCGAATCCCGACCAAAGGTCCAACTAGACCAAAGTCCATGCTCCAGAGTTAACGGAACTATCAAAATTTGATTCCGAGCATGATTACAAAGATGTTGACCAAATTCAATGATTTTCAAAGTTTAAAGCTCTAAAACAAGGAATGGCCATAAAGACCAAATAAACAGTCCAGGCGCCGAACTATTGCTCCTAGAAAGCCATAAATGACTTGGAGCCGCCATAGGCAAGCTCTAACAGTACAAGGAAGGCAAAAACACGAGAATGACCAGAAGGGTCATTACATCATCCACTACTAAAATGGACTTTCATCCCCGAAAGTCAAGAAAGAAAGGAAGAGTAGAGGCTTAATATCTGCATATACAAAGCCCACATTACTCTTTTGGACAACCCAGGTAGCATCCTCGATCAGACGATACCCAACAGAACGAGACCAAAGAAAAACAACCAAGCCTTAACTTCACTCTAGCCAATCTAGACTCCAACTTTAAACTCCAAAACTCCAAAGACCTCCCAACCAAACTGACCCACAAGAATCTCAACCGGAATGCATCGATATAACACCGAAACCAGAGAACTAAGGTGATAAATACACAGAACCCAAATCCTCGATATCACAACCAAGTTCACCAACAAAGCCACCAACTAAAAGTCTAACTCATGAACCCACTGATCCACAAAAATCTTTTATTCTGACCTGAACCCTTTTGCATCATAGTATGAAGCTTCACACAAGCCGAACACTCGAGCCACTCTCGAAACATCAACTAATCCACCGGAGATCTATAGCTTGCATTACACTCACCCATAAATGAAGTCACCTTTATACTCAAACTCTACCCAAGACGAGCCATAGCATACTAGTGTTTTGACAGCCAAAGTACTAACCCAAAGCACATCCTTGGAAACTGTAGTAATGTTACCCCAACTTACTATCAACCAATGGAGTAACCCTTTTGCTAAGACCAACCTCGCTACCGGAACCCATCCAAGCCAACCATCTGAACCAACCACCTGAACCAACCATCTGGACCAACCATCTGAACTCGACTGAAGTTTGGATACTAGGTTTGGGAAAGGCATGTATAAACACCCTATGTCAACAAAGGAGTCTCCCAACTATCGAACGAAACCACCCTAGCTGAACCGTGCCAAGTCTAAATTAACAGAAAATGAATGAACTAGGGTAACCTGCCAAAAAGACCCAAACAAAAACCAAGACCCTGCAAGGAGTGTGGTAAGCCTACCACAAAGTCCATAGCCGATGATCAAGCTCTAAGATCCAAAAGTACCGCTACTGCTCTGGTTACTAGAACACCATTCGGATTTAAGATCACCTTACTAGTATCAACTCAGAAAAAAGTCCACCAAGCCGCGAATATCAAGTGAAACACTCTGTAAGCAAATGAAAGATGTCTAATGCCCAAGGTCGCCATCTAGCTATAGATATTTCACATAAACTTTCAACTCACCCCTTTAGCTTAAAACCATCCGATCTACTGTACCCGCACACGGACCACCAACTCCGAAAGCATCAAACACACTACAACCCCTGGCCAATACTGGCAGAGTCTAACCAACGCTGGAGTCTCACACAAAAGACAACCCCTGAAGAACTAACTAATTGATCTTTCAATTCTCGGCAAATGAGGGTGACCACCCATCTCAAAGTATCACACAAAAGACAACTCCTGAAGAACTAACTAATTGATCTTTCAATTCTCGGCAAACGAGGGTGACCATCCATCTCAAAGTATCATTAGAACCCAAAATAGCCCCGCTAGCCTTAACCCGCATAACCTGATCACATATAGCATACAACACTGCTGATTCTCGAACTTACGCTGCTGAGTCTATCCAAATAAGGTAGAAGGAACCTCGTACTACCAAGAACACCACTAAAATCTAGAGTATCTAGCCTAACCAAAGGGTTAGCCAAGGACTGGGTGTCCAAGGCTAACAACCACTCTGAAAACGGAGTAAAGAAGCCAATGTTTCCTGCACCTACTGCCTCCCGGCACAAGGATGCTGCAACCCCAAATAAACTCCCATGAACCGCCCAAAGTAGTCTACCACGCATTCTGAAAGCCAAATCTAGTTGGCAATCAATACCTCTGTCGAACCTCTGAGTAGACCCCCAAACTGCCGATGAACATTTATAGGAACTGGAGCTAACTAAGCTTTGGATATACCAACTACTCAATCCGTAGATGTTACTGAAACTTGGATCCTCTAAAGAATATGAAAAGGAAACCTTGGTCGATGTAACAAGCTCTCAGATATAGTACTGAAAATGAGCACTGCCTCAATCTCATACTAGAAGGAAATCTGACCTTGAACCAATCAAAGGAAAAGTCTCTGCAATCTATAGTCGGTTGAATCATACCATCAACACATAAACCCAAGCAAACTCTCAGCCATCATATTGGTCAGCTGTTAGAGCACACATATCCACACAAGGAGTCATCACCCTCCTTCACTAACCAAACAAAACCATTTCTTAGGATATGCTGAACCTTACAAGTTCTTTCTCAAATAAAACCTGGAGCTACTCCTTTAGATCTCATAACTCTTACCAGTAACACTTGATACGACGGAATGAGGGTAGGCCAAATGACTAACTTAACCAAAAATGCTATAGTCAAAATCCAATCGTAATACAAAAATTCCACAGTCAAACCTCAGTCATGATGCTATAATCAACACTTAGCCAAATAGATAAAGCCAAAACCCAACCACGATGCCATAATCAAGAACTTGACCAGAAAACTATGATCGAAACTCATCCCAGCAGAGACTAGGGAAAAATAAGCGAGAACATCTAGTACCAGGCTTGAAGCAGAAGGAATCAAGGAAATAACCCCAACCTGCTAACCTCCTAAACTAACAAAATAAGAGGATTGACTCTGATTTACCGAGAACACAAAACTCGCCAATGCTTACTAGCATAACCAATACCACGCGACTTAAAACATGGCCTCAAACTCTGGCACTACCACCAGTATCACATCAAACCAACACAAAGACCTCTAGCCGATGCTAGATAACGGCCTAGGCAACAACCATCTAGGACCTCTAGAAAAGGAAGATTCAAGCCATGTCTAGTACCACAACCAACTGGAAGCAAGCTTAACAAGACCTACCCACAAGCTACAACTCTGGGAAAACACCTCTCATGGATAACTCACCCCATCCACTACTAAAGAAAAATCTACTGAGAAAACAAATGCATAAACACTACAACTCAAGTAGTAAAATAACTAAACAAGGGAAACAGGTAGGTACATAAGCATAGACATGAAAAAATGGAGAATCGCAAAGCGAACATGCCATCACCAACCGAAGGTAACAAAAGCCATACCTAGAGCAATGGTATCAGGAACCTCTACCTCTGGCCCATCAAAAGGGGCATCGGACTGGCGGTGTCTATCCCTGAACTGAGTAGTCGAAGCTGAAGGGCCAACCATCCCTTGCCTGGGATAATCTCTAGAAAGGTGACTAATTACCCTAAAATCATAACAACAATGCTAACTGGGATACGCAATCATGGGGAAATCCCTAGAAAAGTTCCCACGCTCACTGCACCGATAATAACCTTTACCTAATGAAGTCCAACGGGAAGGTCTCAGTGAACCTGACCGGCCACCAAGGCCTACACACCCAGAATGCACACCTCTAAGAACCTGACCCATACCTTTTCTACTCTACTCGACATGCTCTATGCTACCACCCTCTGGAACCTGGGGAGCAGCTGAAGCTGGTCTGCTAGATAAGAAGCAATGGAACTGAGCCCTAGAGGAGAATCTCCTACCTCGAGTGTGAGAAACTCAAAAATTGTCTTGACAGTGACGCTTATTACTACTACTTCCATATACCTCATAATATAAACCCTCAACAGCCCAAGCATGATCAACTACTTGAAGAAAGGTTGTCCCCATTGTACCCAAGTGCTCGGTCACTAAAAGGAGTGGTGAAATCAAACCTCCAACAAAGTTCTTAACTCTATCAAACTCTAAAGGCACAGTCGTAGCAGTACGCCTAACCATCTTGTGAAACCTCGCCTCATACTCCAATACCGACATACATCCCTACTGAAGAACTTGGATCTCAAGTCTAACTGAGGCACCACTCGAAGAACTTGGTACTGAAACACCCACCAGAGGGCTCGGAGTCCTAGCTAAGGTGTCTTAAAGAATTTGGTAGCATGAAACCCTATCGGAGGCTGGGCTAGCCCCACACCCCCTATTTGATGTAATATGCTCTCACTCTGAAGTCTTGGCATTGATGAAGGCACTGAAGCAACTGGCACAGAAGCCTCGACATCACCCACTGTCGAACATATCTTAGGCATCTAAGAAGGAATGAAACAATCAAAGTTTAGAAGTCAATAGAGCCAAGAACGCATGATAAAGAGTCAAGAAGATGGAACTTTTCCTAACATTGACCTATAGCCTCCCGCATATAGGATACAAACATCATCATACTGATTCACGAGACTTTACTTAGACACTTGCTCCTATACCACGACACCAGTGAACTTATAGCTGTGATACCAAGATGTCACGATTGGATTTCTTGGTCATGATGGCACCTATAACCCCCAGTAGGCGAACCAATTCTCATAGCCCAGAACAATTAGTAATGGGCTACTACCTAGCCAAGATGCACAATAAGCAGAATAAGCTAAAGCAGAATAAGAAGATAGAACAACACAGAAGCAACAACCTGAAATATTCATACAATAAGAAACTACACCAACCCCAAGAATTGGTATTGACAGTACAAGAGCTTCTAATAGAATATAAGTGCTAGAAGTAACTGGTGAACGCTCAAATCATGCTCTCCAATTAGGAGGCCACGACGATCGTGCAGCAAAATAATATTTATAAACCCAATGAGTGTCGGGGTCGTACCCAAGGGACTTGGGGTAGCCAAATTTTGATTGTAATGAATTAAGTTCAAGATGAGATTAATTGCCCAAAACAAAAGTAAAAGGATGGAGGGAATTGGGAAAGGTGTCACTACAATCGCAATTTAATTAAAAGAAAGAAACTAAAGCGGGTGTATCAAGTTTAAGTAGACGACTAGGGATGCATATCTTGGTTTTTTTATGGGTTCAGGTAATTACCAATTCATACCTATTCTCGCTTAATGACATGAATATCATTGGTCATAAGTAAGATTTTCTTATCTCTTGATCAATAATGTTATTTCGGATGATCTCGGTTAGAGCTTCATCGATTTTACTAATAAACAACTAATCTAGCTTGAGAGGTCACACTATCTCTAGCTTAGACCCTTAAATAGGAGAATCCAATGATCTGAGCTATTCCTAGCCTTAAATATGAGTGGAATCCCAAGTTCCCACTAACAATCTCACATCCCGAACTATCAAATCCTTTCTCAAGCAATCACATAGTCAAGTAATATAAATTAATGTTTGCAACTACCAATTTTAGGATTAAAACTAGGTGAAATTGTTAGACCCATGTTAACAAAGCAACTATAAGCAAGAATAGATACCACCCATACCCATTTCTTAAACACCCATCATCAATGCAACCCTAGACAAGAGAATTTAGCCACTCATGGTGAGAGAGAAAGAGATACCAACTGGGTAATTCAAAATCCCTTCCATTAGAGTTGAATCTCAAGTTCTAGCTTCAATTTCAGTACACAATTGTTAACCAAGAGAATTGGATTGAAACTCTCTTCTCAATAGAGGTGGAAAACTTAGTCTCCAAGCTCAAAGGTCTTTAAAATATTCAGAATGATAAAAGTTATTTACAATTGTGCCTGAAGAGGTCCTTTATTGTTTCCCAAGATGTCACAAAAAATTAGGAAAAAAATGCCCTTCAGGCAGTGTGCGATGTGATATGTGGTTCGAACATCGCGATGTGTGCGTCACACATCTTCTTCAACTCATCCAATGACTTTAGCTGTATTTGTGAGCTTCTTGCGGAGATGGTGTGTTTCGCACCATGGGATGAGCATGTCGCACAACGACCGCAGTCCTTAGCATAATTTTCAGAGACTTTTGCAGCTTCATGCGGAGGAGGTGCGAACCGCACCTCGGCTTGTGTATATCGCAAACCCACCGCATCGCAAGCCAGATTCTTGAGCTTTTCTCAAGTTTTCACACTTGGATCCTTTTTAGCTCTTTTTGGGTCCATATCCTTGGTTTTCATCTTTTATCAAAAGTACCTGCATAGACATCAATAAAGGCCATAAGAACCTCTAAATCTATTCAAAACATAGCAATAATTCATGTATATAGGCTAAATAAGTTGGTAGATTACCGACTTATCAAACCCCCAAACTTGAACTATTGCTTGTCCTCAAGAAAGATACTTACAAGACAAGAAATAAATTATGCTCTAGGCTCAATAAAGACACAAAAGACTACTCTACACAAAAAATTAAGAAAAAGAATGAACAAAAGACTCAAATAACTATGCTTGTCTCAATTTGGACCACCACAAACTCAAGGCAATGGGTTATTTCAAAACCTTTTTCAAAAGGACATCATTTCTCATTCACAGTCAATGGAATTTTTGCCATTCAAAACAAGACATTTAAGCTTCTCAAGTCATTAGCATGGACCGTCAAGGTTTGCCTCAAGATTTGCCACACAACTTGTCTCATTCATTCCCTTCAATTGAAATAGAGACTCTATGTTTCAATTCGAGTGCATGATGCCACTCACCACAAGAGAGAATCCCACTCACAATCATTCAATTCACAAATCACGGGATTATAGGAGAACCAAGAAGACTCTCACTCTCTCAAGGACCATAGGCTTGCCCTTCATGTATATCGCCACTAATGTAAGGTAGCCAAGCTCGGAATCACCAAGGACTTGCGGGTTACGATGTTGGCTAGGGTCAAGGTGATGATATCATTTGGATCAAGTGACTACACCTCCCTAATGCTGTTTGTTCTCATTTCGAACACCGCTCACATTTTCAATTTCCAATCCACCTTATTCCTCCCTTACACAACCCAAGATTTCTCCTTTTTACTCATGATCATTCAAACTCCTTATACCACATTCACTTGGTAGCACCTATTTTTTCTTTTCAATTTTCTCATTGGATTGATCTTTTGGAGCAATTTTCAATTCGAAATTAAGGTTCTACCTTGCACTTGAAGTGCACTTCTTTTCTTCTCCTTATTTGATCACATGCATCCCTAACTTAGGCATTTGACTATGTTGTATTTCGTTCCCCCCCCCTCCCCCCCAAATTTAGGCTTTTAGCCTACATTTTATTTTCAAGAAATTAGGGAGGATGGGTGCTAAAATAGAGGCTCCAAAAAGGTTAAGGTGTTATAAGGTGCCAAGGAATGGTCACAAGCTCAAAGAGGTTCACTAGGATTTCATGTCGTGGGAAGTCATTTGGGTGAAGTGGCTATCAAAAAGGGCCTAAGTTCATCTTACAAGCTTGGTCACACCTAGAATTTCACCTTGAATCATATTTGGGGCAAGTTCTAGACGACACTTATATACAAGAATCAAGGTAAAGCCTCACCACACAAGGCATCATGCCACAAGACTTCTTTCATTAGTATCATAATCAATTGGGGAAAATGATTTTTGACAAGCTATTCCGAGTTCATTACACACTCGTTTGTGAGTCAATCAAGCCAAAGAGAGAGTGTGCAAGTCATGACAAGAGAATGATTTTCCTCAAAAATTCATTTCCCTTCTTCATTTCATTTTCAAAATAATTTTGCCATGAATTTTTTTTTGGTGGGCCCATTTCGAGATAAGCAACTATGGACTCGATTCTAAACAAAAACTTGGCATTTTTCCTTATGAAAGTTGCCTCTTATTCTATCATAGGGAAACACCAACCCGGTTCGACACAAAAACAAAAGAGAAAAAAAAGAAAATAATCAAAACTCTTGCTCCTTGGGAAAGAACCATGGTATTAAGAAATCCCTCGGAGTTTATTTCTAAACTACTATTAACAAGGTGATAACCAAATTTGCGCTCATAATTTTATTCAAGAACAAGCCTCGGCATAGGCATTTAGGGCATTTGCAAGGCACGGGTAGTGGAACAATAGAGCATGTAAGACCAACCTGGTGAACAATCAACAAAAATCAAGCCCGACGAGGGCACAAATAAGCTCAAAGTGAAACAAAATCATAATCTAAAACAAAACATTATCAAAAGAAAAGAAAAAACAATCATCCAAAGGCCCGGCAAGGGCAATAGCATCACAATCATTATCCAAAATGTGCCCGACAAGGGCCAAATAAAACTAAGCATAAAATGTCTCAAGCCCACTCATGGGCACCATCAAAGAATATAAAGCCATCCCCTCCCTAAAAAGGGAGCATTGCCCTCAATTCTCATAGTGAAATGGGAAAAAGGATGGAACTCCCTGGAGGACTTAATCCTCATCATCACTACCATTAGCAGAAGTTTCCTCCTCAACATTCTGTCTACTCGGGCCGGCACCACCCCTTCAGGAGTCTGCAGAAAGAGTGGAGTCATAAAGAACCCGCTGAAGGTCAGGGTTCTCTTCGTCATCCAACTCATGATAATCACTACCGGGCAGCTCCTTATCCGCATAGGCTACAAATAAGCCATCCAAGGGGCCGAGAATCTTCCGAGGTGGAGGCAATATGGTCGAATCTTCATGCTATACCATGTCTTTGCCCTTGGTTTGTCGAAATCTTTCCAATTTTTGAGATTGCCCCCTCCATGACATCAGCCCACTTACACAGTGTGTTCAAGCTATCTACCACCCCCTTCACTGCACTCTTGACTGCCGTATTGATCATTATGCATAATTTTATGGCTAAGTCAGCCAACTGCTTCTCATGATTATGAGTCTTTTCCACCATATCCTGATGGTCGCTCTTGGTCATAGAGGGTGTGGGAGCAGGTGTTCGTGCCTCAGAAGTGGTCCGAGAGGGAGATAAAGCGCCTGCGCTAGCACCAAGCTCATCACTGTCAAACTCACTCATTTGCTCAGTCCTTTGTTTCTTGAATGTTGGGGCATCTCTGTCTGTCTTCTTGTCAAGATCAATGACCCCGATGGCATGAGTGAATTGGTCACAAGGGAGAGTAGGAACATCATATTTAGCATACAACTTGGTGATCAAGACCGGAAAAGGGAAGGAATCATTTCCACGATGAGTTTTTCTCTATATTACCATTGCTGCCACTTCTCCAAAGTTTACATGCTCCCCCGTCATAATGGCCTCAATTAGAATGGCACCCTCTTGAGTTATTTTTTGATCATTCTGAGAGGGGAAAAAACGATTGCAAACTAGATCATACCAAAGGTGAACCTCGAAGACCAAGGACTTCCTCAGGATGTCTCCTCCTATGGTGGACTACACAGGGGTGCCCAAAGAAATGATGGGGGCTATCTCCTGATATGACTTTGAGTCAGCCATTAATTTAGGCATGAGGGTTGGTGCATGATCGATTGGGTGTCCTTAATAGATAACATTAATGGCAGTGGGGGTAACATACACTTTCTTTCCCCGGACAATAACTGCATCTAGATTGGGGAACTTGTCCTTGGGGCCTGTATAGCCTTTGAAATCCTGTATGGCTTGGTAAGCTGCAAAGAATTCCTGGACTATCTCTTCATAGTATCCCCCAGGCATATCTTGGAAAGGCTGCCACTCCCTAATAGAAAACTGATGGTGCATGTTGGGCAGCTCATCCCTAACTTCCCATAAATTAAAGCTCTGCTCCACTTTAAACATTCTGTTCTTGTCCCGAGTGTAGTAGGATTTCATGCCTTCTACTCTAAAATGGAGCCTTGCTTCTTCTGCAGCCGACCTTTGTCTAAGTTGGTTTCCTGTGTGTTTCCTGTTTGAAGACATATTCTGCATACAGAGATTGTGAGCCAAGAAATAAAAACAAATCCTAAAAATAAGTTAGCTACTACAAAGGATGGAATGCAATGGAGTAGAGAAAGAAAAACAAAGTAGGTAACTATTGTCTTGTGCGGACCACATGCAAAACGCACTAGGAAGAGTGTGCGTCGCATGTGCTATCACATAAGCTAACAAAACCTTCAGGGATTTTCCAACTGAGGTGCGATGCTGGTGCGATTCGCACCATCAGAAGTGCATGTCCCACCAGGTGTCGCCTCTCAGATCAGTGAACTGCTCTTTATTTTCAATTTGGTGCGATGCCTTGTGCGACCTTCACATCAAGATCTGTGCATCGTATGCGAAGCGCACAACAACACAATTGGAATTTTCAGTTCCTTGTGTTTTTGTGAGTTACGCATATGATTCATAGAGCAAGATGTGCTTTTGCACTTGGCACCACACAACAATCAAATCACATTAAACAAAGGGAAAAGGGATTATGACCTTAACTTTTGGGTACTCAGACTTCCCCAGATTTTCATTAACACAAAAACAAGCAAGAAAGGAACTTTAATGACTTCCCTTAAGATGGAAGTCACCCCGTCTATCATCGAGAACATCAAGCCCTACTTGAAATAATGGGCACCAATAAGCACAGCAACAATCAACCCCCTCCCTCACAAGATTATACACCCTAAATAGATTCTCAACAAAGATCATGGGCATACAATCAGTGAAATTTTGCGTTAATGATCAATTACCAAACAAAACCTCATGACAAACGATGATTTTCCCTTAAAAATGACGTCACCCAATCTATCATAGGGACAAATCATTCGTTCATCACAAGTGGGTTACTCAGAATTCACCCCCAACACATAATTCAAGGCTAAAGATTACTACCAATCTACATGCATTACTAAAATTAAAGTTCTACCAAGTTGAAACATAATAATATCATCAATACAACTTAAAATTGGGGACCCAAAACTTTCGAATCTCACCAAAAATCAACATGGAAATTTTACTAAGCATGCTTCACAATATAAGTTTCCAACCATCATAAAAACAAGTATTTAACGCCGGAGAACTTACCACAAGTGAAGATTATGAAGAGAGGAGTAAAGATTGAAGCTTTTTGAACATTCAACAATGGTGACCCATGAGACCTTCCCGGATAATGACGGCAACGATGATGTAGGAGTGGTGGAGAAGGTTGGTTGAGAGAAGGAGAATATTTTGGAGGAGTTTGAGGGATTTAGAGAGGGTTTTGGGAGAGAATTTTGGGAGTTGGAGAGAAAAGATGGTGGAAAAAGAAGAGAAGAGGTGGTTTAAAAAGAAAAGGAAGAAGAAAAGTTGGCCGGGTCATCTCCGGGTCGGGTCTGTCAAAGAGTTAGGTCAATTAAAATTCAAAATTACCTTCTGTGCGCCACGACATGCGATTCACACCAGACAAGGTGTGGATTGCATGGAATTTCACACATGCCCCTTTTTCTCCCCTGGGTTTGCCCAGGCAACTGTTTCACCATGCGATAGAGGTGCGACGCGTACTTTGGCTCGTGCTATCTACACAGCCAACTGCACATTGCCTCAAAATTTTCAATTTTTCTTTAGGCATCTATTTCACCATGTGATAGGCTATGCAACACACACAACTACTTGTGCGGTCTGCACAGTTCACCAGAAGGCCCCCTTTTTTCCTTACTTTCCCTTGTTCATTTTTTCCATCCATGCATTCCCTACAAAAAAACACCAAAAACAACAAAAGATAACCAATAACAAATAAAGAAACTTGGGTTTCCTACCAAGCTGTGCTTTATTTAACGTCGCGTCATGAAGATACTACCTCAATCCTCAATTATTCTTTGGGTTAGTGATGGTGTCGCTAGCTAACGTCCCTTTCAACCTCGGGTTCATTGGACTTGAGAGGTGGTTCATTCAGGCCTCAAGGTCCTTAATTTTGGCTGAGTGGGAGCTCACAGTTTGGTGAAATGTTGAGACCTCACTCTTTAGCTCGCTCACTCCTGTATTTATGGTGTCCACCTTCTTAAGAACTAAGGACAACATGTCCTCCAACTTGGAATGGCCGGGGTTGCTTTTGCCCAGTTGGTAGAGAGAGTCCGCCTTGTTCAAAGTTATATAGGGATTCAAACTCTGGTGATTGAAATGATCACCATCCTTGTCTCTATCCTGCCAATTTTCGTCTCTTTCTTTGTCTCGAATCCAACCTTGGTTCTCCTCCCTTGGGCGATAATACCCGGTACGAGAAACTACAGACACAAAACATAGCTTTCCATCAACCATAGTCATGAGCTCGTCATCAGTAGCTTTTATTTCCAGTGTACTCACTACATTCACTGACTTAGCACCGCCAGATCCAATCACATGCTTGGCCATCAATTCAATTTGTGTCATCATTTTGTCCATTGTCTCATATCTCTCTTCCTACTTTTTCCTCGTTTCATTGATTAAGATGGATGAGGGTCCTCCCGAAGTTGGCACATCCGCTTCTCTTGTATGCCAAGCTTGATTGGTCTTTGGCATTCGCTCTAACAAAGTCGAGGCCATGGGAAAATCTAAGTCCATGAAGGTACCACCTCCAAGATTGTCAGCCACCGATTTATTCATAGAGTTCAATGATCGATAGAAGCTTTGTAGCAGCACATTGTTTGAAAACTCATGATTTGAACACAAGAGAAGCTTCTTTTTGAATCTTAGCCAAACTTCATGAAGAGGCTCGTTCGGGAGCTGCCTAAAGTTTGTAATCTCATCTCTTAGCTTCATCATTTGAGATGGAGGAAATAATCTCGAGGTAAATGCCTCAACCAACTCAGTACATGATATGATAGATTCATCTGGAAATTCTTCCAACCACACTGTGCCTTCCCCCGTCAAGGAAAAAGGGAATAGGCGCAATCAGATGGATTCTTGGGAGATATGTTGAAAGATGAACGGTTGGAAAATCTCCACAAAATTCTGAATATGCCGGTTGGCATCTTCATATGCTGCTCCACCAAATAGGCCCTTCATTTGGATGAAGTGGATCATGGTGCTGGTCATGTGAAAAATAGCATTTCCGATCATGGGGGGTCGGCGGATTGCTCCTACACCCCCTTGCATCATAGGCTCAGCCTCGTCGGCTTCTATAAAGCCGTCAATCCCCTCGTTGTCGTCAACCTTGTTCATAGGCTAGCCTGCTTAATCACAACACAAACAACAAACAAAAGTAAAAGAAATAAGTACTCTCAAGGTGACTTCAATACAACAACCAAAAATAGCTATTAACTCAAGTCCCCAGCAACGGTGCCATTTTTGATGAACGCTCAAATCGTGCTCTCCAATTAGAAGGCCACCATAATCGTGCAGCAAAATAATATTTATAAACCCAACGAGTGTTGGGGTCTTACCCAAGGGACTTGGGGTAGACAAATTTCGATTATAATGAATTGAGTTCAAGATGAGAGTAATTGACCAAAACAAAAGTAAAAGGATGAGGGGAATTGGGAAAGTTGTCACTACAATCGCAATTCAATTAAAAGCAAGAAACTAAAGCGGGTGTATCAAGTTTAAATAGACGACTAAGGATGCATATCCGATGGGGTTTTTGTTATGGGTTCGGGTAATTACCAATTCATACCTATTCTCGCTTAATGACATGAATAACATTGGTCATAAGTAAGATTTGCTTATCTCTCAATCAACAATCTTATTTCTGATTATCTCAGCTCGAGCATCATTGGTTTTACCAATAAACAACCCATCTAGCTTTTGAGGTCACACTATCTCTAGCTTAGACCCTTAAATGGGAGAATCCGACGATCCGAGCTATTCCTAGCCTCAAATCTGAGTGGAATCCCAAGTTCCCACTAACAATCTCACATCCAAAACTATGAAATCCTTTCTCAAGCAATCACATAGTCAAGTAATATAAATTAATGTTTGCAACCACCAATTTTAGGATTAAAACTAGGTGAAATTGTTAGACCCATGTCAACTAAGCAACTATAAGCAAGAATAGATAACACCCATACCCATTTCATAAACACCCATCATCAATGCACCCCTAGAAAAGAGAATTTAGCCACTCATGGTGAGAGAGAAAGAGATACTAGCTGGGTAATTCAAAATCCCTTCCATTAGAGTTGAATCTCAAGTTCTAGCTTCAATTTGAGTACACAATTGTTAACCAAGAGAATTGGATTGAAACCCTCTTCTCAATGGAGGTGGAAAACTTAGTCTCCAAGCTCAAAGGTCTTCAAAATATTCAGAATGATAAAAGTTATTTACAATTATGCCTGAAGAGGCCTTTTACATTTTCCCAAAATGTCACCAAAAATTAGGACAAAATTTCCCTTCGGGAAGTGTGCGATATGACGTGTGGTTCACACATACCGATGTGCACATCGCATACCTTCCTCAACTCAACCAGTGACTTTAGCTGCATTTGTGAGCTTCGTGCAGAGATAGTGCATTTTGCACCATGGGATGTGCGCTTCGCACAACGACCACACTCTTTAGCAGAATCTTTATAGACTTTTGCAGCTTCATGCGGAGGAGGTGCGAACTGCACCTCGGCTTGTGTGTATCGCCCAACCAACACATCGCAGGCCAGATTCTTCAGCTTTTCTCAACTCTTCACACTTGGCTCTTTTTTAGCTCTTTTTGGGTCCATATCCTTGTTTTTCATTTTTTATCAAAAGTACCTGCATAGACATCAATAAAGGCCATAAGCACCTCTAAATCTATTCAAAACATAGCAATAATTCATAGATATAGGCTTAATAAGTTGGTAGATTACCGACTTATCAGTAACCAAACAAGACATACAAGTATCTCCGAAAGTACAAAGAGTAACAGTACAAAAGAAGAGATGTGGTTGAGTGTAACACTCGGAAATTTGATTCAACTTTTAAACTTAGAAACTCTGAAATTTTGAAACTTCTAGGAATCACGAGTCAAGTCCACGAGTTGTGGAAATAATCACGAGTCATGGAAATGACCCTTGAAACCTATCCTATAGACCATCCTTAGGTTTGAGAACCATGAGTCAGGTTCACGGTCCATGAAAGGTTCCACGAGTCATGGAACCAACACGTGGAACTCAGACCGAGAGTTACAAGTTCTCCAGGAACCACGAGTGGGTTCCATGACTCGTAGAAGTTTCTATGGTTCATCCTGTTGAGTCGTAAAAACTCATCTGCAGCCTTAAATTTTGGCACAGAAACCATGACTCCAATCCACGAGCCGTGGTTACTTCTACAACTTGTGGAAAGGACTCGTGAAACCGAAAGCTGAGTTTTAATCAGCTTTTCTCCAATTAAATCCTAGGGGTATTTCTATAATCACTAATAATCGGTAATCTACTAACTTATTAAGCCTATATCCATGAATTATTGCTATGTTCTGAATAGATTTAGAGGTTCTGATGGCCTTTATTGATGTCTATGCAGGTACTTTTGATAGATGATGATAAAGAAGGAAATTGACCCAAAAAGAGCTCAAAAGGAGTGAAGTGTGAAGTGTTCGGAAAAGCTGAAGATTCTGACCAGAGATGCAGTGGCCGTGCGACACGCACAGGCTGAGGTGTGAACCGCACCTCTTCTGTATGAAGCTACAAATGTCGCTGAAGAGTCTGTTATGAGGTGCAATCGCTGTGCGATGCGCACATCTTGAGGTGCGAACTGCCCCACCTTCACACGGAGCCTCCAAAGATAGCTGAAGTCACTGTGTCAACTGGAGGCAGTGTGCGACGCGCACATCACAATGTGCAAACCGCACGTTGCACTGCACACCTCTCAAAGGGCATTTTTTCCCTAATTTTAAGTTACATTTTGGGAGACTATAAAAGGCCTATTTAGGCACAATTGTAAATAACTTTTATCATTCTGAATATTTTGAAGAGCTTTTAGCTTGGAGACTAACTTTCTCACCTCCATTGAGAAGAGGAGTTTCAATCTAATTCTCTTGGTTAATACTTTTGTGCTTAAATTGAATCTAAAACTTGAGATTCAGCTCTAATGGAAGAGATTTTGAATTACCCAGCTGGTATCTCTTTCTCTCTTATGATGAGTGGCTAAATTCTCTTGTCTAGGGGTGTATTGATGATGGGTGCTTAAGAAATGGGTGTGGGTGTTATCTATTCTAGCTTATAATTGCTTAATTGACATGGGTCTAGTAATTTCACCAAGTTTTAATCCTAAAATTGGTGGTTGCAAATATTAATTTTCAATACTTCACTATGTGATTGCTTGATAAAGGATTTCACAGTTTCGAATGTGAAATTACTAGTGGGAACTTGGGATTCCACTCATATTTGAGGCTAGAGATAGCTCTTATCATCGAATTCTCCTATTTAAGGGTTTAAGCTAGAGATAATGTGACTTTCCCAAGCTAGATTGGCTGTTTAATGATCAAACCGATAATGCTCTAACCGAGATCATCGCATATAAGTTTACTGATCGAGAGATAAGCAAATCTTACTCATGACCAATGCTATTTATGTCATTAAGCAAGAATAGGTACGAATTGATAATCACCCTATCCCATAACCAAAGCCCCATCGAATATGCATCCCTAGTCGTCTAGTCAACTTGATACACCTGCTTTAGTTTTATTGCTTTTTAAATTGAATTGCGATTATAGTGACAACATTCCCAATTCCCCCATCCTTTTACTTGTTGTTTTGGGAAATTACTCTCACCTTGAACTCAATTTGTTACAATCTCTATTTAGCTACGCTAATTCCCTTGGGTATGACCCCGACACTTATTGGGATTATAAATTTTTTGTTACTGCATAATCACCGTGACCTCCTACTTGTAGAGCACTATTTGAGCGTTCATAAAAAATGGCGCCATTGCCGGGGACTTGAGTTGATAGCTATTTTTGATTGTTGTTTTGAAGTCACTTTGAGAGTACTTGTTTCTTTTACTTTCCTTTGTTGTTTGTGGTTGATTGAACATGCTAGCCTATGAATGAGGCCGACGACAATGAGAGTGTTGACGGTTTCATGGAGGCCAACGAGGCTGAGCCTATGATGCAAGGGGGTGTAGGTGCAATCTGCCTATCCCCCACGGTGGGAAATGCTGTTTTTCATATGACTAGAACCATGCTCAACTTAATCCAAATGAAGGGCCTATTTAGTGGAGCAGCACAAGAAGATGCCAACCGTCATATTCGAAATTTTGTGGAGATTTCCCAATGATTCATTTTTCAACATATCTCCCAAGAGTCTATCCAATTGCGCCTATTCCCTTTTTCCTTGATGGGGGAAGCCACAACGTAGTTGGAAGAGCTGCCGAATGACTTTATCACATCTTGGGCCGAGTTGGTTGAGACATTTACCTCGAGATTCTTTCCTCTATCTCGAATGATGAAGCTAAGAGATGAGATTACCAATGTTAGGCAGCTCCCATACGAGCCTCTTTATAAAGTTTTTCTAAGATTAAAAAAAAGATTCTCTTGTGTCCAAATCACGAGTTGTCAAACAATGTGCTGCTACAAAGCTTCTATCGATCATTGAACTCTATGAATAAATCGGTGGCTGACAATCTTGGAGGTGGTACCTTCATGGATTTAGAGTTTCCCATAGCCTCGACCTTGTTAGAGCGAATGAAAAAGACCAATCAAGCTTGGCATACAAGAGAAGCGGATGTGCCAACTTCGGGAGGACCCTCATCCATCTTGATCAATGAAATGAGGAAAAAAGAGGAAGAGCGAGATAAGACAATGGCCAAAATGATGACACAAATTGACTTGATGGCCAAAAGATAGTGAATGCAGTGAGTACACCAAAAAACAAAGCTAGTGATGAGGAGCTCATGACTGTGGTTAATGGAAAGTTATGTTTTGTGTCAGCAGGTTCTCGTCCCGGGTATTATCGCTCGAGGGAGGAGAACTAAGTTTCGATTTGAGACAAAGAAAGAGACAGAAATTGGAGGGTTAGAGACAAGGATGGTGATTGATTCAATCACTGGAGTTTGAATCCCTATATCCCTCCGACAAAGACAGACTCTCTCTACCAATCGGGCATAAGCAACCTCGGCCATTCCAAGTTGGAGGACATGCTGTCCTTTGTTCTTATGAAGGTGGACACCACAAATACGGGAGTGAGCGAGCTAAAGAGTGAGGTCTCAACACTTCACCAAACTGTGAGCTCCCACTTAACCTCAATCAAGCACCTTGAGGCCAAAATAAACCACCTCTCAAGCCAAATGAACTCGAGGATGAAAGGGACATTGCATAGCGAGACCATCACCAACCCAAAGAATGATTGAGGATTGAGATAATATCGTCATGCCGCAACGTTAAATCAAGCGCTACTTGGGAGGAAACCTAAGTTTCTTTATTTGTTTTTGGTTATCTTTTGTTGTTTTTGGTGTTTTGTAGGGAATGCATGGATGGAAAAATTGAACAAGGGAAAGCAAGGCAAAAAGAGGCAGTGCGGTGGACTGTGCAGATCACACAAGCATTTGTGCATGTTGCACAACCTATCACATGGTGAACAGATGCCTGAAGGAAATTTGAAAATTTGGAGGCAACGTACGGTTAGCCGTGCGGACCTCACGAGCCCAAGTGCGCATTGCACCGCCATCGCATGGTGAAACAGATGCCTGGGCAATCCCAGGGGAGAAAAAAGGGCATGTGTGAAATGCTATGCGTTTCGCACCTTGTCTGGTACGAAATGCCATGCGATCCGCACCTTGTCTGGTGCATAACGCCATACGATCCCCACCTTGTCTGGTGTGAATCGCATGTTGCGGTGAACCAGTGGTAAGTTTGAATTTTAATTGACCTAACCCGTTGATTGACCAGACCCAAAAATGACCCGGCCGACCTTTCTTCTTCTTTTTCTTTTAAAACAACTTTTTCTCATCTTCTTCCACCATTTTTTTCCTCAAACCCTCAAAATTTTCTCCCAAAACTCTCTCTAAATCCCTCAAACCTCTCCAAAACTCATCTTCTCATCTCACCCATAATCCCCACCATTCCATCATCACCGCTGTCATTATCTCTCCGGGAAGGTATTGCTGGTCACCATTATCGAAGAACAAAAAGCTTTAATTCTCACTCCTCTCTTCATAATATTCACTTGTGGTAAGTTCCCTGACATTAAATACTTGTTTCGATAAAGGTTGATAACTCATATTGTGAAGCATGCTTAGTAGAATTGCCATGTTGATTTTGAGTGAGATCCGAAAATTTTGGGTCCCCAATTCTAAGTTGTATTAATGCTATTGCTATGTGTTAACTTGGTAGCACTTTAATTTTAGTAATGCATGTTGATTGATAGTGATTTTTAGCCTTGAATTTTGTGTTGGGGTGAAATCTGAGTAACCCACTTGTGATAAACGAATGATTTGGCCCGATGATAGATTGAGTGATGTCGTTCTTAAGGGTAAATCATCCTTTGTCATGAGGTTTTGATTAAAAGTTGACTCTTGAGGCTGAATTTCGTTGAGTGTATACCATGGTGTTTGTTTAGCATTATATTTGGGGTATATGAGCTTGTGCGGGGAGGGGGTTAATTGTTGCTGAAATTGTGGATATTCATTGTGCAAGTGAGGGCTTGATGTTCCCAATGATAGACGGGGTAACTTCTATCTTAAGGGAAGTCATTGAGTTCCTTTCTTGCTTGCTATTGTGTCATTGAAAATCTGAGGAAATCTGAGTACCCGGAAGTTATGGTCATGATACCCCTTGTCCCCCTTGTTTAATGCTGATTGGGTTGTTGCGGGGTGCCCAGTATCTATGCATATCTTGCTCTATGGGTCGCATGCGAAACTCACAAGCACACAAGGAACCAAAAATTCCAATTGTGCCATTATGCGCTTCACATGATATGCATATATCTTGATGTGCGGGCCGCATGAGGCACCACACCATGTTGAAAATACAAAGTAGGTCACTGATCTGAGGGGCGACACCTGGTGCGACACACACTTCTGATGGTGCAAATCGCACCAGCTTCGCACCTCGATAGAAAATCCCTGTAGAATTCTGTCTGATTGTGGGATAGCACATTTGATGCACACTTTCTCTGGTGCATTTCACATGTGGTCCGCACAAGATGATATTCACCTACTTTGTTTTTCCAATCCTTTGCATTCCATCCTTTGTAGTTTGCTAACTTCTTTTTAGGTTTTGTTTTTGTTTTTATCTCATAATATCGGTATGCAGAATATTTCTTCAAACGGGTGAAACACTAGAAGCCAACCTAGGCAAAGGTATGCTACTAAAGAAGCAAGACTCCATTTTAGAGTAGAGGGCATGAAAGCCTTCTACAAGCATGACAAAGATAGAGGATTCAATGCGGAGTAAATTTTTAATTTGGCCGAGGTTGGGGATGAGCTACCTAACATGCACAAGCAATTTGCTAAACGACAATGGCAACCCTTTCAGGATGTATCCGGCGGGTACTATAAGGAAATTGTGTGATAATTCTTTGCAGCTTATCAGGCTACACATGACTCCAAAGGATACAGAGGGACTGTGGAGAAATTTCCCAACCTAGACTCAGTCATAGTCAGGGGCAAGAAAGTTAGCATCACCCCTGCTGCCATCAATATTGTCTATTGGGGACACCCAATTGATCCTGCACCAACCCTCATGGCTAAGTTAATGGCTGACTCAAAGCCATACCAGGAGACAACCCCCGTCATTGCTCAAGATGTTCCCCTTTGGTCCACTATGGGGGTAGATATCCCTATGAGGTCTTTAATCTTCGAGGCTTGTCTTTGGTATTATCTTATTCGCAACCGCTTCTTGCTTTCCCAAAATGATCAGAAGATAACCCAAGAGGGGGCCGTTCTAATTGCGGCTATTATAATGGGGGAGCATGTGAACTTTGGAGAAATAGCGGCTATGGTGATAAAGAGAAAAGCTCATTGAGGAAATGACTCCTTCCCCTTCCCAGTTCTGATCACTAAGCTTTGTGCCAAGGCCGATGTCCTTATCCTCAGTTATGACAAATTCACTCATGCTATTGGGACCATCGACCTTGATAGGAAAATAGCTAAGGACACCTCCAGGTTTAAGAAGCAAAGGATTGAGAAGTCGAGTGGGGTTGATAGTGATGATCTTGGTGATAGGTCAGACGTTTCATCCCCCTCCAGGGATACTTCCGAGGCACGTTGATGTGCCGCCATTTTACGGCACTTTCGACTCCTTTTAACTAAGAACAATCGTACGTTTTCAAGCAACCGTCGTCATTTTTGATGTTTTTATGTTATATTTGTAGGAAATGGAGACAAACATGGAAACGGAAGGAAATACGCGAAAAAGAGCATTCTGGATAAGAGTGACGGTTTAGGTGATGGTCCGTCAAGGGTGTGACGGTCCGTCACCCAAACCGTCACACCAAGGCAGCAAGTGAGGCAGTCCACTGCCTAAGGGTGACGGTCCAGGTGACGGTCCGTCAACCCTGTGACGGTCCGTCAGCCTGGCCATCACACTTAGGCAGTCCGCGACGCGGAATTCGAGCATTTTTGGGATTGGTTTCCTAGAGTCCTATAAATACCCTATGTTAGTTTTATTTTAATTATTCATTCACTATACAATAGTTCTCCCAATAGTTTTAGGAGTTTTTGAGCGAGTTTTGAGAGAGGAAACGCGCTACACCCGATTTCCTTCTCCTAAATCTTGTTCTTGATTCGTTCTTGGGATCTTTGGTTTCTTGTTCTTGGAATAATTAAAGATTGTTCTCAATACATTGTAAGGATTTCTTTTCCTTATTATGCATATGACTTTCTTTTATTCCTCTACTAGCATGAGTAACTAAACCTCCCACAACTAGGGTTGTGGGAGCCATGGCTAAGGTATCGAGATAGATTTCGGGTAGCGACGGGTTCAATATGTATGTTGTCACGTTGTTAATCATTCGTTATTTAACGTTTTCTAGTGGTTGCAAACATTAGAACATGCCTAGGTTTAATTTTCTTGAGTAAAGAGATTAAAACCGGGAAACTTGATTAACAACAAGGATTCGAGACTACTAACTCTCGTCTAATGATTAATGCTGTAACTAGATTAATCTACTTGATGTTTAAGGTTGAAATCTAAAAAGCACATCTTTTCGAGGTCGAGAGAATAAAAAAGGAAATTTGTTTATTTGGTCGAGAGACGTTTAGACGATACCATTACTTCAATCACATCGTGACACGCATATAAAAAGAACCCGATTAAGCCTAGGATCGACATTGTTACCAACGCCATGGTACACACTTCCCTAGTTCATTCTCCTATTGATTATCATTCATACGTTAATTGTTCGTTTTGTTTACGCATTGTTTACACAAAAAACCCCCCTTTTCCGGAAACTATTGACGACTAGTCACATACTTCACTAAAGGCTTAATCTTCACCATATTCTCTGTGGGATTCGACCCCAACCTAGTTGGGTTCTATATTTGACTACGACCGCTTACGCTTCGTTAATTTGAGGTGGAGTTTGGGCGTTATCAAAAAGTCGCGCCGTTGCCGGGGAATACGGTTGTTTATTAAGTCCGGTGTGTTTATTTGACTCTTAGTCATAATTTCCTGCTTTACGTTTATTTGTTGTTTTTGTCTTTGACAGGGTACACAGTTGTGCATGCCAAGTACCCAAAGTTCGGGGGTACAAATTTTACCTTACGACCCCGAGCTTGCTAGAACATTGAGGCAGAATATGGCCGCACAACTAGAGGCAGCGAGGATCGCTGCAGAACTGCAGGCCCAACAAAATCTGAATGCTGGTGGTCTGCAGGATGAGATCGCATGAAATGATGAAGATCTCGACTTAGATGGAGCTGGCACTACGGGCGCCATTGTTGTTCCACCGCTACCGCCCGGAGCCAAGTTCAACATCACTAGCACGATGATCCAGCTGTTGAACTTGAGAGGAGTGGTCCGAGGTGTCGCTGGGGAGGATCCAAACCAGCACCTAATGAATTTCGTGGGCATATGCAAGTCGTTTGAACTACCGGGCGTGAGTCAGACAGCGATCAGGCTCAGGTTGTTTCCGTTGTCTCTGTCTGATGAGGCAGCATTGTGGTTGACAGAGCTGACCCCCGACTCTATCGCAACGTGGGGAGAGTTGAGAGGAGCTTTCCTAGAAACGTTCTTTCCTCCCTCTCGGATGATACAGTTGAGGGACGAGATTAACAACTTTAGGCAGCAACCGTACGAAGCACTGCACTAGACTTGGTTGCAATTCAAAAAGAAGATAACACAATGCCCGAACCATCAGTTGACCGATAACTTTTTGATGCAGACGTTCTACCGGGCACTAAATTCGGCTACCAAGCCGACGTTAGACAACGCAGCAGGTGGTGCATTCATGGGTCTCACCTTTGTTGAGGCCACAACTACTTTGGACAGGCTCACTAAAACCAACAGGGCCTGGCACACACGAGATTCAGAGGTAGCAGCTAGTACGTATGTAGTTGGTGTGTCAGCTGAGCAGCACAGAAAAGAGGAGTAGCGCGACCAAGACATGGCGCATCTGAAAACGCAGTTGGACCTACTGACCAAGCACTTGTTCTCAGGAGGTATGGAGAAGGTAAAAGCTGTGGGTTCCCAAGGTAGAGCAGCAGAGTTGGAAACTGAGGAAGCGAATTACTTGGGGGGTCTCCAGGCCAATGGCCAAGGAAACCAAGGTCGGAACTATCAGAGAGACAACCACTATGAGAAAACCGACTACAGAGATCGCGACCAAGGAAACTGGAGGAACCACACTGATAAAGGTGGGTTGTATGTTCCACCTGGTAATCGAGATAGAGCTAGCACTGAGACAGGGACGTCGAAATTAGAGAGCATGATGGCAAAGATGCTGCTGAAGGTGGAATCGACTGACTCTGGGGTAAAGGAGATGAGGACTAAGTTATCAACGTTGAGTCAGGTAGTAGAGTCACATTCCACCGTGATCAAGCAGCTGGAGCAGCAAGTAGGGCAAATCTCGGCATCTCTGAACCAAAGGAAGACATGTACCTTGCCGAGTGACACGACTCATCCGAGGAATGACGCTAGCTGTATGGCGATCACCACAAGAAGCGGCAAAATATTACTGAATCACATCCGGTAATTCAGACTCAAGGTGATGTTGCGGATGATGAAGAGGCGGTAGAGGAGGAAACTCCAAAGCCCGCGGAGAAAAGCAAGGAAGCTGAAAAGCCTCCAACTATGATGCCTCGGCCACCACCTCTGTTCCCACAGCATTTGAAGAAGAAAGCTGACGATGGTAAGTTCCTGAACTTCATGACCATGCTGAAGCAAATTTCAATAAACATACCATTGGTGGAAGCGCTGGAACAAATGCCCGGTTATGCCAAGTTCATGAAGGACTTGATTACAAAGAAGAGGTCGGTAAGTTTTGAACCGGAAGACAACCTCCACCACTGCAGCGCTATTTCCTCTAGATCGTTAGTAGAAAAGAAGGAAGACCCAGGTGCGTTTACTATTCCCTGCACTGTTGGGAAGCTCAACTTCGGGAAAGCCTTGTGTGATCTGGGTGCTAGCATCAACTTGATGCCGCTAGCCGTCTATAAACAACTGGGTTTGGGAGCTCCTAAACCAACGTCCATAAGAGTGATGATGGCTGACCGCTCAGTGAAGAGACCTGTGGGAATATTGTCTGATGTGCTAGTAAAGATCGGTAAGCTTATATTCCCGGCCGACTTTGTGATCTTGGATTGCGAAGTGGATTTTAAAGTTCCCATAATCTTGGGACGACCATTGCTAGCCACAGCAAGAGCATTGGTCGACATGGAGAGAAACGAACTGACCTTCCGTTTAAATAATGAAGTGGTCAAGTTCGATGTGTCCAAATTAATGAAGCAACCAAGTGAGATGAGGGTGGTCGCGGTCATCAATGCTATTGAGGAAGTCCCTGCGGATGTGTATCTTGAAGAGAAGGGTTGTGTTGAAACCCGAGCGGTTATGAGAGTAAAGTCGCGATCGCAAACGAACGAGCAGGTGAAAGAAAGCGGTGAAAATAAATCAAGAAAATGAAAACACCGCAAGAGAATCTGCAAAGAAAGAGCGAAGAAGTTGTCGCGACTAGCTGCGGAGCCAATGAAGGAAGAAGCTGAAACGCAACATGAGGTTGTCGCGTGCACACACTCCATCGAGTTCTCTTGTTTTGGAGACCCTGGCGGTCTCCAACATCATTCCAGAATCTGATTCATATCGACTTCACAGGTATTCCTTTCTCTCACAGATTTTAGCTTTCATATGGATGCATTGGGGACAATGCATGAGTCTAAGTTGAGGGTATGGGGAAACCTGTGAGTCACCACCGAGGGTTTTTATTGCCGTGTTTCTTTTCCCTCCGGTGTGCTATCTAGTAGAACCGGCATGTTTAGGTTGTTATTTTAAATTTTTGTTTTTAGTGTCTATAGCAAGCATCATGGGCGTTTTTCTTGACTAAAAGGAGCCCCCTAAATTTTTTTTTTCCTGGTGTTGTACTTATGTTGAAACGATTGGCTGTCTGGATCCTTGGATGTCATTGTGTGGTTATGATTGGAATAAGTATGCTTAAGCCGAGCGGTTGTTGGATAGTTGGTAGCGATATAGTTTCTTGGTGCCAAGAGTGTGTGAACTTATTGTTATAAATTCTTACTCTGTGCATGCATCCAGAACTTGCCCGGTCTATTTTGTTAAGTTTGAAGTTTGGTTGCTTAGGAAAGGATCACAGGCCCTTTTTGTGTGCAGTCCACTTAACCTATAAGACTGTCCAAACGCAAATAATCCCTTTGATCCCTGTTTGAGCCATGATTGACCTTGTTCTTTCGATAACCTGTCACCATTCCTGTTTAACTTTGAATCCCTATTTTGGCCCTGGTCCTTCCTTGGACATCGTGCACCTCAACCCCGGCGATCAGCCTAAGTTGAGGGTGGCTACTATAGAGGTAAACCCTGTTTTGGCCCTGGTCCTCCCTTGGACATTGTGCACCTCAACGCAGGCAATCAGCCTAAGTTGAGGGTGGCTACTAGAGAGGTGAATGATAAGAAAAAGAGGATGGAGAAGAGTGGTGGTGAATAGAATGAAAAGTCGGGTGTGTGCCTAAGAAAAGAAAGAAAAAAAAGAGATGAAAAAGATCGAAAAAGAAATAAAAAGAATTGTCAAAATAAAGAGGCCGCACCTGTAGCTAGAAAGAAGGAAATATAAAGCTGAATAAGGATGGACAAAGTAAGTTATGTGGTAATAAGACGTCGGTAGTTCCAAGGAGGGCTTAGTCACTAACCCCTAAATGTATCCTACCTGCACCCGAAGCCTCATTACAAGCCTAAACAAGTCCTGTAGTAATCCTGAGCGGCTTTCTGAAGAACTGAAATAGAATAGTAAGGGCAAGCCTATGGTATCGCATGTGCATTGTTTGAAATCGTTTGTGAGTGTGAGCGCTTACCTAGTCCCAAATCTTGTGTGAGGGATTTCTTTGTGGTGAGGGCACCAAGATGTCTGTATTGCCTATTGATTGTTAGGGTAGCTGCGCGTGTGTATGTAGAGTGTTCTATCATATCGGAATGACATGTTTGGGTCCTTGCAGGTTAGTGTTTCATACATTGTGTGCTACAAGGGAGCTTGATTTAATGAACTAATGAATGACCATGAGTTGCTAAAGACACGAGTTTGTTTTCTTAGTTGAGTCGTCGTATTATTGTTTTGTGTCATGTTGCTTGAGGACAAGCGAACGTTTTAAGTTGAGGGTGTTGATGTGCCGCCATTTTACGACACTTTCGACTCTTTTTAAATAAGAACAATCGTACGTTTTCAAGCAACCGTCGTTGTTTTTGATGTTTTTATGTTATATTTGTAGGAAATGGAGACAAACATGGAAACGGAAGGAAATACGCGAAAAAGAGCATTCTGGATAAGAGTGACGGTTCAGGTGACGGTCCGTCAAGGGTGGGACGGTCCGTCACCCAAACCGTCACACCAAGGCAGCAAGTGAGGCAGTCAACTACCTAAGGGTGACGGTCCAGGCGACATTCCGTCAACCCTGTGATGGTCCGTCAGCCTGGCCGTCACACTTAGGCAGTCCGCGACGCAGAATCCGAGCGTTTTTGGGATTGGTTTCCTAGACTCCTATAAATACCCTATGTTAGTTTTATTTTAATTATTCATTCACTATACAATAGTTCTCCCAATAGTTTTAGGAGTTTTTGAGCGAGTTTTGAGAGAGGAAACGCGCTACACCCGGTTTCCTTCTCCTAAATCTTGTTCTTGATTCGTTCTTGGGATCTTTGGTTTCTTGTTCTTGGAATAATTAAAGATTGTTCTCAATACATTGTAAGGATATCTTTTCTTTATTATGCATATGACTTTCTGTTATTCTTCTACTAGCATGAGTAACTAAACCTCCCACAACTAGGATTGTGGGAGCCATGGCTAAGGTATCGAGATAGATTCCGGGTAGCGACGGGTTCAATATGTATGTTGTCACGTTGTTAATCATTCGTTATTTAACGTTTTCTAGTGGTTGCAAACATTAGAACATGCCTAGGTTTAATTTGCTTGAGTAAAGAGATTAAAACCGGGAAACTTGATTAACAACAAGGATTCGAGACTACTAACTCTCGTCTAATGATTAATGCTGTAACTAGATTAATCTACTTGATGTTTAGGATTGAAATCTAAAAAGCACATCTTTTCGAGGTCGAGAGAATAAAAAAGGAAATTTGTTTATTTGGTCGAGAGACGTTTAGACGATACCATTACTTCAATCACATCGTGACACACATATAAAAAGAACCCGATTAAGCCTAGGATCGACATTGTTACCAATGCCATGGTAAACACTTCCCTAGTTCATTCTCCTATTGATTATCATTCATACATTAATTGTTCGTTTTGTTTACGCATTGTTTACACAAAACCCCCCCATTTTCCGGAAACTATTGACGACTAGTCACATACTTCACTAAAGGCTTAATCTTCACCATATTCTCTGTGGGATTCGACCCCAACCTAGTTGGGTTCTATATTTGACTACGACCGCTTACGCTTCGTTAATTTTAGGTGGAGTTTGGGCGTTATCACACGTGCACATGCCTCAGCCCCCCTGATGACCAAAAGCAGCCTTCAAGACATGGTGAAAAAAACTCATAGCCATGAGAAGCAACTTACCGACCTAGCTACTAAGCTACAAGGAATGATAAACAAGGCTGTCAAGAGTGCAGTTAAGGGGGTGGTGGATAGCTTGAAAACACTGTGTAAGAGGGTTGATGTCATGGAAAGGGCAATTATAACACTCCGAAGAGATGTTGACAAAGCCAAAGGCAAGGCTCCAGTGGTAAAAGAAAATCTGACTACCCTACCTCTACCTCGTTCCATTCCCGAACCCCTAGATAGCTTATTTGCAGCCTATGAGGATGAGGAGTTTCTTGGCAATGAGGATCAAAAGTTGGGCGATGATCAGGATCAAAATTTTCAGAGGGCCCTCCATGCCTCCAAAGTTTCCACGCACTCCTGAAAGGGTGGTGCTGGCCCGAGTGAGAGAGCTTCTGATGAGGAAGCAACTACCGATGTTGATGATGAGGACTAGTCCTCCAGGGAGTTCCACCCCTTTTTCCCATTGCACTATGAGTATTGAGGGCAATGCTCCTTTTATGGGGAGGGGGTGGCTTTACCTGATTTTGTTGGCGCCCGTAAGTGGTTGAGACATTTTATTTCCCTTGTCGGGCCTTGTTGACATTCTATTATGCTAGATTATTTGGCCCTTGTAGGGAATATTTGGCTGATTGTGATGTTTATTTCCCTTGGCGGGCCTTTAGATTTCATTTTGTTTTTATGTTTTGTTTTGAGCTTATATGTGCCCTTGCCGGGCTTGAATTTTATTGATTGAGATTGTATTGCCGGGTTGGTCTTACATGCTCCATTGTCTTACTACCCATGCTTTGCAAATGCGCTAAAGGCCTACGCCGAAGCTTGTTTTAAAATGAATCATGAGTGCACAATTTGGATTTCGCCTTGTTAATGGTAGTTTAGAAATAAACTCCGAGGGTTTCTTAATACCACAGTTCTTTCCCAAGGAGCAAATTTTTTGATTATTTTCATTTTGTTCCTGTTCTTTTGTTTTTGTGGCAAAATGGGTTGGTGTTTCCCTATGATAGATTGAGAGGCGACTTTCTTAAGGGAAAATACCAAGTTTTAGTTTAGAATTGAGTCCGTAGTTGCTTTTCTCGAAATGGGCCCCACCAAAAAATTTCTCATGGCAAATTATTTTGAAAATAAAAGGAAGAAGGGAAATGACTTTTTGAGGAAAAACATTCTCTTATCATGACTTGCACACTCTTGCTTTGGTTTGATTGACTCTCAAACGAGTGTGTAATGAACTCAGAATATCTTGTCAAAAATGATTTGACCCAATTGTATGGGAGACTAATGAAAGAGGTCTTGTGGCATGATGCCTTGTGTGGTGAGGCTTTACCTTGATTCTTGTGCATAAGTGTCATCTAGAACTTGCCTCGAATGTGATTCAAGGCGAAATTCTAGGTGTGACCAAGCTTGGAAGATGACCTTAGGCCTTTTTTGACAGCCACTTCACCCAAATGACTTCCCACGATATTAAATCCTAGCGAACCCTTTTTGACCTTATGACCATTCTTTGGCACCTTGTAACACCTTTACCTTTTTGGAACCTCTATTTTGGCACCCATCCTCCCTAATTGCTTGAAAATGAAATGTAGGATAAGCCTAAGTTGGAGGGGAAACGAAATACAACATAGGAAAATGCCTAAGTTTGGGGGTGCATGTGATCAAATAAGGAGAAGAAAAGAAGTGCACTTCAAGTGCAAGGTAGCACCTTAATTTCGAATTGAAAATTGCTCCAAAATATCAATCTAATGAGCAAATTGAAAAGCAAAAATAGATGCTACCAACTGAAGGTGATATAAGGAGTTTAAATGATCATGAGTAAAAAGGAGAAATCTTGGGCTGTGAGAGGGAGATATAAGGTGAAGTTGAAATTGAAAATATGAGCGGTGTTTGAAATGAGAACAAAGAGCATTACGGAGGTGTAGTCAATTGAACCAAATGATATCCTCACCTTAGCCCTAGCAAACATTATAACCCGCAAGCCCTTGGTGATTTTGAGCTTGGCTACCCTACATTAGTGGCGATTTACATGAAGGGCAAGCCTTTGGTTCGACGCGTATGCACTTGAACTTACTTGAGAGAGTGAGAGTCCTCTTGGTTCTCTTATAATCCCGTGTTTTGTGAATTGAATGATTGTGAGTGGGATTCTCTCTTGTGGTGAGTGGCATCATGCACTCAAATTGAAGCATAGAGTCTCTATTTCAATTGAGGGGAATGAATGAGACAAGTTGTGTGGAGAATATCGAGGCAAAACTTGACGGTCCTTGCCAATGACTTGAGAATCTTAAATGTCTTGTTTTAAATGACAAAATTCCCTTGATTTTGATTGAGAAATGATGTCCTTTCGGAAAAGGTTTTGAATTGATAAATTGCCTTTAAATTGTGGTGGCCCAATTTTGAGATGAGCATAGTAGTTGAGTCGGTTGTTTGAGTCTCTTGTTTATTCATTTTCTTAATTTTTAGTTTAGAGTAGTCTTTTGTGCCTTGATTGAGCCTAGAGAATAATTCATTCCTTGTCTTGTAAGTATCTTGCTTGAGGACAAGTAATAGTTCAAGTTTGGAAGTTTGATAAGTCGGTAATCTACCAACTTATTGAGCCTATATCCATAAATTATTTCTATGTTTTGAATAGATTTAGAGGTTTCGATGGCCTTTATTGTTGTCTACGCAGGTACTTTTGATAGATGATGATAAACAAGGAAATGGACCCAAAAAGAGCTCAAAAAGAGTTAAGTGTGAAGTGTTCGGAAAAGTTAAAGATTTTGACCAGAGATGCGGTGGCTGTGCACCACACACAGGACGAGTTGCGAACCGCATCTCTTCCTCATGAAGCTATAAAAGTCACATAAGAGTTTGTTACGACGTGTGGTCACTGTGCGACACACACATCCTGAGGTGCGAACCACACCACTTTTGCACGGAGCCTCCAAAGATAGCTAAAGTCACTGGTTCAACCGGAGGCAGTGTGTGACGGGCACATCACAATGTGCAAACTGTACGTTGTACCGCACACCTCCCGAAAGGAATTTTTGTCCTAATTTTTAGTGACGTTTTGGGAGACTATAAAAGGCCTATTCAGGCACAATTTTAAATAACTTTTATCATTCTGAATATTTTGAAGATCTTTTAGCTTGGAGACTAAGTTTTTCACCTCCATTGAGAAAAGGGTTTCAATCTAATTCTCTTAATTGACACTTTTGTGCTCAAATTGAATCTAGAACTTGAGATTCAGCTCTAATGGAAGGGATTTTGAATTACCCAGTTGGTATCTCTTTCTCTCTTACGATGAGTGGCTAAATTCTCTTGTCTAGGGGTGTATTGATGATGTGTGCTTAATAAATTGGTGTGGGTGTTATCTATTCTAGCTTATAATTGCTTAATTGACATGGGTCTAGTAATTTCACCAAGTTTTAATCCTAAAATTAGTGGTTGCAAACATTAATTTTCATGACTTGACTATGTGATTGCTTGAGAAAGGATTTTATAGTTTCGGATGTGAAATTACTAGTGGGAACTTGGGATTCCACTCAGATTTGAGGCTAGGGATAACTCTTATCATCGGATTCTCCCATTTAAGGGTCTAAGCTAGAGATAGTGTGACTTTCCCAAGCTAGATTCATTGTTTATTGATCAAATCGATGATAGTCTAACCGAGATCATCGGATATAAGATTGTTGATCGAGAGATAAGCAAATATTACCCATGACCAATGCTATTCATGTCATTAAGCAAGAGTAGGTATGAATTGATAATCACCCTATCCCACAACCAAAGCCCCATCGTATATGAATCCCTAGTCGTCTAGTCAACTTGATACACCTGCTTTAGTTTTATTGCTTTTTAAATTGAATTGCGATTGTAGTGACAACATTCTCAATTCCCCCATCCTTTTACTTGTTGTTTTGGGCAATTACTCTCACCTTGAACTCAATTCGTTACAATCTCTATTTAGCTACCCCAAGTCCCTTGGGTACGACCCCGACACTTATTGGGATTATAAATTTTGTTTTGCTGCACGATCGCCGTGACCTCCTACTTGGAGAGCACGATTTGAGCGTTCATCAATCAACCACCCTTTTAACTCTTAAGTGAGGTCGCTTTGACCATTTTTAGTAGGGTTTTATTCCCTAATAGTCTAAGCTCCTCTCATTCTTAGAAATTCCATTCCAAAAGAAGAAAGAACTCCTTCAAGCTCCTAGTTCAAGCCTCCATTTCTTGTCATTCTCTATTGGATTATCTTCAATCAAGGTATGTGGGTATTCAATAAGGGATTCCTTTCACCCTTATGCCCAAAACCCATGATTCTTACTTTGATTTATGAATTTGTGAAATAAGGGTTCTTACCCAATTTAGGGAAAAGTTATGGGTTTTGTTTTAAAGTATCAATTCATGATTTCTCATTCATTACCCATGTTTTAATTAAGATTTCTTGCATAATTTCAAAATCCCATATGTTGATGATGAATTCTAAGTATAATCCCATAGAAATGCATATTTTTAAGCAAAATTGGCATGTTTAGAAAACATGACCTCTATTATCATGAAATTATATGCCAATTCTTCAAGTTATGAATTTAGAAAGAAAAGTATGTTTTTAATTATGTCTATGCTAAGTTGTAAGAATTTTGAAGTATAAATTGCATGACATTAGATATGTCCTTATAGTTTATGAAAGGTTTGGTCTCTAGATATGTCTACCAAAGCTATGTGAATTGCATGGTATTAGATTATACCCTTATGCTTTTCAAACAAAATTGGCATTAGATTATGTCACAAGTTATGTGAGCTATATTTATATGTTTTGAGAGTAGTATTTAGCACTGAGTTGGATGGGGTGAGATTGCCCTTAGTCCTAGATTTACGTGCCACTATAGGTGCCTTCTGTGGCTTATGACAGGATCCTGATATGATATGGTTCAAACTTTGGCCAGTTAGGACAACCTTTTTCAGTGTGGGTGTATGATACTGGACTCCATGTAGCTCATCATAGTTTATGTCGGTTAATAGAAACTCCCGTATGAAGATTTAAGACTTATGATTTTCTATTTGATGCATTAAGTTTTAAACTGTGAGATTTACTTATGTTATCTCTTTATGCATGGACTCAGTTTTAATTATGTTTTAAGTATGTTTTTACCATATTTATACATGTCTCACATATTCAGTACATCCTATAGTACTGACGCATATCCTTGCGCTGCATCCTTTGATGATGCAAATTCAGGCTCTCTCTCTCAGGCTCATGGCTAGACAATGCCGAATACACAGATATTAATAGTGAGTCCTCAGCCTTCGAGGACTAGTATCAGTCTAGTTTCTTTGTTTATCTCTCTTTCAAATTTTGAGTTAGTTGGGGTCTTGTCCCATCAACTCTTATATTAGACTTAGAGGCTTCCGACATAGCTAGTTTGTATTCTGGATCGATATTTTGTAAACTTTATCCCATTTCAGTTTATAGATTTCTATCTTCATTATGTATGCTTCCACTATGTTTTTTGTATTGAATAATTGAGTATGCTATGAGCAAGGGTTAACTTGGTAAACTTGTGGTCCCGCATCCCGTGTTATGCCTAGGGGGTAGGCTCGGGGTGTGACAAACTTGGTATCAGAGCCTCAGATTCAAGATTCCTAAGGTGTCTGAAAGCCGCATCGAGTAGAGTCTCTTTCATGTGTGTGAAGAGTGCCACACTTATGAGAGAGAATCTATGAGGTGTCTTAGGAAAAACTTCACTTCTTTCTTGATCAATATCGTGCGATAGAGTTTAACTCTATTAACCCTCTAATCCATTCTTTATGCATTTAAGATTATGCCTTCTCTCCATGCTATGCCTCGCAGGGCCAATGCCCGAAATGCTAATCCTCCGATTCAAAACCCTGAGGTCACAAATGTGGAGTTTATAAATGCTATTCATATGCTAGCACAGACTATGGACTCTTAGGCCAATCAACAGGCTCCTATCCCCGTCTACCCTCAAGGTGGAGTTGTGGCTCGAGTTCGAGATTTTATTCGCATGAACCCGCCTGAGTTCTGGGGTTTGAAAGTTTGTGAGGATCCACAAAATTTCTTGGATAAGGTAAATAATATCTTTTGGGTAATGCAAGTTATTGGTGTTGAGGGTGTCAAGCTCGCTTCCTATCAACTCAAGGACATGACTCATATTGGTTCACTCAATGAAAAGATGCTAGGGCTAGGGACGTGGTCCCTATGACTTGGGAGTGTTTCGAGAATGATTTCCTTGACCGATTCTTCCCGAGGGAGTTGAGACAAGCTAAGGCTGAAGAGTTCGTGAATTTGAGAAAAGGTTCCATGACGGTTCAGGAGTACGGGTTGAAGTTCACCCAGCTTTCTAGGTATGTTCTTTCCATGGTGGCTGACTCATGGGATGAGATGAGTAAGTATGTTTATAGAGTATCAGATTTAGTGAAAAAAGAGTGTAGGTCTGCGATGCTTTTGGGCGACATGGATATTTTTTGACGTATGACTCATTCCTAATAGATTGAGGGGGACAAGTTGAGGGAGATGATAAGGGAGAACAAGAGGGTTAGATTAGAGGGTCCAGGTTTTGGCTATCACAGGTCCAGAGATGGGTATCGCTCTTTGTTTTAGAAGAGATCATCAGGACCCGTGCATTTTTCTGCTAGTGATCCTACCCAGGCTCCCAGGCCTTATCATGATCAGACTAGTAGAGGATCTGGTTCCTATTCGCAGGGGAGTGTTACAAAGGGAACTCCTTACCCTTCTTGGAACAAGTGTGGTAAGAGTGATCCTGGTGAGTGTTTAGCTGGTTCAGGTGGATGCTTTGGGTGTGGTCAAGTTGGACACAAGATTAAGGAATTCCCTTCAGCTAAGAAGGAATATGGAGGTACTAGGACTCAATCTGCCCAACATCCCCAGAAGGTCGACCGACCCTACAGGGTGTTGCTTCTAGTTCTTGTTGTGAGCGCCAGAACTGCCTTTATGCCATGTCCTCTCATCAGGACCAGGAGAGTTCACTAGATGTTGTTACTGGTATGTTGAAAGTCTTCTCTCTTGATGTGTATGCTTTATTAGATCTCGGTTCCTCTTTATCTTTTGTGACCCCTTATATTGCTTGCAAGTTTGAGATTTGTCCTAATCAGCTCTTAGAACCCTTTTATGTTTCTACTCCTGTTGGTGAGTCAGTTCTAGCCAAAAGAATCTACTGAAATTTCCCTATCTCAGTCCTTCATAGAGTCTCTTCAACGGATCTAGCAGAGTTGGAACTGACTGATTTTGATATTATTCTTGGTATGGATTGGTTGTATGCTTGTTATGCCTCGGTCGATTGTCGTACTCGAGTTGTCAATTTCAAGTTTCCGAATGAACCTATCTTAGAATGGCAAGATAGTACTCTATCCTCAAAGGGTCATTTCATATCTTATCTTAAGGCTAGGAAGATGATTTCTAAGGGTTATATTTATCATATAGTTCAGGTTATGCACATGGAGTCCAGAACCCCATCTCTCCAGTCAGTTCCTGTGTGAATGAGTTTTCAAAAGTGTTTCCCTAGGATTTGTCCGGAGTCCCTCCAGAGCGGGAGATTGACTTTGGGATAAATCTTCTCCCATATATGAATCCTATCTCTATTCCTCCTTATAGAATGGCTCCCGTGGAGCTTAAGGAATTGAAAGATCAGTTGAAAGACCTCCTTGATAAGAGTTTTATTAGACCCAACATCTCACCATGGTGTGCTCAAGTATTATTCATGTAGAAGAAATATGGTTCCCTTAGAATGTGTATCGACTACCATCAATTGAAAAACGTCATAGTCAAGAATAAGTATCCCATTCCTAGGATTGATGACTTGTTCGATCAGCTTCAGGGTGCTAGTTACTTCTCAAAGATCGACCTTAGATCTGGTTATCACAAACTTCATGTTCAAGAGTGTGATATTTCGAAAATAGCCTTTAAGACTCGGTATGGTCATTATGAATTTGTGGTTATGTCTTTTGATCTATGAATGCTCTCGCAACTTTTATAGATTTGATGAACCATGTGTTCAAGCAGTATTTGGATATCTTTGTGATTGTGTTCATTGATTATATTCTTATCTATTCTCGGAGTAAGGAGGAGCATGTGGACCATTTGAGAGTGGTATTCCAAACTCTCAAGGATAGACAGTTATATGCTAAGTTTAGCAAGTGTGAGTTTTGGATGTAGTCTGTTGCTTTTCTGGGTCATATTGTGACTAGAGATTGTATTCGGGTTGATTCTCAAAAGATTGAGGCAGTAAAGAAGTGGCCTAGACCCACTTCCCCATCTAATATTAGAAGTTTTTAGGTTTGCCTGGTTACTACAGGAGATTTATGGAAGGGTTTTCTTCCATTGCTGCCCCATTAACTCGGTTGACTCAGAAGAAGGTAAAATTTTAGTGGTCTGATCTATGTGAGAAGAACTTTTAGGAATTGAGACTAGATTGACCATAGATCCAGTGTTGGCTCTACCCGAGGGCCTAGATGACTTTGTTGTGTATTGTGATGCTTCTAGGATTGGTTTGAGGTAGGTGAGGCTGCCTTGATTGGTCCAAATTCGGTTTATGAGACTATGGAGAAGGTTCAGCTTATTAGGGAAAGATTAAAGACCGCTTAGAGTCGACAGAAATCATATGCAGATGTGAGGAGGAGAGAGTTAGAGTTTGAGGTTGATGATAGGGTATTTCTGAAAGTGTCACCCATGAAGGATGTGATGAGATTTTGCAAGAAAGGGAAGCTTAGTCCCCGCTATGTAGGTCCTTATCAGATTATGAGAAGAGTTGGTAGTGTTGCTTATGAGTTGGATTTGCCATCAGATTTAGAAGCGGTTCATCTAATTTTTCATGTTTCCTTGTTGAAGAAGTGTGTGGGTGATCCGACCCTGATTGTTCCTTTGGAAGATGTGACTGTGAAGGATAGACTTACTTATGAGGAAGTTCCCGTAGAGATTCTTGATCGTCAGATTTGGAGGTTGAGGAACAAAGAAGTCGCTTCGGTAAAGGTCCTTTGGAGAAATTAGCTTGTTGAAAGAGCTACTTGGGAAGCAGAAGCAGCCATGAAAGCCAAGTACCCTCACCTCTTTACTTCCAATTCAGTTTCATCTTGAGGTATTAGTTCCTCCCTAGTATGTCCCTCCTGTTCTATTCCATCAATTTATCTCATGATCCTAGCATGCATTCATGTTTTCCGAAGTTAGTTCAATCATGTTTTAAGTTGAAAAGTTCAGTTTTCATGTTTATTCCTTGGGTTTCATGTGTTGTTTTTTGGTTGGGCTGTTTTCTCTCCAGTTTTCCTTGCTTAGTCTTCATTCGAGGACGAATGATCCCAAGGGGGAGATATTGTAACACCCCAGAATTCGATTCAACTTTTAAACTTAGAAACTCTGAAATTTTGAAACTTCCATGAATCATGAGTCAAGTCCACGAGTCGTGGAAATAACCACGAGTTGATCCCTGAAACCTGTCCTGCAGATAATCCTCAGGTCTGAGAGCCATGAGTCAGGTTCACGGTCCATGGAAGGTTCCAGAGTCGTGGAACCAACTCGTGGAACTCAGACTGAGGGTTACAAGTTCTCCCAAGAACCACGAGTGGATTCCATGACTCGTAGAAGTTTCTACGGGTCGTCCTATTGAGTCATAGAAACTCATAAGCAGCCTTGCATTTTGGCTCAGAAACCATGAATCTAATCCACGAGCCGTGGTTACTTCTACGGCCCATGGAAAGGACCCGTAGAATCCCAGGGGTATTTCTATAATTACCCACCCTTTTAACTCTTAAGTGAGGTTGTTTTGACCATTTTTATTAGGGTTTTATTCCCTAATATTCTAAGCTCCTCTCATTCTAAGAAATTCCATTCCAAAATAAGAAAGAACTCTTTCAAGCTCCAAGTCTCAAGCTCCAAGTTTAAGCCTCCATTTCTTCTCATTTTCCATTGGATCAGCTTCAATTAAGGTATGTGGGTATTCAATAAGGGATTCCTTTCACCCTTATGCCCAAAACCCATGATTCTTACTTTGATTTATGAATTTGTGAAATTAGGGTTCTTACCCAATTTGGGGAAAAGTTATGGGTTTTGTTTTAAAGAATCAATTCATGATTTCTCCTTCATTACATGTTTTAATTAAGATTCCTTGCATAATTTCAAAAGCCCATATATTGATGATGAATTCTAAGTATGATCCCATTGAATTGAATGTTTTTATGCAAAATTGGCATGTTTAGAAAACATGGCCTCTATTATCATGAAATTGTATGCCTAATCTTCAAGTTATGAATTTAGAAAGAAAAGTATGTTTTGAAACATAGCCTCAAGGGGATAGATTTAACGCTCGGATCTCAAATTCAAAGCACGCATGTGGCTCGACTTTGTGACCACCAGATTCATCCCGACTGGCCATACCACTAAAGTGTCCATTGAGATGGCTATTCTCCTTGCATACATCATGCGAGGCCTTAGTGTGAACGAAGGTGAGATCATAGATGAACATCTCAAGAGAAAAGCACGACATGACACCACATCCATGGCATTCCCTATGCTCATCACCCTTCTATGCATTCAAGCTGGTTTCCCCTTGTTTTTAGGATTCGACAAGGCTAGGCAAGCTACAGGTATCATTTGCCTAGACACAAAGAGGGATAAAGATGCTCTGCATGTCAAGAAGAGGCAACTAGAATAGATTTCTGAGGCCAGCAGACTCAGTACTCGGGGTAAAAACATAGTGCATAATCAAGAGAGAAATTCACCCGCATCTCAAGGAGCATCGAGCACCATCCATGGAGTATCAGTAACCAACCCTCCAGGTAATTTACTCAAGCTTGCTCAAATTACCAACAAAAACGAGGAATGGTTGGATAAATTGGCTAGAGAAATCCCAGCTTTGATTGAATCTGCCATCAAGTCAGCCCTCAAACCGATAGTGTCAAGTGTGAGCAAGCTTTGTGTTAGGGTGGAAACTATGGAGACATAGGTTGAAAGGTTCAAGCAAATAATTCTGCATGTTAAGGCAAATTGGGACCTTAACCTACCAGCTCCAGGTTTAAACTTCCCTACAAGATGTACTAGCCCTCCAGATACTTGGGTGCACAAGTTGGGATCCTAATCAAGAGGACAATTCTGAGATGCAAGAAATTGGGACACCAGTCAAGATAATCCCAGAAAACACAGAGTCGGTCATCCACCATCAACTAGAACCTCCAGCACCATATATGAGGAGATGGGGACTTCAGCAAAAATGGTTCTCGTATCACGAATTGATGATGTGTGAGAGTAGGTGGTTTGTGGAGCCCTCGGGTCTCCTTGAGGTCCGGTGGGATCCATCGAACCCTCCGTTGGAAGATTTTCAGCTAGATCCAGCATATGCTTGCATACCACCACCGGCACCACCAGCTCCACCAGCATCTTGACCACCTCATCAAGTCTATTCACGAAGAAGACACCGACATCATCATTAGACTACTCAAGGAGTTTTTGGCACTCATTCCTATTTGGTTGTCTTTTTGTGCATCGTGCGCTATGCTTGTTTTAAGTTTTGGGGGAGTATGTAAGAATTAACTTTGGTTTGGTTATGTTGTGATTGACATTGCCCTCGCCGAGCCTTTAGCCTATGTTTTGCTTTACTTGTTATGCTTTACTTTTTACATTGAGCTTAATCACGCCCTCGCCGGGCTTGATGTTTGAATTGATGTTGTGCCAGGTTGGTCTTACATACCCCATTGTTTCACTACCCATGCCTTGCAAATGTGCTAAATGCCTACGCTGAGGCTTGTTCTTAATTGATTCATGAGCGCAAATTTTTTTTTATCAACTTATTAATAGTAGTGTAGAAATAAACTCCAAGGGTTTTCTTAATACCACGGTTCTTTCCCAAGGAGCAATAGTTTTGATTTTTTTTCTTTTCTTTTGTTTTTGTGTGTCGAACCGAGTTGGTGTTTCCCTATGATAGATTGAGAGGGGACTTTCTTAAGGGAAAATGCCAAGTTTAGTTTAGAATTGAGTCCGTTCATGCTTGTCTCAAAATGGGCCCACCGAAATTTTTTCCTGGTAAATTGTTTTTGAAAAAAGGAAAAGAGGAAGGAAAATGACTTTTGAGGATAAGCGTTCTCTTGTCATGACTTTCACACTCTCTCTTTGGCTTGATTGACTTACAAACGAGTGTGTAATGAACTCGGAATAGCTTGTCAAAAGTCATTTGCCCCAATTGATTGTGGGACTAATGGATGAAGTCTTGTGGCATGATGCCTTGTGTGGTGAGGGTTTACCTTGATTCTTGTGCATAAGTGTCATCTAGAACTTGCCCCGAATGTGATTCAAGGCGAAATTCTAGGTGTAACCAAGCTTGGAAAATGACCTTAGGCCCTTTTTGATAGCCACTTCACTCTAATGACCCCCTAATGACATCAAATCCTAGTGAACCCCTTTGAGCTTGTGACCATTCTTAGACACCTTTGTAACACCTTGACCTCTTTGGAACCTCTAGCTTGGCATCCCTCCTCCCTTATTGCTTGAAAATGAAATGTAGGCTAAAATCCTAAGTTTGGGGGGGAAACAAAAGTAACATAGGCAAATGCCTAAGTTTGGGGGTGCATGTGATCAAATGAGGAGAAGAAAAGAAATGCACTTCAAGTGCAAGGTAGCACCTCAATTCGAGAAATGAAAATTGGTCCAAAAGCTCAATTTAATGAGCAAATTGAAAAATAAAAATAGGTGCTACCGAGTGAAGGTGATATATGGTGCGAATGATCATGAGGCAAACATGAGAAATCTTGGGTTGTGCGAGGGAGAAATAGGGTGAAGTTGAAAAAATTGAAAAATGTGAGCGACGTTCGAAATGAAAGCAAAGAGCATTAGGGAGGTGTAGTCACTTGAACCACATGATATCCTCACCTTAGCCCTAGGAAACATTATAACCCGCAAGCCCTTGGTGATTTTGATCTTGGCTACCCTACATTAGTGGCGATTTACATGAAGGGCAAGCCTTTGGTTCGACGCGTATGCACTTGAACTTCTTTGAGAGAGTGAGAGTCCTCTTGGTTCTCTTATAATCCCATGTTTTGTGAATTGAATGATTGTGAGTGGGATTCTCTCTTGTGGTGAGTGGCATCATGCACTCAAATTGAAGCATAGAGTCTCTATTTCAATTGAGGGGAATGAATGAGACAAGTTGTGTGGTGAATCTCGAGGCAAACCTTAACGGTCTATGCGAATGACTTGAGACACTAAAATGTCTTGTTTTGAATGGCAAATTCCCTTGAGTTTTAAAAGAGATATGATGTCCTTTTTGAAAAAAGTTTTGAAATGAGCAATTACCTTGAGCATGTGGGGGGCCAAATTGAGATAAGCATATTAGTTGAGTCTTTTGTTTGTTTTTTTATCTTAAATTTTTAGTGCAGAATAGTTTTTGTGCCTTAATTGAGCCTTATCATAATTCATTCCTTGCCATGTAAGTATCTTGCTTGAGGACAAGCAATAATTCAAGTTTGGGGGTTTGATAAGTCGGTAATCTACCAACTTATTGAGCCTATATCCATGAATTATTGCTACGTTTTGCATTTATTTAGAGGTTCTTATGGCCTTTATTGATGTCTATGCAGGTACTTTGGATAGAAGAGGAGAAACAAGGATATGAACCCAAAAAGAGCCAAAAAGGAGCTAAGTGTGAAGAGTTAAGGAAAGCTGGAGAATCTGCCGAGAGATGTGGTGGTTGTGCGACATGCACAAGCCGAGGTGCAGTTCGCACCTCCTCCACATGAAGCTGCAAAAATGGCTGAAGATTCTGCTAAGGAGTGCGGTCACCATGTGATGCGCACATCTTGTGGTGCGAAATGCATCACCCTTCGCACAAAGACCACTTAAGCGGCTGAAGTCACTGGTCAACCTGAAGCCAGTGTGCGATGTGCATACTGCAACGTGCTAACCGCACACCACGTCGCACACCACCCGGAGGGCAATTTTGTCCTAAATTTGTGTGATGATTTTGGGAACATTTAAATGGCAATTTTAGGCTTTCTTTGTAGATATAATTCAGAGTAGATATTTTTAGTAGAGAACTGGGAGATATTTTTGTCTTGTAAACACTTTTCTCCATCTCCATTGAGAGAGGGTTTTCAATCCAATCTTTTGGTTAACAAATTACATGCTAATTTGACTCTAGAACTTGAGACATCTACAATGGATGGGAATTTGATCTACCCAGCTGGTATATCTTCTCCCCCTTCTATGAGTGACTAATTTCTCTTATCTAGGGGTATATTGATGATGGGTGTGTAGCTAATGGGTATGGGTGTTGCTAAATCACTCTTATAATTGCTTATCTAATGTGGGTCTAGTAATTTCACCATGTTTTAATCTAATAATTTGTGGTTGCAAACATGAATTTACCTTACTTGGCTACTTAGTTGCTCGAGAGAGAATTTTGTAGTTGTAGATGTGAAATTGCTAGTGGGTACTTGGGAATCCACTTAGATTGGAGGCTAGACATAGCTCCAATCGCACAATCTCCCATTTAAGGGACCGAGCTTGAAATAGGATGACCTCCCAAAGCAAATGTTGGTTGGTTATTTAGCGCACCGAATGATGTTCTAACCGAAATCATCGGATATGTGGATGTTGATCGAGAGATAGCATTCCACACTTATGACCAACGCTACCCGTGTAACTAGGTGAAATTTTTTGAGTGAATTAGTGATCACCCTATCCTATAGCAAATGCCCCATTGAAAATACACCCCTACTCATCTAGTTCTATTTGGTACACCCATTTCGATTTTACAACTTTTAATTGAATTGAGTTAGTAGTGACAACTTTTTCAATTCCCCTATTTTATTGCTTTTGTTTTGTGGAACAACTACTCTCATTTTGAAATCGCTTCGCACAATCGCTTATGAGCTAAATAAGGTCCCTTGGGTTTGACCCCGACATCCGTTGGGTTATAAATTTTGTTTTGACTACGCGATCGCCGTGACCTCTTTAATTGGAGAGCACGATTTGAGCTTTATCATCTCTACGTGATCAACGATGATAGCTCACACTAATATTTGCACCAAAAGATGCAAAAGTGTAGTATTAGCACCAATTGGGAAGAAACGGGTACCCAGTAGGCATCATCGACCGACTGAGCGCATATAAGATATAAAAGCAGTAATAAACAGAATAAAGGGAAGGAATCACAGAAATAAAGAGGAAGCATCGGGAAACTAGCATGTATAGAAGACAACAAGAATACAAATAGACTATGCTAGCCACAGAAGTTATACATACACAGGAACACAGGTGAAAGAAAGAAGAACACACTTGGGATCCTTGCGATAACAATATATAATAAGAGAGAGTTAAGAACATGGCGGTATACCGGTAACCTCAAGTAAAAAGGGAAAAAAGGAAAGAAAGCCAACATAATTAACTAGAAGCCATACAATAACATAATCATGCTTAAAATATCAATTTTATGGTAAGATTAGACGTAAGACAATTCTCTCAAGTATAACCCTAGGATGGAATAGCTAAGCCACAAGGTACCGAGATCCACAATCAAGAACTATGCTAAAGAATCGAGTTTGATAACCCACAACCACTTAGAAGGCCACAAATAGTTGCCTCAACAATATAGGACCCACTAGCCCCTGAATAATCAAAGTCCAAAAGCCGAAGCCTCAACAGGCTAAAAGCCACTAATCCAACCGGAACCGAAGGTCGTCACAATCTCTATAACACAAAAGGAGTAATATAATCTACCTACAATCCCAACAGTCGCCCATACAACCGAGGAACATAATCAAGTAAAAACAAACGCTCCGACCGCCCATACAACTAGAGCATACACTGAGCACCCCACAAACAAGGGTGGAATCAGAATACAATATGCATGATGATGATATGATGAGTCTTGTGTGATAGTAACCCGTATGTTCCCCCTATGGTACCCCAAAGGACCAGTAGAGGCAGGACCTATGGAAGGACGCTGCCCGTGTACCTCTACTCTATCGTACACCCCTCCTCTTGGGACACGCATCGTCTTATAGCTAGTCGCCCAGAAATAACAGGGTCCATAGAGGTATACTCGTAGACCACATACAAAAATCATGAAGCTTAAAGTACCACTGTCAGGAGTTTGACCGGATATAGATCAATAAATAGAGTCTCGTAAAATGTTCCTGAAATTAATTTGGGTCTAATTTAGCAGTCAAATCAGAATAACCCTCATAAGGGGTGCCCAGAGTATATTCGAGTCTAAATCAGTAATCAAAGTCTCAGTAGCCCTCTCAAAAGGTACCCGAAGCGTATCCAGGTCTAAATACGTAGTAAAAGCATATCTAGCACTCTGTCCCAGCCGAGTCTAGTGTCAGTAAGAAAACCAGTGAGAAAATTAACATAGTACCACTTTTATTTCAAGAAAATCCACCAGTCATTTCCAAACCTCGTTTTATCGTCATTTATCAAAAATGGTCCCTCGAGGTCATGCATAGTTTAGAAAACTGGTGATAGTATGCCTGAAGCCAAAATAGTAGTATAATATGCAAAAAAATCCTTTTTCATGAATGATATGCTTGCAAACAATAGATTAGCCCAAAATGGCTTAAAAACATTTCTATCGGCTCTACATAGGCACAACAAGCTCTACAACACATATAGCCAGCCTAAAGTAAGGTCACGATGTTCGAGACTCATGAACATTCCCAAATATCCCAAGGTCTATGGTCCAAAGTCATAAATAAAGGCCACAAGGGAGAAATTTCAAGGCTACAACGAATACTACAAACAACATATAATATAAATGGACAGAAAAGGCGGACATCGTCTGAGGGTACCAACCTAGAAAACCAACCCAAGGAAGCTAATTAATGCAGTTATAGACTATATACACATAGTCTAGGTAGGGAAAGCCATAACCTACCTGTCGTTCAATGACTAGCTGCGGGAACGACGTCGTCTAGGCTCGAACTTATCTGGGAAGCTCCAATTTGCGAAAATATTATCAACAACATAATCTAAGCATCAATATGAGAATAACGATACCCATAATACTATAAATATAATTGGGTCAAAATTTGGGTCACAAGAGGGCCCATGGGCCCTGTAACCCGAAATTAAAAATGAAAAACACCATAGTGTTCCTCATAATCCGGAGAGCACATGCTCAAAAATTGAGAAAAAATGGATGGCAATTGGGGCTCGAAAATAGCCTACCCATCATGAAATTGAAAAGAAAAACAATGGAGGAAAAGGAAATTAAAGAGGTAACTTACCCACTTTAGAAGTCAATAAACGTGCAAGGATCGATAAAATATTACCCTCCAATCAGTTGGGATGATCAATGGTGAAATATGGAGGTTTTGGGGTCTTTGTTAATGGAGGAACAAGTTGGAATGTTGGTGAAGTTAATGAGGAAGAAGAGGAAAATGGGCCAACTTAAAGCTGCCAGCCCATGCCTATGAGAACGCGGCCAAGGCATCGCCTAGGTGAAGGCAAAACGGAGGGGCAACTGGCTTGCCCTATGCGTAGGCGGCCAACCCCACGCGTATGTGAAGCACAAAAATAGGGCGGCTGGCTTGCCCTATGCGTAGGCGGCTAGACCCACACGTAGGAGAAGGCCAAACAAAGGGGTGGCTGGCCTTGCCTTATGCGTAAGCAGCCATGCCTCATGTAGGAAAAGGGCATGCTGGTGCTATGATAGCAACCAGCTGCCGTCAGCCATGCCAACAAGAATTTAACACCGACGGACCCTCGAGAATTCATCTGAGGTCCCGCAAAAACAAATGACATGTGCTATTCAACTAGAAATGGCATTCTAGATCCATCTGAATTGACAAAAATTCCATCAGAGGTTGATTTAATGAAAAGTGGCCCCTGCACCCAAAATCAACCTTTAAGCCAGCAATTCAAAAAAGGAACCCAAGGGCAAAAATCAAGTCTGAAAGCCTTGGGACCCGAACCAATGGTCCCTCTAGCCTAAACTCGATATTCCAGAGCTAACATCACTGGCAAAATTTCAATCCGAGGCTATCTTCTCCAAATGTTGACCAAAGTCAACCAAACAAGTCCAACTGTCTGAAAACACAAAACGAGAGAGAATTCCAAGCTGAATAGCTCCTGAATCCCGACCAAAGGTCTAACTAGACCAAATTTCATTCTCTAGAGCTAATGGAACTGTCAGAATTTGATTCCAAGCACGATCACCAAGAATGTTGACTGAAGTCAATAATTTCCGATGTTTAAAACTCTAAAACAAGGAATGACCATAAAGACCAAACAAACGGCTTGGGCACCAAACTATTGGTCCCAACAAGCCATAAATCACTTAGGGATGCCATATGCAAATTCTAATAGTACAAAGAAGGAAAAAACACGAAAATGACCAGAAGGGTCATTACTAATGGGAATGGCCATTACGACATATAAAATGAAAAACATGTAATGAACCTTCCGGTCATTTACATGTTTTCACCTTTCTTGTATCTTTAGAGCTTACTTGTCGTGGCCCAAGTCATTTATGGCTTGTCGGGACCGGTAGTTCGGTGCCCGGGCCATTTGTTTGGTCTTTATGGCCGTTCCTCATTTTAGATCTTCAACTTTGGAAATCGTTGACTTCCGAAAATATTCTTGGTAATATCAAAGAATTAAACCAAGGTTCTAGGTTAAAGGAATCCCTTACTCAAAAGTTCGAGTTAAAGAAATGCCTCGTGTAACACCTCACCCGTTTGAAGGTTTAAAGTAACCCGTACTTTAGAGGTAAGATTAATAGTGTCTAATACACTAAGAAGGATGTGTTATGAGGTATTATAATCACAAAATGGTCATATGTTAAGTTTTGAAGTCAAGCAAGTTGCGTAACAAAAGTCGGAAAAAGTTATTGTAAGTTCCTTTAAGGAATTCTCTTCAAATTTAGGTTAAATGTCTTGGGGTGTTTCTCCCTATCTACAAAGATTTAGTGGTCCCCCAATATACTAAATCGAAGGTCTACGAGTCTAGTTTCCAAATCACTAAACCTTTCATCCATACGACTTCAGAATAGAGAGATATTCACATTTTCGTAAGCATGCATAAGCAGACACGTCAAGGTGGGGCCTACGTCCTAAGTCGGTTCAGCTTATAAAAGCTGATTACTCCTTTGTTTTAACCCATAGTTTTCACCCAAAATTCTTATAAAATCAGAGGGAGAGTCCATAAATAATCCATGGACTTTGATCCTTTCAATTCAGAAGTTTAACGGAAGTTTCTCTACGTCGCGAGCTCGTCATTTTGGTATAGTTTTCCCCGTCGATTTCATGGCGTATCTTCATGGGTGTTGATGCAGAAATTTAGCAGGTGTTTTCTGAGTATTTGGAAGTATCCACGGAGTTATATTGGTGAGGTATGGATCCCGTATACTTATCTATTTGTTGAATCAAGATTCTAAGCTTCAAGTCACGAAAAGTTGTATTTTTCGATAACTTGTAGTAGTTTCTTGTTGGATTTTGATACGTTTGTTGCTACTGAAAGGAGGAAGTTCATGGAACTGATATTTTTATGCTATTATCATTTGATTATCGGAAGGTAAGGGTTCTAAATCCTTGACTCATTCTTAATTTGAGCTTTAGAATCAATTCCGAGGACAACTTATCGTTATCGGCATGTTTATCGTGTTTTCTTGCCGTATATTGTTACAGCTCATGGTGGGTCCTTATAACAGCATGTTTAGCTTGGTATTTCAAAGCTTTTTGTTGAGGTAACCTTCCTCCTATGACCCTCCTTTGTTATTATATGTTCTAGTATTGTTTTATGGATTTCTGAGCCACGAAGTGGTATTTTGGATCTGTGGCTCTGGGAAGCCCCTTTGTCATATTAAATTAGGTTGTTATTGTTGTATATTGATGGTTTTAAGGTGTTGGAGGTACTTGGAGTTGGTGTGATTCTTATTGGAGTCACGTACGATAGTGATTGGATTGAATTACATGAAGTACGCCTTGAAATAGTGCCTCGGGAGCTCGTCGCTCCTTTGAGATGTGGTTAACGTATTGTTGTTGGATTTAGCTGCCATTTGTTATTGTTATTGGCCTCATTTTTACGCTTTGGAGTTTTAGGGTTGCGAGTGTGACATTAACATTGGCTATGGCTCGTTCTTGCAGCCTTGTCAATTCTAGCAATTGTTCCATTACCTTGGTTGGTCAGGATTCATAGAGACGCCTTTGGGAATTCAGTTGAAAGTATTTGTTTTATGTGATTCAAAGCTTCCCGGAGCTGTTCGAGTCTGGACGATACCGTTCCCGCAGCTAGTCATCGGATGACAGGTAGGTTATGGTTTTTCTCTATCTAGACTCTGCGTATATAGGTTATAACTGCATTAATTAGCATCCTTGGATGGGTTGTTATAGGTTGGTACCCCAGACCTTGTCCGCCTTTCATCCGTCTATTTCATACGTTGGTTGTAGTATTTGCGTAGTAATGTATATTACCTTTGTGGTACTGTGTGGCCTTGTATTGACTATGGAACATAGATGGTGGGCTATTTGGGAATGTCCGCGAGTCCCGGACATAGAGATTATCCTTTTAGGCTGGTTATGTCTATTGAGTGGCTATTGGGCTTGTGCAGGGCTGATAGGAATTGTTGTGAGCCATTGGGCTACTTTTATATTTGTGTGCGAGCATATCATCCATAAAAAAGGTTTTCCCCTGCATGTTTTACTACAGTTTTGGCTGTGAGCCACTACTGACAGTTTTCCTAAATTTGCATAGCCCTGGGGGCCCATTTCTTGGGACTGTTGATGATAGAAAAGGGGATTTTTGGATGTTTTTGCACTGATTTTATTACTGGTATTAGTCTCTGCAGGGCAGAGCACCAGACTTGATTTTATTACTGATACTTGTCTCTGCGGGGCAGAGCACCAGACTTGATTTTATTACTGATACTAGTCTCTACAGGGCAGAGCACCAGACTTGATTTTATTACTGATACTAGTCTCAGCAGGGCAGAGCACCAGACTTGATTTTATTACTGATACTAGTCTCTGAGGGGCGGAGCACTAGACTTGATTTACTACAGTTTTAGACCCGGTTACGCCCGGGCACCCTGGGAGGGGTTTTTGAGACATTTTATATTACTTTAGTCCTGGACAGGGTCTGGGCATGCATATTCAAGACTGGGTCTCTATCTTGATCCCGGACTTGCTTCCGGATTACATGTCCTGATACAGAGTTTTAGTATGGGGTCGGGGACCTCCATGGACCTTGCCACTCCGGGCCTGGGGCTTCGGGCTGCGTGCGCCGGAGGGAAGGGTATACGGTGGAGTAGAGGTATACAGGCTGAGTCCTTCCATGGAACCTGCCTGCTGGGCCTGATTGGCATCGGAGGAGGTACATACAGAGGTTCTATTTCACATCATATCATATCATATCATGCATTTGATTCCACCCTTGTTTTTTGTGTGTTCAGTGTACGCTCTGGTAGTATGACATGCCGGAGGGATTGTTTTCCCTTGATTGTGTTCCTCGGTTGTATGGGCGGCCGTTGGGACTGTAGGTAGACTATATTTACTCATGTTTTTACTTAGAGCTTGTCTTGGCACCCGGTTCTTGAAAGATTAGTTATGGCTAGCCTGTTGAGGCTTTGGTTGTGGGATTTTTAATTATTGAGAGGGCTTTAGAGTCCTATCTTATTGAGGCACTTTTGTGTGGCCTTCTGAGCAGAGTGTGAGACTCTGGTTCTATTCTTGTGGGAAGCTGAGTGGTATCTCTCGGTTATTGTGGCCTAGTTATTTCATCCTAGGGTTGTACTTGTGAGGTAATTCCCTGGTTATGCTATCATATGATTGGATTGGTGTTATGATTTCCTTATACTGGTTGATTCCATTTTGAGTATGTTAGACTGCTCTCCGTCTTTTCCTTCCACTTGAGGTTACCGGTATACTGCCATTTTCTCAACTCTCTCTCTACTTACTTATATTATTGTGCAAGGACTCCAGGTGTATTCTCCTTTCCTTCACCTGTGATTCTAAGTAATTGTATCTATGTGCTAGCATGTGTTACTTAAAGCTCTTGGTTATGGATGATCTGTGCTAGCTCCTTGTGCCTTTCTTATTGCCTCAGTGACTGCTTTCTTGCTATCTATTACCTACTGCTTTTATATCTTATATGCGCTCAGTCGGCTGATGATACCTACTGAGTACCCGTGGTTTTGGTGCTCATACTACACTTCTGCACTTTTTTGTGCAGATATTAGCTGAGCTTTCGCCGTTGATCACGTTGGAGACTAGTGCAGCTTTTTGATCTTTGAGACTAGGGTGAGCGCCTGAGGGTCGGGGCTTGTCTACCTCTCATCTGTTGTAATGTTGCTCCTTGTACTTTCGGAGGCAATTTATGTTGTATTTTGTTACTTCTAGAACTTGTATTCTATTAGAAGCTTCTGTACTGTCGATACCAAGTCTTGGGGTTGGTGTAGTTTCCTTTATGTATTTATATTCGAGTTTTACTTTCGCTTATTTCTGCTTGCTGGTGCATTTTGGTTAGGCAGTAGCCCATTACTAACCATTCTGGGCTACGGGAATTGGTTCGCCTACTGGGGATTGTAGGTGCCATCATGACTTGAGAAATCGGGTTGTGACAGCTTGGTATCAGAGCTCTAGGTTCACCGGTGTCATGGTACAGAAGCAAGTGTCTAAGTATAGTCTCGTGGATCGGTATGATGACGTTTGTATCCTATCTGCGGGAGGCTACAGGGAATTGTTAGGAAATATTTCATCTTCTTGGCTCCTCATCGTGCGTTCCTGGCTTTATTGAATTTTAAAACTCCAGTTGTTCATTCATTCTGAGATGCCTCAGACGAGTGCGATAGCGGTTGGTCCCGAGGCTTCTGTGCTTGTTGCTTCAGTGCTTTCATTAGCACCAAGACTTCAGAGTGAGAGTTTACCGCCTCAGATAGGGGGTGTGGGGTCAGCCCTGCCTTCGATTAGATTTATAGCTACCCCAGTTCTTCAGGACACCGTGGCTAGGACTCTGAGTCCTCCGGTGAGTGTTTTAGTACCTGGTTCTGTGAGTGGTGCTTCAGTTATAGTTGAGCTTCTACTTCTTCGGCAGGGTTGTCTGTCAGTATTGGAGTACGAGGTGAGATTTTCCCGTCGGATTTCATCTGGTATAGGCTATTTTTGGTGTGGTGAGCATGGGCACTTTGCTAGGAATTTCCCAAGGATTATGTATTCCAGACAGCCTGGTTGTTATCATTGTGGAGAGATTGGTTACCTTTATAGATATTGTCTCCGACGAGGGACGGTTAGGCCTTTAGTTTCGACTACTCAGTCCAGAGTTATATCCCATCAGCTTGATACTCCTCTTGGTGGGCCATAGGTAGAGGTTCCTGATATCATTGCTCCAGGTTAGGCTTTTGCTACCTTCGACTTGTGATAGTCCTGCTCGCATTGCGATTTTATCCCTTCTGTCATTTATTTTCTTATATGCCTACCTGCTATTTGTTTAAGTTGTTTGGCTACCCAAATTGTAGTACCGATGTGTTATTTTATTGGTAGTTTATTCTTTAGTAGTGGTTGGGGGTAAGTTAGCCTTGAGAGGTGTTTTCCCGGAGTTGTAGCTCGTGGGTAGTTCTTGTTATTCTATTTCTAGTTGGGTTACCCCTGTTTCATTGTGATTCTGGACTTTTAGTTGGGTTTTCCTTGTTGAGCTGTCCTAGATGGTTGTTGCCTAGGCCATTATGTAGAGTGGCTAGAGATCCGTGTGATGGTTCGGTGTATTACCGATAGTTGGGCCAGAGTTGAGATTTTGCCTCAGTTGGGAGATATTGGTTATGCTAGTGTGCATAGATTGGTTTGGTCTCCCGAGTGTCTAGAGTCGACCCTCTTTGTTGATTAGTTTAGGATGTTGGCAGGTATGTGGGTTGTTCCCATAGTCTCCTCCACTTCCTGGTCCGTTGGGTGTTTTGTTGTATCCCTAGCACCAGTTCGAACGAATCTTGATCGTAGTTCTTTCGATGAGCTCTTGATGTTGGCATCATGATTGGATCTTGACTTTAGCACTTCCGACTAAGTGTTGATCGTAACCTCATGGTTGGGTTGTATTTGTAAGAATTTCGAGTGAGTTGGGCATCCGACCCATTCTTCTCATGCCTTATTGAATTTGATGTGTAGCTATGAGTAGTAAGGTAATGGCTTCAGGTTCTTATTCGAGAAAGGATTTGTAAGGTTTAGTATGTGTTAAGGAAGCATTTTTGTTTAGTTGAAAAAAAAGGGAGATAACTCTTTGTTTGTGTTTATGTGTCCTCGTAGTTGCCTGAGGTGGCGATGAAGGTTTGCTTTGGGATTGTGTGTCGGTGATTCGATTCAGTCGTCTACACATTGCCGTGGGTTTTCCATCGATTGGTTTTATTTTAGTAGCAACTGCGGTGTTGGCAACTTGCATATTCAGGCCTAGTTGGCTTGGGTTCTTAAGGGTTCATTGGCAGCATACTAGTTCGACCAAGGCTTGAGTTGGTAGTTTTGAAAGTTGGGGTTCAGAGTCATGGCTTGGCAGGTTACATCAGATGGTTCGTGGCAGTTTCTATTTGGTTGCAGCATCCTAGTGCCGGAAGACAGTGGGTGTAAGCAACTTAGCTTCTTTACTTCAGTTGCAGATGCGGCTATTGGCCTTGGACACCTAGTCCTTGGCTAACCTCTGCAAGAGGCGAGATATTCTAGATTTCAGCAGTGTTCTAGTTAGTACGAGGTTCTTCTACCATGGTTGGACAGACTCAGCAGCGTATGTTTGAACTTCAGCAGTGGTGTATGCTTTATGTGGTCAGCTTGTGCGGGTTGAGACTAGAGAGACTATTTTGAGCTCTAATGATACGTAGAGACTGGTAATAGCCATTCGTTTGCCCAGGATTTGAAATCTTGTTTAATTGATTCCTCCGGAGTTGTTATTTATGTGGGGTTCTAGTGTTGGTTAGACTCGGCCAGTATGGATGAGAAGTTTTTTATGATATATGCTTCGAAGTGGTTGGTTGTTTGCAAAACCAGTAGAGCGGTTGATTCAAGCCAAAGGAATGAGTTGAAAGTATATGCAAAAATTTCTATGGCTAGATGGTAACTTTGAACCCCAGGCACCTTTTTCCTTTTCCTTCGGGGTGTTTGGACTTGATATTGTGGCATGGTGGACTTCTTCCTGAGGTGAGATTCGTAAGGCAATTTCACATTCAAATGGTGTTTGAGTGTTCGGAGTAGCAGTAGTGTTTTCTAGAATTGGGAGCTTGGTTCATGGTTACAGACTTCGTGGTAGGCTTACCATACTTCTTGCAGAATCGTGGTTTTGGTTTGGGTCTTTTGGGCAGGTTACCCTAGTTCATTCACTTTCAGCTAATTCAGACCTGGCACGATTCAGTTAGCAAGTTCGATGTCAGCAAAAGTGTTCGTTCGTTGGTTGATGGTCAGTCAGGGCATGTAATTTCGTTTTCAATAATATGCTACGGGTTGTTATCTTGGATGGCAAAGGCTAGTAGCCTATATCTTGGCTTAAAACGAGTATGAATAAAATGGGTGACTTCATTCGTGGTTAAGTATAAACAGGAACTATAGATCTCCGGTGTGTCAGTTGATGCTTCGAGGGTGGTTTGAGTATTCGGCTTGTATGCAACTTCCTATTTATGGTGCTAAAGGATTCAGTTTAGAATAAAAAAAAGGGTTTTATGGATCAGTGGGCTCATGAGTTGGGGTTTTGGGTTGATGAATTTTCTGGTAAACTTGGCATAGTATTGAGGATTCGAGTTTTGTGTGTTTATAGCCTTGGTGCTCTAATTTTGGTGTTGTGTAGGTGATTTTCGGTTAAGATTCTCGAGGTTCAGTTTGGGTTGGCAGATCTTTGGAGGTTGAAATCTAGCTTGGCTAGTAAGAAATTAACACTTGGTTGCTTGCTTTGGTTCTGTTCTATTGGGTGCCGTCCGGTCGTGGAGGCTACCCGGGTTGTCTGAGAGAGTAGTGCAGGCGTCGTATCCGCTATTCTTAAATCTCTGGTATTTTCTTCCTTCCTGACTTTCGGGGATGAAAGCCTTTTTAGTATTGGAAAATGTAATGACCCTTCCGATCATTTACACTTTTTCGCCTTTCTTGTATCATTAGAGCTTACTTGTAGCAGCCCAAGTCATTTATGGCTTGTCGGGACCGGTAGTTTGGTGCCCAGGCCATTTGTTTGGTCTTTATGGCCGTTCCTCATTTTAGAGCTTCAACTTTGGAAATCGTTGACTTCCGACAATATTCTTGGTAATATCAAAGAATTAAACCAAGGTTCTAGGTCAAAGGAATCCCTTACTCAAAAGTTCGAGTTAAAGAAATGCCTCGTGTAACACCTCGCCCGTTTGAAGGTTTAAAGTAACCCGTACTTTCGAGGTAAGATTAATAGTGTCTAATACACTAAGAAGGATGTGTTATGAGGTATTATAATTGCAAAATGGTCATATGTTAAGTTTTGAAGTCAGGCAAGTTGCGTAACAAAAGTCGGAAAAAGTTATTGTAAATTCCGTTAAGGAATTCTCTTCAAATTTGGGTTAAATGTCTTGGAGTGTTTCTCCCTATCTACAAAGAGTTAGTGGTCCCCCAATATACCAAATCTAAGGTCTACGAGTCTAGTTTCCAAAGAAATAAACCGTTTATCCATACGACTTCAGAATAGAGAGATATTCATATTTTCGTAAGACTGCGCAAGCAGACACGTCAAGGTGGGGCCTACGTACTAAGTCGGTTCAGCTTATAAAAGCTGATTTCTCCTTCGTTTTAACCCATATTTTTCACCCAAAATTCTTAGAAAATCAGAGGGAGAGTCCATAAATAATCCATGGACTTTGATCCTTTCAATTAGGAAGTTTAACGAAAGTTGCTCTACGTCGGGAGCTCATCATTTTGGTATAGTTTTCCCCGTCGATTTCATGGTGTATCTTTGTGGGTTTTGATGCAGCAATCCAGCAGGTGTTTTCTGAGTATTTGCAGTAGCTACGGAGTTATATTGGCGAGGTATGGATCCCGTACACTTATCTATTTGTTGAATCAAGATTCTAAGCTTCTAGTCACGAAAAGTTATATTTTTCGATAACTTGTAGTAGTTTCTTGTTGGATTTGGATACGTTTGTTGCTACTGCAAGGAGGCAGTTCATGGAAGTGATATTTTTATGCTATTATCATTTGATTATCGGAAGGTAAGGGTTCTAAATCCTTGACTCATTCTTAATTTGAGCTTTAGAATCATTTCCGAGGAACACTTATCGTTATCGGCATGTTTGTTGTGTTTTCTTGCCGTATATTTTTACAGCTCATGGTGGGTCCTTATAACAGCATGATTATCTTGGTATTTCAAAGCTTTTTATCAAGGTAACCTTCCTCCTATGACCCTCCTTCGTTATTATATGTTCTAGTATTGTTTTATGGATTTTTGAGCCACGAAGTGGTATTTTGAATCTGTGGCTCTGGGCAGCCCCTTTGTCATATTAAATTGGGTTGTTATTGTTGTATGTTGATGGTGTTAAGGTGTTGGAGGTACTGGGAGTTGGTGTGATTCTTATTGGAGTCACGTACGATAGTTATTGGATTGAATAACATGAAGTACGCCTTTAAATAGTGCCTCGGGAGCTCGTCGCTCCTTTGAGATGTGGTTAATGTATTGTTGTTGGATTTAGCTGCCATTTGTTATTGTTATTGGCCTCATTTTTACCCTTTGGAGTTGGATGGTTGCGAGTGTGACATTAACACCTTATCAATTGGTTATGGCTCGTTCTTGCAGCCTTGTCGATTCTAGCAATTGTTCCATTACTATGGTGATGTGCCGCCATTCTACGGCATGTTTAGCCTCCTTTAACTAAGAATAATCGCGAGTTTTCAAGCAACCGTCATCGTTTTTGATGTTTTTATGTTATATTTGCAGAAAATGGAGACAAACGTAGGAAAGGAAGGAAATACGATCAAAAGAGCGCCTATGGATAAGAGTGACGACCAAGGTGACGGCCAGTCACCAAGGTGACGGTCCGTCAAGTTGGCCGTCAAGTGAGGCAGCACCACTGCCTAGTGGTGACGGCCAATGTGATGGCCAGTCACCAAGGTGACGGTCCGTCAAGGCTGGCCGCCAAGTTTTACGCGGATTCCGTAAATTCTATTTTTGGGTTTATTTCCTGGACTACTATAAATACCCTATGTTAGGTTTATTTTAATATACATTACCCAATAGTTTTAGGATATTTTTAGTCTACTTTTGAGAGAAGGAAACACGCAAGAACACGTTTTCTTCTTCTTGAATCGTGTTCTTGATTGTTCTTGGGATCTTGGTTTTCTTGTTCTTGGATAATTGAAGCTTGTTTTAATTATATTGTAAGAAGCTCTTTTCTCTTTATTATGAATATGAATTTCTTTTCTTTCCATCGAAGCATGATTAACTAACTTCCCACAACTAGGGTTGTGGGAGCCATGGCTAAAGTAGCGATATAGATTCCGGGTAGCATCGAGTTAAATATTTATGATTGTCACATTGTTAATCATTCATTATTAACGTTTTCTAGTGGTTGCAAACATTAGAATATGCCTAGGTTTAATTTGCTTGAGTAAAGAGATTAAAACCGGGAAATTTGATTAACTACGAGGATTCGAGACTACCAACTCTCGTCTTATGATTAATGTTGTAACTAGATTAATCTACTTGATGTTTAGGATTGAAATATAAAAGCTCACCTTTTCAAGTTCGAGAGAATTGAAAAGGAAATTCGTCTATTTGGTTGAGAAATGTTTAGATGATACCATTAATTCAATCACATCGTGACATGCATATAGAAGGGACCCGGTTAAGCCTTGAATCGAAATTGTTACAACACCATGGTGAACACTTCCATAGTTTTCTCTCATATTGATTAAAACTCGTACGTTCTTATTTGCTTTGATCAAATATTGTTCACACAAACCCCCCATTTACCGAACACTACTGATTACTAGTCATTTAATTCACTAACGACTTAATTTGCACCTTATTCCCTATGGGATCGACCCCAACCTCTGTTGGGTTCTATATTTGACGACGACCGCTTACGCTTCGTAATTGGAGTTGTAATTTGGGCGTATCAAATTTTGGCGCCGTTGCCGAGGAACACGGTTGTTTATTAAGTCCGGTGTTTATTTGACTCTTAGTCATATTTCCTGCTTTTATTTTTATTTGTTGTTTTTGTTTTTACAGGGTACATAGTTGTGCATGCCAAGTACCCGAGGCTCGGGTGAACCAATATTACCCTACGACCCCGAGCTTGCAAGAACAATAAGGCGAAACATGAATGAGCAACAACAAGAGGCAGCGAGACTAACTGCAGCTCAGCAAGCCCAAGAACATTTGAATGCTGGTGGTCTTGAGGTCGACATTAAGTTGAATGATGAGGAGGTCGACTTAGATGGAGTTGGTGCCACGGGCGCTATTGCGTTTCCTCCGCTAGCACCCGGGGACAAGTTCAACATCACTAGCACAATGATTCAGCTGTTGAATTTGAGAGGAGTGTTCCTTGGTGTTGCTAGTGACGATCCAAACCGGCACCTGATGAATTTTGTGGGAATCTGCAAGTCATTCGAATTGCATGGAGTAAGTCAAACAGCGATCAGGCTCAGGTTGTTTCCGTTGTCTCTGTCTGATGAGGCAGCGTTATGGTTGACAGAGCTAACCCCCGACTCTATCATAACCTGGGGAGAGTTGAAAGGAGCTTTCCTAGAAAGGTTCTTTCCTCCCTCTAGGATGATACAGTTGAGGGATGAAATTAGCAACTTCAGACAACAACCTCATGAGGCGTTACATGAGACTTGGTTGCGGTTCAAGAAGAAGCTGACACAATGCTCGAACCATCAGTTGAACGACAATTTTTTGATGCAGACATTCTACAGGGTACTGAATTCGGCTACCAAGCCAACATTGGATAATGCAGCAGGTGGAGCGTTTATGGGTCTCACTTTTGTCGATGCCACAGCTATTTTGGACAGGCTCACCAAAACCAATAGGGCCTGGCATACACGTGATACAGAGGTAGCAGCTAGCACTTATGCAGTTGGTATGTCAGCAGAGCAGCGCATGAAGGAGGAAGAGCGGGACCATGATATGGCCCATCTGAAGACGCAAATGGACCTACTGACAAAGCATTTGTTGTCAAGAGGTATCGAAAAGGTGAAAGCTGTGGGTTCCCAAGGTAGAGCAGCAGAGTTTGAATCTGATGAGGAGGCGAATTATTTGGGTGGTTTCCAGGCCAACGGCCAAGGAAACCAAGGTCGGAACTATCAGAAGGACAACTACTATGAAAAAGCTGGCTACAGAGATCGTGATCAGAGGAACTGGAAGAATAACACTGATAGAGGTGGGTTGTATGTACCACCTGGTAACTGGGAAAGAGCTAACATCGAGACAGGGACGTCCAAACTAGAGAACATGATGGCTAAGATGCTGCTAAAAGTGGAATCGACCGAATCCGCGGTAAAGGAGATGAGGACTGAATTATCAACAATAAGTCAGGTTGTGGATTCACATTCCACCTCGATCAAGCAATTGGAATAGCAAGTGGGTCAAATCTCGGCATCTCTAAATCAAAGGAGGACAGGTACCTTGCCGAGTGACACCGTTCAAAATCCGAGGAAGGATGGGAGCTGCATGGCGATCACTACAAGAAGCAGTAAAACGTTACCGGAATCACATCCGGTAATTCAGACTCAAGGTGATGTTGCGGATGACAATGTGGCGGAGGATGCTACGCAAAGGCTTACGGATAAAAGCAAGGAAGTTAAAAAGCTTCCAACTATGATGCCTCGGCCACCACCTCCTTTCCCACAACGTTTGAAGAAGAAAGCGGACGATAGCAAGTTCCTGAACTTCATGACCATGCTGAAGCAGATATCAGTCAACATCCCTCTGGTGGACGCTCTTGAACAAATGCCCGGATATTCCAAGTTCATGAAGGACTTGATTACCTAGAAGAGGTCAGCAAGCTTTGAACCAGAAGATAACCTCCACCACTGCAGTGCTATTTCTTCAAGATCATTAGTGGAAAAGAAGGAAGATCCAGGGCCTTTTACTGTTCCTTGTACTATTGGGAAAATCAACTTTGAAAAAGCCTTATGTGATCTTGGTGCTAGCATCAACTTGATGCCGCTAGCAGTATACAAACAATTGGGTTTGGGAGCGCCCAAACCAACTACCATGAGGGTGCTAATGGCTGACCGTTCAGTAAAGCGACCAGTGAGAATATTGTCTGATTTGCTGGTCAAGGTTGGTAAGTTTATATTCCCGGCCGACTTTGTGATCTTAGATGGCAAAGTGGACTTTGAAGTTCCCATAATCTTGGGACGACCATTGTTAGCTACTGCAAGAGTGTTGGTCGACATGGAAAGAAACGAACTGACGTTCAGATTAAATAATGAATTGGTCAAGTTTGATGCGTGTAAGTTGATGAAGCAACCAAGAGACATGAGAGTGGTCGCGGTTATAGAGGTGGTTGATGAAGCCCCTGCGGAGTTGCATATTGAGGAGAAGGGTCCTGTCGAGACCTTAGCAGTTACAAGAATGAGGTTGCGATCGCAAGAAGGGAAACATGTCGAGGAAGGCGGTGAAAACAAATCAAGGAAGAGAAAACACCGCAAGAAAACCAGCAAAGAAAGAGTAAAGAAGCTGCCGCGACTAGCTGCGGAGCCGATAAAAGAGGAAGTTGGAGCTCAACGAGATGTGGTAGCTGGCACCTATTCAATCAATTTCGCCTGCTTTGGAGACCCTGACGGTCTCCAACATCATGCCAGACTCTGAGCCCCATGGACTTCACAGGTATTCCTTTCTCTCACAGCTTTAGTTTTCACATGTATGCGTTGGGGACAATGCATGAGTCTAAGTTGAGGGTGTTGGGTTACCCGTGAGTCTTTCACCACCGAGGGTTTTTATTGCCGTGTTTCTTTTCCCTCCGGTGTGCTATCTAGTAGAACCGGCATGTTTAAGTTGTCGTTTAAATTGTAGTTGTTTTCTAGTGTCTATAGCAAGCATGGCGTTTTTTTTTGAAAAAGGAACTAAAAGGAGCCCCCTCTGAAAAAGTTAATTTTGTACTTATGTTTGAAACGATTGACTGTCTGGATCCTTGAATGTCATTGTGTGGTTATGATTGGAATAAGTATGCTTAAGCCGAGCTGTTGTTTTGATAGTTAGTAGTGGTATGGTTTCTTGGTGCCAAGTGTGCGTGAGCTTATTGTTATAAATTCTTACTCTGTGCATGCATCTAGAACTTGCCCGGTCTATTTTGTTAAGTTTGAAGTTGGTTGCTTAGGAAAGGATCACAGGCCCTTTTTGTGTGCAGTCCACTTAGCCTATAAGACCGTCCAAATGTAAATAATCCCTTTGATCCCTGTTTGAGCCATAATTGACCCTGTTCGTTCAATAACCTTTCACCGTTCCTGTTTAACTTTGAATCCCTGTTTTGGCCCTGGTCCTCCCTTGGACATCGTGCACCTCAACCCAGGCAATCAGCCTAAGTTGAGGGTGGCTACTATAGAGGTAAATGATAAGAAAAATAGGATGGATAAGATTGGTTGTGAATAGAATGAAAATTCCGGGTGTGTGTCTAAGAAAAGAAAGATAAAGAAACGAAAAAAAAGGGAGATGAAAAAGAACGAAAAAGAAATAAAAAGAAGTGTCAGAATAAAGAGGCCGCACCTGTAACTAGAAAGAAGGGAATAAAGAGGTGAATAAGGATGGACAAAGTAAAGTTATGTGGAAATAGTAGGTCGGTGATTCCAAGGAGGGTTTAGTCACTATTCCCCAAACCTATCCTACCTGCACCCGAAACCTCATTACAAGCCTAAACAAGTCCTGTAGTGATCCTGAGCGGCTTTCTGAAAAAAACTGAAATAGAATAGTAAGGGCAAGCCTATGGCATCGCATGTGCATTGTTTGAAATCGTTTGTGAGTGTGAGCGTCTTACCTAGTCCCAAAATCTGTGTATGGGACTTTTTTGTGGTGAGGGCACCAAGATTTTTGTATTGTCTATTGACTGTCGGAATAGCTGTGCGTGAGTATGCATAAGATTCTATCATATCGGAATGACATGTTTGGATCCTTACAAGTTAGCTTTTCATAGATTTGTGTGTTACCAGGGGGCTTGATTTAAATTGAATAAGCTGTTGAATGGCCATGATTTGCTAGGGACACAAGTTTGTTTTCTTAGTTGAGTCGTCGTTTTGTTTTTGTTGTCATGTTGCTTGAGGACAAGCGAACGTTTTAAGTTGAGGGTGTTGATGTGCCGCCATTCTACGGCATGTTTAGCCTCCTTTAACTAAGAATAATCACGAGTTTTCAAGCAACCATCGTCGTTTTTGATGTTTTTATGTTATATTTGCAGAAAATGGAGACAAACGTAGGAAAGGAAGGAAATACGATCAAAAGAGCGCCTATGGATAAGAGTGACGACCAAGGTGATGGCCAGTCACCAAGGTGACGGTCCGTCAAGTTGGCCGTCAAGTGAGGCAGCACCACTGCCTAGTGGTGACGGCCACTGTGACGGCCAGTCACCAAGGTGACGGTCCGTCAAGGCTGGCCGCCAAGTTTTACGCGGATTCCGTAAATTCTATTTTTGGGTTTATTTCCTGGACTACTATAAATACCCCATGTTAGGTTTATTTTAATATACATTACCCAATAGTTTTAGGAGATTTTTAGTCTACTTTTGAGAGAAGGAAACACGCAAGAACGCGTTTTCTTCTTCTTGAATCGTGTTCTTGATTGTTCTTGGGATCTTGGTTTTCTTGTTTTTGGATAATTGAAGCTTGTTTTCATTATATTGTAAGAATCTCTTTTCTCTTTATTATGAATATGAATTTCTTTTCTTTCCATCGAAGCATGATTAACTAACTTCCCACAACTAGGGTTGTGGGAGCCATGGCTAAAGTAGCGATATAGATTCCGGGTAGCATCGGGTTAAATATTTATGATTTTCACGTTGTTAATCATTCATTATTAACATTTTCTAGTGGTTGCAAACATTAGAACATGCCTAGGTTTAATTTGCTGAGTAAAGAGATTAAAACCGGGAAATTTGATTAACTACGAGGATTCGAGACTACGAACTCTCTTCTTATGATTAATGCTGTAACTAGATTAATCTACTTGATGTTTAGGATTGAAATATAAAAGCTCACCTTTTCAAGTTTGAGAGAATTGAAAAGGAAATTCGTCTATTTGGTTGAGAAACGTTTAGATGATACCATTAATTCAATCACATCGTGACATGCATATAGAAGGGACCCGGTTAAGCCTTGAATCGAAATTGTTACAACGCCATGGTGAACACTTCCCTAGTTTTCTCTCATATTGATTAAAACTCGTACGTTCTTATTTGCTTTGATCAAATATTGTTCACACAAACCCCCCCATTTACTGGAAACTACTGATTACTAGTCATTTAATTCACTAACGACTTAATTTGTACCTTATTCCCTGTGGGATCGACCCCAACCTCTGTTGGGTTCTATATTTGACGACGACCGCTTACGCTTCGTAATTGGAGTTGTAATTTGGGCGTATCACTTGGTTGGTCAGGCTTCATAGAGACGCCTTTGGGGATTCAGTTGAAAGTATTTGTTTTATGTGATTCAAAGCTTCCCAGAGATGTTCGAGTCTGGACGATGCCGTCCCCGCAGCTAGTCATTGGATGACAGGTAGATTATGGTTTTCCCCTATCTAGACTCTGCGTATATAGGCTATAACTGCATTAATTAGCATCCTTGGATGGGTTGTTATAGGTTGGTACCCCAGACCTTGTCCGCCTTTCGTCCGTCTAATTCATACGTTGGTTGTAGTATTCGCGTAGTAATGTATATTACCTTTGTGGTACTGTGTGGCCTTGTATTGACTCTGGAACATAGATGGTGGGCTATTTGGGAATGTCCGCGAGTCCCGGACATAGAGATTATCCTTTTAGGCTGGTTATGTCTGCTGAGTAGCTATTGGGCCTGTGCATGGCTAATAGGAATTGTTGTGAGCCGTTGGGCTACTTTTATATTTGTGTGCGAGCATATCATTCATAAAAAAAGTTTTCCCCTGCATGTTTTACTACAATTTTGGCTGTGAGCCACTACTGACAGTTTTCCTAAATTTGCATGGCCCTGGGGCCCATTTTTTGGTACTGTTGATGATAGAAAAGGGGATTTTGGATGTTTTCGCACTGATTTTATTACTGGTATTAGTCTCTGTGGGGCAGAGCACCAGACTTGATTTTATTACTGATACTAGTCTCTGTGGGGCAGAGCACCAGACTTGATTTTATTACTGATACTAGTCTCTGCGGGGCAGAGCACCAGACTTAATTTTATTATTGATACTAGTCTTTGAGGGGCAGAGCACCAGACTTGATTTCATTACTGATACTAGTCTCTGCGGGGCAGAGCACCAGACTTGATTTTATTACTGATACTAGTCTTTGCGGGGCGGAGCACTAGACTTGATTTACTACAGTTTTACACCCGGTTACGCCCGGGCACCCTGGGAGGGGTTTTTGAGGTATTTTCTACTACTTTAGTCCTGGACAGGGTCTGGGCATGCATATTCGAGACTGGGTCTCTATCTTGATCTCGGACTTACTTCTGGATGACATGTCCTTATACTGAGTTTTAGTATGGGGTCGGGGACCTCCATAGACCTTGCCACTCCGGGCCTGGGGCTTCGAGCTGCGTGCGCCGGAGGGAAGGGTATACGGTGGAGTAGAGGTATACAGGCTGAGTCCTTCCATGGAACCTGCCTGTTGGGCCTGATTGGCACCGGAGGAGGTACATACAGAGGATCTATTTCACATCATATCATATCATGCATTGGATTCCACCCTTGTTTGTTGTGTGTTCAGTGTAAGCTCCGGTAGTATGGGATGCCGGAGGGTTTGTTTTCCCTTGATTGTGTTCCTCGATTGTATGGGCGGCCGTTGGGACTGTAGGTAGACTATATTTACTCATGTTTTTACTTAGAGCTTGTCTTGGCACCCGGTTCTTGAAAGATTAGTGATGGGTAGCATGTTGAGGCTTTGGTTGTGGGATATTTTATTATTGAGAGGGCTTTAGAGTCCTATCTTATTGAGGCACTTTTGTGTGGCCTTCTGAGCAGAGTGTGAGACTCTGGTTCTATTCTTGTGGGAAGCTGAGTGGTATCTCTCGGTCATTGTGGCCTAGTTATTTCATCCTAGGGTTGTACTTGTGAGGTGATTCCCTGGTTATGATATCATATGATTGGATTGGTGTTATGATTTCCTGATACTGGTTGATTCCATTTTGAGTATGTTAGACTGCTCTCCATCTTTTCCTTCCACTTGAGGTTACCGGTATACCGCCATTTTCTTAACTCTCTCTCTACTTACTTATATTATTGTGCAAGGACTCCAGGTGTGTTCTCCTTTCCTTCACCTGTGATTCTAAGTAATTGTATCTATGTGCTAGCATGTGTTACTTGAAGTTCTTGGTTATGTATGATCTGTGCTAGCTCCTTGTGCCTTGCTTATTGCCTCAGTGACTGCTTTCTTGCTATCTGTTACTTACTGCTTTTATATCTTATATGCACTCAGTCGGACGATGATACCTACTGAGTACCCGTGGTTTTGGTGCTCATACTACACTTCTGCACTTTTTTGTGCAGATATTAGCTGAGCTTTCGCCGTTGATCACGTTGGAGACTCGTGCAGCTTTTGGATCTTTGAGACTAGGGTGAGCGCCTGACGGTCGGGGCTTGTCTACCTCTCATCTGTTGTACTGTTTCTCCTTGTACTTTCGGAGGCAATTTATGTTATATTTTGTTACTTCTAGCATTTGTATTCTATTAGAAGCTTCTGTACTGTCGATACGAAGTCTTGGGGTTGGTGTAGTTTCCTTTATGTATTTATATTCGAGTTTTGCTTTCGCTTATTTCTGCTTGCTGGTGCGTTTTGGTTAGGCAGTAGACCATTACTAATCGTTCTGGGCTACGAGAATTGGTTCGCCTACTGGGGATTGTAGGTGCCATCATGACTTGAGAAATCGGGTCTTGACAACATTACGGATAAACAATCTGCCACATTAATTATAGCAGGATTTATAGGAAGATTAAAATATTCGTGGGATAATTACCTCACCAAAAGTAATAAACAAAGTGTATTAAATGCTACAACTATTACTCATGTTATTAAGACTGAACCCAAAGGAAAAACTTCTAAAAATCAAATGTCAGAAGACGTCATCGCTACCTTAATTTATAGCATAGCCAAATATTTTATAGGATAACCCAAAGTAATCTAGCTAATAGCCCCGTATATTTTAATTGTTATCCCAACTTCTCTATAGATATTAATGATCAGAATGTTATGGATACATTAACATTAAATGTTAAAACAAAAAACATGAATAGTAAAGTAAATACTAGAGAAATAGCCATAATATATAGTGTAGATTATGGACTAATGAATACTACCTTAGCCTCTAAGGCTAAAATAGTAAGCAATAAAGGAGTTACCATGCTTATGGAAGCCAATCATAATCATCATAAAACCTTTGTCCCAAAAATGATAAAATGAGATGACGTATTAATACAAGATAATTGGCACTTTGACTCCATAATGGAGCCAGATATTGAAGAGGAAAATTCAAGCACTGAGCAGGTAGTTCAATTTTCGGATGGATCTATAGATTTAAAAGTTTTAAGATCCCAATTTTTTAGTCATGCTACTTCTAGTAAAATAATGTCTTTTCCAAGATCCTCATTTTCGACAACCCAAGAAGAAAAGGAGGTAACTCTTCAAGACATAGAGAAAAAAATAAAAAAGAGTAGATTTTTCAAAAATAATTCTAAAGAGAATCGTATGTCCAAAAATATTCATTAAAGGAAAGGATATCCTTTAGAAAAAATTGGCACATCGATATAAAAATAATAAGATGTAATATTGAATTTTTTAAATAGTTTGAGTATACTGAAAAATTAGATGACCAAAAAGAATCATTAAATATGATTGTCAATAAATGGTATACCAAAACTAAGGTGGTTGAATCTATAATTTACCCATTAGAAAAAAATAGTTTACTCATAGATGGTAGAGTTGTTAATGCTACACCCTTTAAACTTGATATATTAGATGCTAAAGGTGACCCTACAAATAAAGATATAAATCGGATATTTCAGCAAAATAATTATACAAATCAACTACTATATGTGGTCTCCAATCAAACCCTTAAGGCTGATAATAAATCAACTTTTAAAGATAAACCAAGTTCTTCATATAATGATAAGGATAAGAAGTTAGAAACTCATCCAACATTTAAAATTACCAGAATTTTCAAAAGATAAATTCTCAAAATTTCAGAAAAAGTTTGAAATCCCATATGGTCTTATAGAAAAAATTAACGGAAGATTAAAAGACAATTTAAAATTCAAAGATGATAAGGTCATAAGAACCATATCTGAAAAAACTGATAGTGATATTAACAAGTTAAGTTCTAGATATTCTAATAAAAATAACTATTATAAGAAATCAACTTTTCCGGATATGCAGTATGAAGAAAATGAATTTTTATCTCATACTTCACATTCTGGAAATGAAATTGTTGAATAAAATATTGATGAACTCGCGGAAAATCAAATATATAATAAACTGCATGAAATGGGAATGACCATTGTGGCATATAGAATGAAAAATATTACGGATAAATAAGCTGCCATATTAATTATAGCAGGATTTACATGAATATTAAAATATTGGTGGGATAATTACCTAACCGAAGATAATAAACATCGTGTGTTAAATACTACTACTATTATTCAAGTTATTAAGACTGAACCTACAGGGCAAACTTCTGAAAATCAAATCTCAGAAGACGCCATCGCTACTTTAATTTATAGCATAGCCAAATATTTTATAGGAGAACTCCAACTTTTTCAAGATAGGAGTCTAGATGGTATAAAGATGTCTTTCACAATAAAGTCATGGTTAGAGAAGACTGTAATCATGATTATTAGAAAGAAAATTCATAAGTGATTTACCAGCATTATTTGCTGAAAAGTTAGGATAAAATTAAAAGATAGGTTCGAGGGTAAAATTTCTTATAGTCAATTAACTTATGGTAACCTTATAAGTTTTACAAATATCACTAGACTTGAATTATGGACAGACATGAAATTGAAAAATCAACTAAAAAGGGACAGTAAAATATCACGAAGCGAGCTAGGGAGTTTTTCTCAGGACTTGGATATGTTAAATTATCCGCCCCTTCAAAAGAAGCATCCACGAAAATCAAAAGAAGACATAAGTATTATAAGAATAAATCTGAAAAACTCCATTATTACAAAAGAAGATTTAAAAAGTATAAAACCACTAAAGGTGGCACTAAATCTTATAAAAATAATACTGGTAAATGCTGAAACTGTGAAAAATTTGGTCACTGAGCCAGAGATTGTCGAGTAAATATTAACAGAAAAAATAAAATAAAAATTTTAGAACTTGAGCAAGAAGTCAAGAATAAATTATATTCTATTCTTGAGAAAAATGAAAATAGTTCTTCCTCTTGGGAGAGCCTTAGTGACGAATATCAACGTAATATCACATATAGTTCTGAGAGCAGTGAGTCAAATAATCACTGTGAATGAAGCAACGCAATTTGCACTTGTGATAGCCGCTCTATAAATGTCATTACTAATAGTAACAAGGAGATTTTCTTTGAGATGATTGACCATATTGATGATCATGATCTTAAAAGAAAATATTTAATAGAATTATAAGATAGAGTTCTTAATCAAAAACCGGATAAAGAAACTATTGAACCCTTTAATATGAAAAATATATTAAGCAAATTTAAAGAACAAAGGTCTGACACAACACTACAAGATCTTCAGACTGAATTATTACACATAAAAAGGGAAGTTAAGGAGGTTAAGAAAAGACTTGAAAAACTAGAAACAAAATCACTTACCGATAAAATTATAAAAGATTTGAAGCCTAAGCAAGAACTAGTATCATACGAGCCTGGAGAAACGTCAAAATTAGGAAAAGATGAGGATGAAGAAATAGAGTCCCTAGAAGGAACTCTAGAAACCAAATCAGGAATTAAAACAATTGTAATAGTTAAAGCCCAGAGTTACCATATACCTATTACATTAGTTATAAATAAAAATTATACTATTCATAAAATTGCATTATTAGATATAGGTGCAGATCAAAACTACATAATTGAAGGAATAATTCCTACTAAATACCTCAAAACAATACGACCCGATTGTTCTCTGCAACAAGAGAAAGACTCAAGATAAATTATAAACTCCACAGGGCACACATATGCAATAATGAATTTTTTTTAATAAATTTGTAATAACCAAGGATATAAATAAAGAAATAATATTAGGTATCCCTTTTATAACTAAAATAAAAGCATACGTCGCCGCGTTAGATGGCTTCCCCACCACGGCGTTAGGAAAATAAATTATTTTCCCTTATCTAAATAGTATGTCAAAAGATGAAAGTTACTTTGTAAAAGATAAAACTATCTTCAGAATAAATTTACTTTCACAACAAATAAACTTTTGAAAAATAAAATAAAAATTAAGAGAATTGAATCATCTTTAAAAACCCCGAAAGTGGAAGCCAAAGTTAAAAGCCTCCAAGATATCATCGAACAAGAAGTTCGTTCAGACTTTCCTAATGCCTTTTGGGAAAGGAAAAGACATATTGTTGAATTATCATATATCGAGGGATTTGACGAAAGAGTCATCTCCACTAAGGAAAGACCTATCCAAATGAACCATGAGTAAATGGAATATTGTTAAAAGGAAATCAATAATTTACTTGATAAAAATATTATTAGACCTTCCAAGTCATCTTGGAGTTGCTCAACATTTTATGTCAACAATAGCATATAAAAGAAAAGAGGAGCCCCGAGATTGGTCATAAATTATAAGCCTCATAATAAGGTCTTAAAATGGATTAGATATCCGATACCCAATAAAAGAGATCTTCTTAAAAGAACCTATAATCTAATGTTTATATTAAATTCGATATGAAATCAAGATTTTGGCAGATACAAATAGCCAAAAAAGATAAATATAAAACAGTCTTTAATGTACCTTTTAGACAATATGAATGGAATGTAATGCCATTCGGATTAAGGAATGTACCATCTGAATTTCAAAATATTATGAATAATATATTTAATCAATATAGTCATATTTCTATAGTTTATATAGATGATGTTTTAATATATTCAGAAGATATTGATCAACACTTTAAACATATTAAAACCTTTTTAAAAATTATTAAACAAAATATATTAGTAGTAAGTGCTAAAAAGATTAAGTTATTTCAAATCGCTATTAGATTTCTTGGTCATGACTTATATCAAGGAACGTATAAACCCAATTGTATAGCCATAGAGTTCTCATCTAAATTTCCAGATGAATGAATTGATAAAACACAGCTCCAACGATTTCTAGGAAGTCTCATCTATGTTGCAGATTTTATTCTAAATAATAGGCAGATTTGTAAGCCTTTTTATCATCATCTTAAGAAGGATCCAGTCCCATATGGATTAGAACAGGCTAAGAAAGTCAAAAAGGTCAAATCAATTAGTTCAGAAACTTCCGTTTCTGGGAATACCACATCCAGAGGCATTCATGATTGTAGAAACTGATGCCTCAGACGTAGGATACATAGGCATCCTTAAAGAAAGAGTTTCTCTAGAAACCCCCGAACAATTAGTAAGATTCACTTCAGGTCTATGGAATAATGCCCAAAAATATTATAGTACCATTAAAAAGGAAATTTTGACTATAGTACTATGTATTACCAAATTTCAAGATGATTAAATAAAAAAGAATTTTTATTAAAAGTAGACTGCAAAGCAGCCAAAGATGTCTCACAAAAGGATGTTAAAAATTTAGTTTCTAAATAAATATTTGCTAGATGACAAGCTTTATTATCCAGTTTTGATTTTCAAATAGATTTTATAACAGGGGAAAATAATTCTGCCTCTGATTTTTTAACAAGAGAATTTTTACAGTAAAAATATGAGACTTGGAACCCCAGGAATAAGACCTCTGAGGCCCCCATTCCTAGCTTTCAAACCTGAAGAAAAAATGAAAAGACCTTTTAAAGAAGAGGATAAACCAAAATCAGAGAATAGATGTTCAGTTCTAGCAGAATTTCTACATCTGCCTAAAGCTACCATTCCTTCACCGTTAAAAGAAACTATAACCAGTTTAACCAAATTACAATCTCTTAAAATAGTTTGCAGGGAAGATTCCTCCTCAACAGGTGTCACGACCCGATTTCTCGGTCATGATGGCACCTACAACCCCCCGTAGGCAAATCAATCCTCGTAGCCCAGAACAGTTAGTAATGGGCGACCTTCTAACTGTTTAAGCGGAAGAACAAATAAATAAGCAGAAGCAAGGGAACAATATTAATAAATTGGATAACATGAGTAATATAAATATAAAGCGGAAGCTAAACCAAACCCAAAACCTTGTATCATAGTGTATAGAAGCCTGAACTACATAAGGAGTACAAGGGTCCAAAAGAAATATATATACACAAGCTGTGTCCGAGTAGTAACCGAGTGCAAAATATACAAAAGGTAAACTAAAGTCAAGCTCTAAACGCCAAGAGCTCACCCTCAGCCTGGATGATCCAAAAACAGCACCCCGCATGAGTCTGCAGCACTCTAACGACGATGGCCCACACTAGGATCTGCACCAGAATATGCAGAGTGTAGACTGACCACCAAATGCGAAGCATAAGGTACCTAGTAGGTATCATAGGCCATCTGGGCACATATAAAGTAAAAGAGAAATAGCAGACAGAATAGAAGTAAACAGTCACAGAAATCAACGAAAAGGTACACAAGAACTATCCCAGAGGGAAGACAACAGAAAGCAACATACAAGGCTAGCAAGTAGAATATATACACAATAGGCACGGGTGAAAGTACGAATGAAGCACCTGGGATCCTTGCCAAAATTAGTGTATATGCATCAGTTCTAAAAATGGACGGTATACCGGTAACCTCAAGTATAAAGTATGGAATAGAATAATAAAGGTAGACATGCTCGGGAAATAAAATCAATAACCAAGCTAATCATGACAATCTCAATCCAGAACTAACAACCTTGCGGTAACCAATCTCATACTTATAACTGTAAAAGAGTAACAAGAGTCTACCTACTGTCCCCTGGCCGCCCATACAATCGGGAAACACAAACAAGTGAAAATAAACCCTCCGGCATCCCATACTACCGGAGCGTACAATCAGAAAGCAGCAAACAAGGGTGGAACCTCAATCAATGAATGACATGATACATGATAACCTCTGGGTGAAATAGAACTCTGTATGTACCTCATCTGATGCCGATCGGGCCCAACATATAGGTTCTATGGAAGGACACAGCCCGTATACCTCTACTCCATCGTATACCCTCCCCTTGGAACACATAGCCCAAGGCCTCAGGCCCGGAGCGAAAAGGTCCATGGAGGTCCCAGACCCCATACTAAGACTTAGAATCAAAATATGCCCTCCAAAATTGAGTCCGGGTTCAAGCCAGTGGCTAAGTCTCAAATATGCATGCCTAGACCCTGTCTAGGACTAAAGCAGTGAAACGATGCCTCAAAAACCCCTCCAAGGGCTCTCGGGCATAACTGGGTCTAAAATAGTAGTAAAATATCTCAGATGACCGGGTCTAAAGTCATTTCAAATCCGTAAGAAAACTCAGCTAGCACTCCGACCCGATCGAGTCTAGAAATATTAGTAAGATCATGATAAAAACCATATTTTTAATATCTCTTTTTGCCCAAGAAGATCCACGTATCAAGTCAAATCATTTCCAAATCCAATTTCATTGAAAATGGGCCCCCGGGGCTATGCAAGTTTAAGGAAATAGTCTCAGTAGTCCCGAAGCCCATACCGTAGTAAAATGTGGGAAAATATCTTTGTATGCATGGGAATGATATGATCAACACACAATAGTCACCCAGCAGCTCACAACAACTTATTGGCTCTGCACAGGCTCCCGAAGCTACACAACAAATATAACCAACCTAGAAGGATAATTCTATGCCCGGGACTCACGGACATTCCCAATGATCCCACCGTCTATGTTCCAGAGTCAACAAGGCCTCACAGGACTACAAGGGTAATAATATCAAAAAATAAGAGTACTACACACAACGAAAGAAAGAAATGGGACGGATCATGGAAAAGCGGTCAAGGTCTGTGGTACTAACCTAATAACCCAACCCAAGGATGCCAACTAGTACAATTTTACCCGATATATGCTAAGTCTAGGAGTTTATACCATAACCTACTTGTCATCCAACGACAAGCTGCGGGAATGATGATACTCGAGGCCGAGCTGCTGTGAGAAGCTCTAAACGAGAATCAAACCATTAAATTCATGAATAAAATGTTAAAATGAGTCTAATGATACCCATATCACCATAGTAATAGCCGAGCCGAAATTTAGGTTGTCGGTGGGCCCATGGGCCTCGCAAACCGAGACCACAAATGAAAAGGAGAACGATGATCACCACCCTCCAAGGGGTGCATGCTAGGATTTTAGAGGGAAAATGGCCAAGGGAATGGCTCAAACCATCCAACCATCATAAGGAGCAATTTAGGATTCAAGAAGAGGTAATTTGACGGATTAAAGCGGTTAAAACTTACCAATTATAATGGAGGAACGATTGGGACCATGGAATTTAGCACCCAAAACCCACAATTGATCAAAGACCAACCTGGAACAAGTTTAGAGAAGTAACAATGGAGGCTTTTGAGTTTTTGAGTGAAAGAGACGAAGTTGGGAGCTTATATATTGTTCAGGGGTCTTCGTTGCGATCGTGAAGGGACCCCTCGCAGTCGTGAGGACCACCGCTGGCTAGACCACTGCGATCACAAAGGCTATCCACCCGGTTGCGAAGAATAGGAGCCCAGGCACTTCATCACAGTCGCAAAGGCTGGGCTCGCGGTCGCAATTGAGGCTGATGCCTGCACCTGCAACTGGAAAAGTCTGCACCTTTTGAAAACTTGACGGGACATTCCAGGCATAATCAGAAATCAATATTCAAAAACCAATAATGCTAATAGAGTGGAAACAATTTTCCAGACCCAACGGAATTGACGAAATTTCCATACGAGTTCATTTTGGAGAAATGTTGACCCGAGTTAACACTAATGAATAGGAACTCAAAGGCTCGAAATGAGTTTGGCTCACTCAAAACCTGAACCAAACACCTTCCTAACCCAAACTCAACATTCCAAAGCTGATGGAATCATCAGATTTTGAATCTGACACTCCGATAATTGAAAGTCACCCAAAGTTACACTTTCAACTCCAAATGGCCTAAAAACTGAGAAAACAAAACAAAACCACATAAGAAGTTCTTAGGCCTCAACTAAAGGTCCAACTATACCCAACTCAACACTTCAGAGCTAACGGAATTGTCAGAATTCAATTCCAAGCATGTTAGCTAAGAATTTTGACTAAAGTCAATGATATTCTAAGTTAGAGCTCTAAAATAGGAAAAAACGCAAAAAAACTAAACGAACAACCAGAGCACCAAACTACCAGTCCCAACAAGTCATAAATGACTTGGGGCCACTACAGTAAATCTCAAACAGTACAATGAATGCGTAAATGCAAAGATAACCGAAAGGGTAATCACAATAGGCAATAAAGGTATCACTATCCTGTAATGACCCTTCTGGTTATTTATGCATTTTTTCCCTTTTGTATTGTTAAAGCTTGTTTGTAGTTTCCCTAAGTCATTTATGGCTTGCTGGGACTAGTAGTTCAGTGCCCGGGCCATTTGTTTGGTCTTTATGGCCGTTTCTCCGTTTTAGAGCTTTAACTTTGGAAATCTTGACTTCAGTCAACATTCGTAGCTATTGTGCTCGAAATCAAATTCTGATAGTTTCCTTAGCTCCAGAGCATGGACTTTGGTCTGGTAGGACCTTTGGTCGGGATTTGAGAGCTATTAAGCTTGGAATTCTCTCTCGTTCTGTGTTTTCAAGCCAGTTGAGCTTGTTTGGTTGACTTTGGTCAATATTTGGAGAAGACAGCCTCAAATGAAAATTCCGGCAGCGCTGCTAGCTCTAGAATGTCGAGTTTAGGCTAGAGGTACCATTGGTTCAGGTCTCGAGGATTTCAGACTTGATTTTAGCCTTTGGGTTCTATTTTGGGAGTTGTTGGCCTAAAGGTTAATTTTGGGCGCGGGGCCCACTTTTCGTTAAATCGAACTCCGATGGTTTTTTGTTGATTCCATTGGATTTAGAACTCTATTTTAGTTGAATAGCTCAGGTTGTTTGTATTCACGGGACCCCAAATGCATATCCGAGGGTCCATCAGAGTTAAAATCCTTGTTGGTGGGCTGTTAGCAGATAGTTGTTGTCATAGCACCAGCTTTCCCTTTGCCTATGCGTTGGCATGGACGCCTATTCTTAGGGAAAAGCTAGCCGCCTATCGGGATGGACTTTGCCTACGCATGTGGCTGGCCGCCTATGCACAGGGCAATGGCCAGCTACCCCATTTTGTGCATCACCTACGCATGTGGCTGGCCTCCTTCGCACAGGGCAATGCCAACTGCCCCAAAATTATTCCTTCTCCTAGGCGGCACCTTGTCCGCGTTCTCATAAGTCAAGGCTGGCAGCTATAAATTTCTTTCTTCTCTCTTTCTTCTTATTTCAAAACCCAATTCTGACTCCACCATTGTTTTAAGCTCTTAAAGATCACCTTGCTCCACTCTGGTCACCACCTTCTTGGGGTGAATTCTCCATTGCGTTGTGAGCTATTTTCCGTCATTAATTCGGTGAGTCTTCTTGTTAAATTCCAATTTTTATTCTTTAAATTCCCTCTTTGTTTCCGTGATGGGTGGGCTATTTTGGAGCCCCATTTGTTATCCATTTCTGCTCAAATTTTGAGCATGTGCTCTCGAGATTGTAAGGAACACATGGGTGTTTTTCATTTCCAATTTCAGGTTATGGGCCTCACGAGCCTGTTTGTGACCCAGATTTTGACTCGGTTATGTTTATAGAATTATGGGTATTGTTGGTTTTGTTTTGACGCATAGATTATTATGTTGATTGTGTTTTGACAAATTGGAGCTTCCCAGAGCAGTTTAAGCTTAGACGATGCCGTACTCGCAGCTAGTCATTGGATGAAAGGTAGGTTATGGCTTTCCCTACCAAGACTATGCGTATATAGGCTATAACTGCATTAATTAGTATCCTTGGGTGGGATGTATTAGGTTGGTAACCCAAACCTTGTCCGTCTCTTTGGTCCATTTATTTCATACTTTGATTGTAGTATTCGTGTAGTCTTATATCTTACCCGTGTGGTCCTGTGTGGCATTGTATTGCTTCTGGAACATATATGGTGGGTTATTTGGAAATGTTCGCGTGTCTCGGACATCATGAACTTACTTTGGGCTGGTTATCTATGTTATAGAGCTGCTTATGCCTGTGTAGGGCCGATAGGAATGTTTGTGAGCCATTTTGGGCTACTCTATTATTTGCGAGCATATCATTCATGAAAAATGATTTTTTGTGCATGTTTTACTACTGTTTTGGCTTCAGGCGTACTACCACTGGTTTTCTAAACTATGCAAGGCCTGGAGGGCCCGTTTTCGATATAAATGATGATAAAACAAGATTTGGTAATGACTGGTGGATTTTCCTTGAGATAAAAGTGGTACTATGTTGATTTTCTCACTAGTTTTCTTACTAATACTCGACTCTGCTATGCCGGAGTGCTAGCCATGTTTTATGATGGTTTTAGACCCGTCTATGCTCCAAGCACCCTCTGAGAGGGTTACTAAGGCTTTGATTACTGATTTAGACCCAAATATACTTTGGGAATCCTTTGAGAGGGTCTTTGAGATTATACTACTGATTTAGCCCCGATTCGATTCAGGGCATGTTTTATGAGACTCTGATTATTAATATATATCCAGTCACACTCTAGACAGTGGTACTTTGAGATTTGCAATTTTAGTATATGGTCTACGAGTAGACCTCCACGGACCTTATCATTCCTGGGAAACTAGCTATGGGCCGATGCGCATGCCAGGAGGAGGGGTGTACGACGGAGTAGAGGTACACATGCAATATCTTTCCATGGGTTCTGCCTCTATTGGGCCTTTGGGGTACCAGAGCGGGAACGTACGGGTTACTATCAGACCAGTTTCATCATATTATCATCATGCATATTGTATTCCGATTCCACCCTTGTTTGTTGTGTGCTTAGTGTATGCTCCAATTGTATGGGCGATCGGAGGGTTTGTTCTTACTTGATTGCATTCCTCAGTTGTATGGGCGTCTATTAGGATTGTAGGTAGATTATATTTCTCCTTTCGTATTATAGAGATTGTTATACCTGCAGTTGTTTGAGCCTTCAAGTACTCCCTTCTTCTTGACTTTCGAGGACGAAAGTCTTTTTAGTAGTGGATGTTGTGATGACGCTTCCGGTCATCTTTGCATTTACACATTCATTGTACTATTAGAGCTTTCCTGTAGCGGCACCAAGTCATTTATGGCTTGCTGGGACCGGTAGTTCGGTGCCCTGACCGTTCGTTTGGTCATTATGGCCGTTTTTGTTGTCTTTATGGCCATTTTCCAATTTTAGAGCTGAGCCATAAGAGCTGAGTATCAAAATCGTGCGATAGTGATTTGTGTTCATACGAGCTTAACCTTCGCTCCCTATAAAAGGCTTGCGAGTCTAAATTTGAGAATTTTATTAACATCGCGCGTAATTGAAAATATTTTATTTAAAAGTTGAATTTGGTAAAAAAATTATTTTTCTAAAAATGTTTTAAATATTTATGAAAATATAATACTTTTGTTACGATATATTTGTGTATGTATTTATTTTATAAGAGTGTTTTAAATTATTAATATTTTAACGGAGATAATAAACTTAGTTATGTTGAGATTTATTATTATAATATAGTAGATTTTATTTGAAATAGTTTTCTATTAGTTATGATATATTCAAAGAGTTATATTTATTTTATCATGAATTTATGCAATACCCAAATATATACGTAATGGGATAAGAATTAATTTGGGGATTCCACCCTATTGCCATGTGGAGGTAGGAGAAGTGAACACCACTTTTTGTTTCAATGTGGTGGCACTCTAATATTTCCAACTTCTCATCTATCTCTTTTTTTTAATTAATTACAATTGGATTATAATAAAGTGAGTCATTCACTTTATTTTTTTGTTATTATACGTTACTGTTGTTGTACACATATGGATTCCATTTTGCTCTCTCATTCATTTTCTACAGCAAGCTAAGACTATTCTTACACTATGTTGCCATGCACGTTAGGAGAAAATTCTGCAGGAAAACCATTTTATGATTATTCTGTCACCGATAAGAAAATCGATTATCTACGTCAAGTTATTTAAGCCTAAATTCATGTCTGATTTCATTTTAAATCTTCTCGGAGTGGTTCGAGCTTGGACATCGTCATTCTAGTAGCTGTCTTCAGGCGATAGGTAGGTTACGGTCTAAACTCCCTAGACTTAGCATATATCGAATAAAATTGTACTAGATGACATCCTTGGGTTGGGTTATTAGGTTGGTACCACAAACCTTGACCGCTTTTCCATGATTCATCCATTTCCTTCCTCCATTTTATGTAGTATTCTTGGTAGTTGATATTATCACCCTTGTGGTCCTGTGAGGACTTGTTGACTCGGGAACATAGAAGGTGGGTTATTGGGATTGTCCGCGAGTCCCAAGCATAGAAATATCCTGCTAGGCTGGTTATTCTTGTTGAGTAGCTTTGGAACCTGTGCAGGGCCGTTAGGTTGATTGTGAGCTGCTGGGCGGCTATTTGTGTTGGTCATTTATTTCCATGCATATAAAGAGGATTTATCTATGTATTACTACAGTTTTGGCTTCGGGCCTACTAGATTAATTTTCTAAATCTTGCTTGGTCCCGGGGGCCCATTTTTGATGGAAATGATTTGGAAATAGTCTGACTTACCTTGTGGATTTTCTTAGGGTAAAAGAAAGTTAAATTATGATTTCTATCACCAGTTTTACTATTAACGCTAGACTCGGTAGGGCCGGGGTGCTAGTTGAGTTTTCTTACCACTTTGAGATGATTTTAGCCTCGGTCGGACCGAGCACCTGGGGTGACTTCCTACTGTTTAGACCCGGTTATGCCCGGGCACCCTTGCAGCGGTTTTTTGAGACATTTTATCCTACTTTAGTCCTGGACAGGGTCTGGGCGTTCATATTCGAGACTGGGTCTCTATCTTAAACTCAGACTTGCTTCCGGATGACATGTTTTGACACTGAGTTTTAGTATGGGGTCCGGGACATCCATGGACCTTGCCACTCCGAGCTTAGGGCTTTGGGCTGCGTATTTCGAAGGGAGGGTATATGGCGGAGTAGAGGTATACGTGCAATGTCCTGTTGGTGATTTAGTGGGTTCTAGCCTATTGATGCTTCGATTATTAGATTTCTTGATCATTGATGGATTAGGGGGGCCCTTATTGTTTCGAGGCACTGTTTATATGGCCTTCTGGGCGGTTTTAAGCTAGGGAGTTCTATCCTCTATTGTGGTTCTGAGTAGTAGCTTTCGGTGCTTTGTGGCGTAGTTTATTTCATCCTAGGCTTGGATTTGGGAGGTGGTTATCGGTTTCTCTTATCTTGAATGGTTTTAAGCATGATTTTGTTAGTATATTTCCTCTAGATTAAATATGTTGGCTTGCTTTCTTTATTTCCCTTTTTACTTGAGGTTACTGGTATACCGCCCTTATCCTTAAACTCTCTTTGTTTATATATTGTTGTGGCAAGGATCCCAGGTGTGTTCTCCTTTCTTTCACCTATGTTTCTGTGTATATATATATTCTGTGGCTAGGATAGTCTATTTGTATTCTTGTTTTCTTCTATACATTCTAGTTTCCTTGTGCTTCCTCTTTGTTTCTGTGACTACTTTCTTGTATTCTGCTAGATTATTGTTTTTATATTTTATATGCGCTTAGTCTGCCTACGATGCCTATTGGGTACCCGTTGCTCAGTAATTGGTGTTTATACTACACTTCTGTATATTTTGGTACAAATATTAGTTTGAGCTTTCACCGTTGATTGCATAGAGACTCGTGCAACTTTTGGATATTCGAGACTAGGGTGAGCGCCTAATGATCGAGGCTTGACCACATCTAATCTTTTGTACTGTTACTCTTTGAAATTTTGAAGATACTTGTATATATTATTTTGTTACTTCTAGCACTTGTATTCTATTAGAAGCCTCTGTACCATCGATACCAAGTCTTAGGGTTGGTGTAGTCTCCTTATGATTGTATATTCGGGTTAATTGCTTCCACGTTGTTCTATCTTTATATTGTACTTCCGCTTATTTCTGCTTATTGTGCATATTGGTTAGGTAGTAGCCCATTACTAACCATTCTGGGCTACGAGAATTGGTTCGCCTACTGGGGGGTTATTGGTGCCATCATGACCTAAGAAATTGGGTCGTGACATACCCAAACCAAGGATAGTTATAAAATGAAAACACCAGAGTCATATGCTCAGACAGTTCTCCCAGCTACCACAAAAAGAAACATAGATAAAATTACCCCAAATAAAAAGCAATTTAAAATAGTAGATTTGCAAGTATTGCCGATCATGGCGCTTGATAAAATATATGAAGGCTTCAGAGTACTAGACCTGTTAAAACCTTGCTATACAAATCAGAATTATGTAGAGAGAAAGGATCCCCTCAAAACCCAAAGATATTATGAGTTTATTTTAACAGATACCAATTCAGTGGAAATCGAGCACAAAATAGAAGATGATAATAATCCAGATAGTATTCAATACTCAAAGTTCACAATTCAAAGAATTTTAAGCCCTTTTGAATGATTCAAGGATTATCTACATACCCCCATTCCCCTATCAGAAGTTCATCGACCATGGTCATATAATTGGTATGATTATAAGGAAACCTGGTACAATTTCATGTATGTTAGGCCCAATACACACTCATGGTTTATGAAATATTTGGAGGATATGAAAAATGCAGTAATCCCCAGATGGTTTTACGAGTGGTGGAGCCAATTTGGAGTAAATCAATAGGTATTGTCAACACATTTTCAGATGAAGTTTGAGAAATTCAAGGTAGAGCAGAATATCTCCACCCTACCAAAAAATGTCAAATTGTTTAAATTCTTTATTGCTAAAAGAATTTCCTATATTATCTATTGGTCCTTCGAAATTCATGAATCTAAAAGGATCAAATATTTGAGTAACACCATTAGAATCAAAGGTTAGATACCAACAATTTGAGATAATACAAGAGCATCAAGTTTTTCGTCATGGAGAGAATCCCACCTATCCAAAGAGGAATTTAAAAGGAAAATCGAAGAAGCTTTATCAAGTCTGAACAAGGATACCGAACCAAAACAAATAATAGAGTTATTAGATAATGCATCCTCGCATACTAGCAAGCCCAGACATGGAGATATGATGGAACCGCAAGGGATAGCTCAATCTTATCTTATCAAATGAAGAGAAGAGCCGGCATTCTCTTTGAGTAAAATAAAAAGCCACTACAAGTCAAGAGGTGTAAGATTTTCACAAAAGGACAAATAGCTATGGAATCTGCATAATAGCATGAAAGGAAAGGATCAAAAGGCAAGGCACAAAAATCAGCAACAAAAAGAGTAAAAAGACAGCAATGGTAAGAGCCAAAGTAACACAAAAATCAGCAACAACACAAAGAGTAAAGAGACAACAACATTAAATGTCAAAGTTCCATTCTCAAGAATGCAATTTCCAACAAGATAAATATGATCTTTCATATCCAAGTAAAATTAAATCTGCCACATGTGGACACATGTTAGATAAATAGTTTTAGTAGTAAATTGAGTCAACACTTTTATATCCATGTAATATGAAGTCTACCACGTGTAAACACATGTTAGATAAATAGTATTAGTAGAAAATTGAGTTAGTACTTTGAGGTCTATTTAAGACCTTTACTTTGTAAGAAGAAGGGCATTCGAAAATTTATGTACTCACTTCCATATTGCCCACTTTTTCTCTCTACGTACTCAACCTTTCCCTCTACTCAATAAATATCTTTTGTATGTAATATCCCTACTGTTATTTTAATTTATTTTCAAAATAACAAACTTTTGTAGTATCTTGTTAGTTTCTTTTGTTTAATTATCTTACTATTCTTATATTTGTTTAATTTTCCTACTGTTGTTTTTCTACTATTCTTTGTTAATATTTTCACAATATATCTATAATATTTTAATATTATAGCTACCATCCATTCTATGAGAGGTCTTAAATAGACCTCAAAGTGTTGGCTCGATTCTCTACTACTACTATTTATATAACATATATCTACTGCTCTATAGGAATCCATCGATATTCCTTTCCTCCACCGATAAAGGTTCATCCCGAGTCACAAGAGCAATCTCTTTTTTTTTCATTATTTTTTCTTTTCGTTATGGTAATGCAATGCAAGAGGTGGAAGACTTAATATTACGTGGATATAGAAGTGTTGACTCAATTTACTACTAATACTATTTATCTAACACGTGTCCACACATGGAAGACTTAATTTTACACGGATATAAAAGATCATATTTATCTTGTTGGAAATTGCATTCTTGAGAATGGAACTTTGGCATTTAATGTTGTTGTCTCTTTACTCTTTGTGTTGTTGCTGATTTTTTTGTCACTTTTACACTTAATGTGCTGTCTTTTTACTCTTTTTGTTGCTGATTTTTTTGCCTCGCCTTTTGATCCTTTCCTTTCATGCTATTGTGAAGATTCCATAGCTATTTGTCCTTTTGTGCAGCTCTTATACCTCTTGACTTGTAGTGCCTTTTATTTTGCTGAAACGACATGCCAACTCTTCTCTTCAGTTGAGGAGATAAGCTTGATCTATCCCTTGCGATTCTATCATATCTCCATTGTTGGGCTCGCTAGTATGCGAGGATGCAATATCTAATAAATCTATTATTTGTTTTTGGTTTGGTATCATTATTCAGACTTGATAAAGCTTCTTCGAGCCTCCTTTTTAATTCCTCTTTGGATAGCTGGGATTCTCTCTGTGATGAAGAACATGATGCTCTTGTATTATCTCAGACTGTTGGTGTCCAACCTTTGATTCTAATAGTACTACTCAAATATTTTATCTTTTTAAATTCATGAATATAGAAGGACCAATAGATAATATAGGAAATTCTTTTAGCAATAAAGTATTTACATAATTTGACATTTTCTGGTAGAGTGGAGATATTCTTCTCTACCTGAAATTTCTCAAACTGCGTCTAAAAATGTGTTGACAATACCTGTTGATTTCCTCCAAATTGGCTACACCACTCATAAAACCATCTGGGGATTACTGCATTTATCATCTCCTCTGAATATTTCACAAACCATGAGTGAGTATTGGGTATAACATACATGAAATTATACCAGGTCGCCTTATAATCATACCAATTATATGTCTGGGGTCGATGAACTTCTGATTGGGAAATGGGGGTATGTAGATGATCCTTGAACCATTCAAAAGGGCTTAAAATTCTTTTAATTTTGAACTTTGAGTATTGAATACTATTTGGATTATTATCATCTTCTAATTTATGCTCCATTTCCACTAAATTGGTATCTGTTAAAATGAACTCATAATATCTTCGGATTTTAAAGGGATCCTCTATCTCCACAAAATTTTGATTTGTATAGCAAGGTTTTAATAGGTCTGATACTCTCAAGCCTTCGTATCTTTTATCAAGCGCCATGATCGGCAATACCTGTAAATTTGTTATTTCAAATTTCTTTTTATTTGGAGTAATTTTCTCTATGTTCCTTTCTGGGGTAGCTGGGAGGATTGCCTGAGCATATGTCTCTTGTGGTTTCATTTTATAACTGTCCCTGGTTTGGATAGTGATACCATTATTTCCTGTTGAGGAGGAATCTTCCTTGAAAACTGTTTTAAGAGGTTGTAATTTGGTTAAACATGTTATAGGCTCTTTTAATAGTGAAGAAATGGTAGCTTTAGGCAGATATGGAAATTCCGCCAGAACTGAATATCTATTCTATGGTTTTGATTTATCCTCTTCTTTAAAAGTTCTTTTTTTTCCAGGATTGAAGGTTGGGAATGAGGGCCTCAAAGGTCTTATTTCTGGGGTTTCAGATCTCATAATTTCCTTGTAAAAATTCTCTTGTTAAAAAATTGGGGAGAGAATTATTTTTCCCTGTTATAAATTCTATTGAAAATAAAAACTGGATAATAAAGCTTGCCATCTGGAAAATATTTGTTTTGAAACTAAATTTTTTAACATGCTTTTGTAAAACATCTTTGGCTGCTTTGCAGTCTACTCTTAATAAAAATTCTTTGTTTATTAAATCATCTTGAAATTTGGTATACATAATACTATAACCAAAATTTCTTTTTTAATGGTACTATAATTTTTTTGGGCACCATTCCATAAACCTTAAGTGAATCTTACTAATTGTTCGGGGGTTTCTAGAGAAACTCTTTGTTTAAGGATGCCTCCATATCCTACATCTGAGGCGTCAGTTTCTATAATCATGAATGCCTCTGGATGGGTATTCCTAGACATGGAAATTTTTGAACTATCAATTTGACCTTTTGGACTGTCTTAGCCTGTTCTAATCCCCATGGGACTGAATCCTTCTTAAGACGCTGATAAATAGACTTACAAATCTGCTTAATATTTGAAATAAAATTTGCAACATAGTTGAGACTTCCTAGAAATCTTTGGTGCTGCGTTTTATCAATTAATTCATCTAGAAATTTGGATGAGAACTCTATGGCTCTACAAATGGGTTTATAGGTTCCTTGATATAAATCATGACCAAGAAATCTAATAGTGGTCTGAAATAACTTAATCATTTTAGCACTTATTACTAATTCATTTTGTTTAACAATTTTTAAAAAGGTTTCAATATGTTTAAAGTGCTGATCAATATCTTATGAATATATTAAAACATCAGCTATATAAACTATAAAAATATGACTATATTGATTAAATATATTGTTCATAATATTTTGAAATTCAGATTGGGCATTCTTTAATCCGAATGGCATTACATTCCATTCATATTGTCCTAAAGGTACATTAAAGGTTGTTTTATATTTATCTTTTTTGGCTATTTGTATCTGCCAAAATCCCGATTTCATATCGAATTTACTATAAATATTAGATTTATAGGTTCTTTTAAGAAGATCTCTTTTATTGGGTATTGAGTATCTAATCCATTTTAAAACCTTATTAAGGGGCTTATAATTTATGACCACTCTTGGGGCTCATGTTTCTTTTTCTGCGCTATTGTTGACATAGAATGCTGAGCAACTCCAATGTGACTTTGAAGTTATAATAATATTTTTATCAAGTAAATCATTGATTTCCTTTTTACAATATTTCATTAACTCATGGTTCATTTGGATAGGTCTTGTCTTAGTGGGGATGACTCTTTCGTCAAATCCCTCGATATATGGTAATTCAACAATATGTCTTTTTCTTTCCCAAAAGGAATTAGGAAAGTCCGAACAAACTTCTTGTTCGATGACATCTTGGAGGCTTTTAACTTTGGCTTCCACTTCCGGGGTTTTTAAAGATGATTCAATCCTCTTAATTTTTATTTCTTCTTTTAAATAGTTTATTTGTTATGAAAGTAAATTTATCCTAAGAATAGTTTTATCTTTTACAAAGTCACTTTCCTCTTTTGACATACTATTTAGATAAGGGAAAATAATTTTTTTCCTAACGCCGTGGTGTGGATGCCATGTAACGCGGTGACATATGTTTTTTTTTGAGTTATAAAAGGGATACCTCATTATTGCATATGTATTCCCTGTGGAGTTTATAATTTATCTTGAGTCTTTCTCCTGTTACAGAGAATGATCATGTAGTACTTTTTTGAGGTATCTAGTAGGAATTATTCCTTCAATTATGCAGTTTTGATCTGCACCTGTATCTAATAATGTAATTTTATGAATAGTATAATTTTTATTTATGACTAATGTAATAGGTATATGGTAACTCTGGGCTTTAACTATTGCAATTATTTTAATTCCTGATTTATTTTCTAGAGTTCCTTCTAGGGACTCTATATCTTCTTCCTCATCTTTTCCTAATTTTGACATTTCTCCAGGCTCATATGACGCTGGTTCTTGCTTAGGCTTCAAATGATTTATAATTTTATTGGTAAGTGATTTTGTTTCTAGTTTGTCAAGTCTTTGCTTAACCTCCTGTAATGACTCTACAAGTTATTTTCCTATTTTTCATGCTTTTTACATGTTATGAGCTTTCCTGCAGTTGCTACAGGTCATTTATGACTTGCCAGGTCTGACGATTCAGTGCCCGGGCCGTTCGTTAGGTCGTTATGACCATTTCCCTATTTTAGAACTTGAACTTAGAAAATCTTTGACTTCGGTCTACTTTCTTGGTAAACGCACTCAGAATCAAATTTCGAAAGTTATGTTGGCTGTGGAATGGGGATTTTGGTTTAGTGGGACCCTTAGTCTGGGTCTGAGTGCTTTTGGTTTGTCATTGTGTTATTTTTTGTATTTTCAAGCGAGTTTGCTGGTAGGGTTGACTTTAGTCAATATTCGGAGAAGACAACCTCGGATGGGAATTTCGTCAGCGCTGTTAACTCCAAAATATTGAGTTTGGGCTAGAGGGACCTTTGGGCTAGGTCCCGAGGCTTCCAGACTTGTTTTGGGGTATTGTGTTCTGGGTTGGTTTTGGGCATGTGTCACGACCCAATTTCTCGGTCTTGATGGCACCTACAACCCCCGGTAGGTGAACCAATCCCCGTAGCCCAGAACAGTTAGTAATGGGCTACTCTCTAACAAATAAGAGAACAAGACGAAGAGAACAGATAAAAGGACTATAAATATATACATATGCGGAAACTAAACCAAACCCCAAGACCTGGTATCATAGTATAGAGCCAAAACTACATACATGGAGTGCAAACGATCCAAATAATATATACAGATGTCTCTGAATGGTAATAGAGTACATGAAGCAAAAGATAAACTAAAGCTAAGCTCCGATCGCCAAGACCTCACCCTCAGTTTGAAGTAATCCCCAACAGATCTCCAAGCACGAATCTCAGCGATCTAACGACGATGGCCCACGCTAGGATCTGCACCCAAAGATGCAGGGGGGTAGGGGTGAGCACCAAATGCGAAGCATAAGGTACCCAGTAGGTATCATAGGCCGACTGGGCACATATAAGATAAAAGTGTAGTAACAGACAAAATAGAAGCAAGCAGTCAACGAATTCAACGAAAGGTACACAGGAACTAGCCCAGAGGGAAATCAACAGAACCATATGTGAGGCTAGTAAGCAGAATATACACACCATAGGCACAGGTGAAAGTAAGAAATACACACCTGGGATCCTTGCAGTAACAGTGTATACATAATAAGTTTACGAAATGGACGGTATACCGGTAACCTCAAGTGTAAGAAGAAGAGAGAAAGAGTAATAATAGGCATGCTCAGAGACCTGAATCAAACTCAACTAATCATATCAATCTCAAATCCAGAAACTAACAGTCTACAAGTAACCAATCTCATACTTATCCATAATAGAGAACAATTCCGTAAGTAAATAGCAAAAGTCTACCTACAGTCCCCTGGCCGGCCATACAACCGAGGAACACAAACAAGTGAAAACAAACCCTCCGGCATCCCATACTACCAGAGCGTACAATCAACAAACAATAAACAAGGGTGGAGCCTAAAACAATGAATGATATGATGCATGAAGATCTCAAGTGAAATGGTATCTCTGTATGTACCTCCTCCGGCGCCGATCCGACCCAGCAGGTAGGTTCCATGGAAGGACACTGCCCGTATACCTCTACTCCACCATATACCTCTCCTCCGGCTTACGCAGCCCGTAGCCCCTGGCCCGGATGGCAAGGTCCATGGAGGTCCCAGACCCCATACTAAAACTCAGTATCAAAACATGTCGTCCGGAAGCAAGTCCGGTATCAAGATAGAGACCCAGTCTCGAATATGCATGCCCAGACCCTGTCCAGGACTAAAGTAGTAGGAAAATATCTCAAAAAAAAAAACCCCTCCAAGGGTGGCCGGGCATAACCGGGTCTAAACAGTAGAAAGTCATCTCAGGTGCTCGGTCCGACCGAGGCTAAAAATCATCTCAAGTAGCAAGAAAACTCAACTAGCACCCCGGCCCTGCCGAGTCTAGCATAGTAGTAAAACTGGTGTTTTAAAACATAATTTTACTTCCTTTTACCCAGGAATATTCACAAGTTAAATCAAACCATTTCCAAATTATTTCCATAAAAAATGGGCCCCCCGGGCCATGCAAGGTTTAGAAAATGGTGCCAGTAGGCCCGAAGCCCAAACCGTAGTAAAACATGTATAAAACCTCTTTATATGCATGAAAATGGTATGATCAAACACAATAGCTGCCCAGCAGCTCACAATCAACCTATCGACCCTGCACAGGCCCACAGCTACTCACCAAGCATAACCAGCCTAGAAGGATAATTCTATGCCTGGGACTCGTGGACATTCCCAAAATCCCACCTTCTATGTTCCAGAGTCAACAAGGCCTCACAGGACCACAAGGGTAAATAAAAAATATCGGCAAATACTACAAACCACGGAGGAACAAAAGTAGGCGGACATGAATAAAGCGGTCGAGGTCTGTGGTACCAACATAATAAACCAACCCAAGGATGCCCATTAATACAATTTTATCCTATATATGCGGAGTCTAGGGAAAAATAAACCGTAACCTACCTGTCGTCCGATGACAAGCTCGAAACTCTCCGAAAAGAAGCTCCAAAATGAAATCAAACTTGAACTCGGGCTTGAATAACTTGACGTCGATAATTGATTTTCTTTCGGAGATTAAATAAAATGTGAAAACATTTTCTTCCCATCAAAACTTTTCAACAATTGTAAGTATATATGTGCATATGCACAAAGAAAACATTTAGTAGTGGTATGCCCATAAGCATACAGGGGCTCATCCACTTTGCTCAAGTCAGCAAAATGTACATATGTATATGTACTGCCAACTTAGTGCATTATGATGCCACCTCTCACCTTTTTCTTGTTGGCCACTTCCTCCACCTCCACGTGGAATGGAGGTGGCAACCAATATATTCACTTCCCAATATATATCTACTCGGGTATTACATAAATTCGTGGTATAATAAATATAATTTTTGAATACACCATAATCATTAGAAAATTATTTCAAACAAAACCTACTATATTATAATAATAAATTTTAACATAACTAAATTTACTATTTCCACTAAAATATTAAAATGTATAAAAACCCTATAAAATAAATACATATACAATTATATCGTATCAAAAATATTTTCCATAAACCTTTAAAATATTTTGAAAAGGTAATAATAATATAATTTTCTTCCACATTCGACTTTTAAATAAAACATTTTCAAATACGCGTGATGTTAATAAAATTCTTAAATTTAAGTTTGCAACTCACCATCGCACGATTTAGATACTAAAGAACTCTCTTGGAACCCTCCCTTATGTTTTCTCACTGTTTCGGAACTGAAATGGCGTTTCAAAACGTGAAGGTGAGGCTTAAATCGAGTTTAACCCGACCCGGTTCGCGACCCGGTTCGCAACCCATTTTCTGCCAGATAGTCCGCGGTAAAACAGTCATAACGTTTTACTCCGAGATCAGTTGGACGTGAGGTTTAGTGCGTTGGAAACTAGACTCATAGAACTTCGATTTGGTATTTCGGGGAACTTCTAACTCTTTATATATTGAGAGAAAAGCCCTGAGACATTTGACCCAAAGTTCAGAAGATTTATCAAAGAAACTTACGATCAAACAAATGGACCCGGCGCCAAAATACCGGTCCCGACAAGCCTTAAATGACTTGGGGCCACTACAAACAAGCTCTAACGGTTCAAGGAAAACGTATACGTGGAAATAACCGGAAGGGTCATTACATCATCCACTACTAAAAAGGACTTTCGTCCTCGAGAGTCAAGGTCAAGAGGGTACCTGAAGGCTCAAACAGCTGCGGATACTGGGCCCGCATATCTCTCTCGGTCTCCCAGGTAGCCTCCTCGACTGGACGGTGTCTCCACTGAATCTTAACAACTTGGATATCTCGAGACCTCAATCTCCTGACATCTCTGGCCAAAATAGCTGCCGGCTCCTCAACAAAGGCTAAATGTCACGACCCGATTTCTCGGTCATGATGGCACCTACAACCCCCGGTAGGTGAACCAATCCCTGTAGCCCAGAACAGTTAGTAATGGGCTACTATCTAACAAATAAGAGAACAAAACGAACAAAATAGATAACAGGTATATAAATATATACATAAGCGGAAACTAAACCAACCCCAAGACCTGGTATCATAGTACAGAGCCAAACTACATACATGGAGTACAAATAAACCAAAACTATATATACAGATGTCTCTGAATGGTAATAGAGTACATGAAGCCAAGATAAACTAAAGCTAAGCTCCGATCGCCAAGAGCTCACCCTCAGCCTGAAGTAGTCTCCAACAGATCTCCAAGCACGAATCACGATGATCTAACGGCGATGGCCCACGCTAGGATCTGCACCCAAAGATGCAGGGGGTAGGGGTGAGCACCAAATGCGAAGCATAAGGTACCCAGCAGGTATCATAGGCCGACTGGGCACATATAAGATAAAAGCGTAGTAATAGACAGAATGGAAGCAAGTAGTCACAGAAATCAACGAAAGATACACAGGAACTAGCCCAGAGGGAAAACAACAGAACCACATGTGAGGCTAGTAAGCAGAATATACACACCATAGGCACAGGTGAAAGTAAGAAATAACGCACCTGGGGTCCTTGCAACAACAGTGTATACAAATAAGTTTACGAAATGGACGGTATACCGGTAACCTCAAGTGTAAGAAGAAGAGAGAAAGAGTAATGATAGGCATGCTCAGAGACATGAATCAAGCCCAACTAATCATATCAATATCACACCCAGCAACTGACAGTCTAGCAGTAACCTATTTCATAAGTAACCATAACAGGGAATAATTCTACAAGTAAATAGAAAGAGTCTACCTACAGTCCCTCGGCCGCCCATACAACCGAGGAACACAAACAAGTGAAAACAAACCCTCCGGCATCCCATACTATCGGAGGTACAATCAGCAAACAACAAACAAGGGTGGTAACGTCGAACCATGAATGATATGATGCATTGAAGATCTTCAAGTGCATAGTAACTCTTGTATGTACCCTCCTCCGGCGCCGAATCCGGTCCCAGCAAGGTAGGTTCCATGGAAGGACTCTGCCCGTATACCTCTACTCCACCGTATACCCCTTCTCCGGCACACGCAGCCCGTAGCCCCTGGCCCGGATGGCAAGGTCCATGGAGGTCCCAGACCCCATACTAAATCTCAGTATCAGAATATGTATCAAGATAGAGACCCAGTCTCGATATCAAGATAGAGACCCAGTCTCGAATATGCATGCCCAGACCCTGTCCAGGACTAAAATAGTAGGAAATATCTCAAAAACCCCTCCAAGGGTGCCCGGCGTAGCCGGGTCTAAACAGTAAAAAGTCATCTCAGGTGCTCGGTCCAACCGAGGCTAAAATCATCTCAAGTAACAAGAAAACTCAACTAGCACCCCGGCCCTGCCGAGTCTAGAGATAATCGTAAAAACTGATGATTTTAAACATAATTTTACTTTCTTGCCCAAAATCTCCACAAGTGAAATCAACCATTTCCAAATCATTTCCATCAAAAACGGGCCCCCCGGGCCATGCAAGGTTTAGAAAACAGTGCCAGTAGGCCCGAAGCCAAAACCACAGTAAAACATGGATAAAACCTCTTTATATGCATGGAAATGGTATGATCACACACAATAGCTGCCCCGCAGCTCACAATCAACCTATCGACCCTGCACAGGCCCACAGCTACTCAGCAAGCATAACCAGCCTAGAAGGATAATTCTATGCCCGGGACTCGCGGACATTCCCAAAATCCCACCTTCTATGTTCCAGAGTCAACAAGGCCTCACAGGACCACAAGGGTAAATAAAATATATCGGCAAATACTACAAACAACGGAGGAACAAAAGTAGGCGGACATGAATAAAGCGGTCGAGGTCTGTGGTACCAACCTAATAAACCAACCCAAGGATGCGCATTAATACAATTTTATTCTATATATGCGGAGTCTAGGGAAAATAAACCGTAACCTACCTGTCGTCCGATGACAAGCTGCTAGAACAACGATGTCCAAGCTCGAACCACTCCGAAAAAATCCAAAACTAAATCAGAATCGGATTCGGATTTGGGACGGAATAATTTGACGTAGATAATTGATGATCAAATATGGTATCAAAGGATTTTATTTTCACGAAATCATTTCAAGGTGCAACATCACGTATAGAAAGTAACAAGCTGTGTAGTCAATTTATAAATAGGTTGCTGAACGTTTATCCCTATTACTAGGGACATTTTCCAACTTTAAAACCACTAGCTCACTAATGCTATAAATGGCAAATGCTGCCACCACTCTTATTAGTTAAGTGGTGTATCCCTACTCCACTTCCACGTGTCAGTGGAAGTGTCACCTCACATGCTTACTTATCACATTACTTATATTTTTGGGTATTGCATAAATTCGTGGTATAATAAATATAATATTTTAAATATACCATAATTAATAGAAAATCATTTCCAACAAAACCCACTATATTATAATAATAATTTTCAACATAATTAAATTTACTATCTCCGTTAAAATATTACGGAGTATAAAAACCTTATAAAATAAATACGTATACACTTATATCGTATCACATATATTTTTCATAAACCTTTAAAATATTTTGAAAAGGAAATAATAATATAATTTTTACCAAATTCAACTTTAAATAACGTATTTTCAAATACACGCACGAGGCTAATAAAATTCTTAAGTTTAGGCTCGTAATTCGCCAACGCACGATTTTGATACTCAAGAATTCTCTCGGGATCCTCCCTTATGTTTTATCACTGTTTCGAAACTGAAATGACATTTTAAAACGTGAAGTCGAGGCTTAAATCGAGTTTAACCCGACCCGGTTTGCGACCCGGTTCGCAACCCATTTTCTGCCAGACAGTCCACGGTAAAACAGTCATAACTCTTTACTCCGAGATCGGTTGGACGTGAGGTTTTGTGCGTTGGAAACAAGACTCGTAGACCTTCGATTTGGTATTTCGTGGGACTTCTAACTCTTTATATATTGAGAGAAAAGCCCTGAGACATTTGACCCAAAGTTCAGAAAATTTGTTAAAGATCTTACGATATCTTTTGTCGATTTGCTTGACTTCAAAACTTATACGTGGAAATGACCGGAAGGGTCATTACATTATCCACTACTAAAAAGGGCTTTCGTCCTCGAAAGTCAAGGTCAAGGGGGTACCTGAAGGCTAAAATAGCTGCGGATACTGATCCCGCATATCTCTCTCGGTCTCCCAGGTAGCCTCCTCGACTGGACGGTGCCTCCACTGAACCTTAACAATCGGGATCTCTCGAGACCTCAATCTCCTGACATCTCTGGTCAAAATAGTTGTCGGCTCCTCAACAAAGGCTAAACCCTCATCCAACTGAACTGAATCCCACTGCAACACATGAGACTTATCTGGGACATACCAACGCAACATCGAAACATGAAATACAGGATGTATGGCTGAAAACATCGGAGGCAAGGCTAGCTGATAGGCAACGCTACCAACCTTCTGCAGAATCTCAAACGGCCCAATGTACCTGGGGCTAAGCTTGCCCTGCCTACCAAATCTCATCATGCCCTTCATGGGCGATACACGGAGAAACACCAGGTCACCGACACTAAACTCCAGGGCACGAAGCCTACGATCAGCATAACTCTTCTGCCTGCTCTGAGCTGGCCGAAGTCTGTCCTGAATCACTCGGACTCGGTCTAAGGAATCTCGAAGCAAATATGTGCTCTGTGGCCCAGCACTAAAACCATCAAACCAACCTACCGGTGATCTGCAACGCCTGCCATACAAAGCCTCAAAAGGTGCCATGCCGATACTCGAATGGAAGCTGTTATTATAAGCAAACTCTCCCAAGGGAACAAACTGATCCAAAGAAACCTCCAAAGTCAAAATACAGGCCGAAGCATGTCCACCAGGACCTGAATGGTCCTCTCGGACTGGCCATCTGTCTGAGGGTGGAAAGCAGGCGGTACTAAGATGAACCTCTGTACCCAAATCTCGCTGAATAGCCCTCCAGAACTGAGATGTGAACTGGGTGCCGCGGTCTGAAATGATAGAAACTGGGACCCCATGTAAACGAACAATCTCACGAAGGTAGATCTGAGCTAACCTCTCTGCGCCATAAGAAGTCTGAACTGGCAAGAAATGTGCTGACTTAGTCAGCCTATCAACAATCACCCATATGGAATCAAACCCATGAGAAGTACGAGGCAAACCAACAACGAAGTCCATAGTAATCCCTTCCCACTTCCACTCAGGAATGGGAAGTCGCTGCATCAAACCACCAGGTCTCATGTGCTCGAACTTAACCTGCTGACAGTTCAAGCACCGAGATACGAAATCCTCTATATCATGCTTCATACCACTCCACCAGTAAAGTTGCCTCAAGTCTCTATACATCTTCGCTGTGCCAGGGTGAATGGAGTATCTAGTACAATGTGCCTCACGAAGTATCAACTGAATCAAATCACTAATCCTCGGAACACAAAGGCGGCTATCAAACCTCAGAACCCCATCTGAATCTAGAGTAGCCCGACTGGTCTCACCCTGAACAATCCGATCACGAAGGTCACACAACTGCTGATCCTCAAACTGACGGCTCTGAATCTGATCAATCAAAGTAGAACGAACCTCAACACTGGCGAGAACTCTGCTAGGATCCGACAAGTCAAGCCTAACCAGACGGTTAGCCAAGGACTGAATGTCCAAGGCCAACGGCCGCTCTGAAACTGAAAGAGAAGCTAGGCTACCCATACTTACTGTCTTCCGACTCAAGGCATCCGCTACCACGTTTGCCTTGCCCGGATGATACAGAATAGTGAAGTCATAGTCCTTCAGTAACTCGACCCATCTCCTCTGTCTCGAGTTCAACTCCCGCTGACTCGTGATATACTGAAGGCTACGGTGATCGGTGAAGATATCACAGTGAACTCCATATAGGTAATGCCTCCAGATCTTGAGCGCGAAAACTACCGCCGCCAACTCTAAGTCATGAGTGGGGTAGTTGCGCTCGTGAACCTTCAGCTGCCTCGACGCATATGCTATTACTCGACCCTGCTGCATCAACACACAACCAAGACCAACCCCAGAAGCATCACAATACAAGGAGAAGCTCTGACCCTCAACCGGCAAAGTCAAAACTGGAGCTGAAGTCAATAAGGCCTTAAGCCTCTGGAAGCTATCCTCACCCTGATCCGACCACTGAAATGGGACATCCTTCCTAGTCAGCATAGTCAAGGGTGCTGCTATGGAAGAAAATCCCTCAACGAACCGTCTGTAGTAACCTGCTAACCCAATAAAGCTGCGAACCTCGGTAACAGTAGTAGGTCTAGGCCACTCACAAACCGCTGAAATCTTTCCCGGATCAACCCTAATCCCATCCTTAGACACCACGTGCCCTAGGAATGCAACTGACTCTAGCCAAAACTCGCACTTTGAGAACTTGGCATAAAGCCGATGATCTCTCAAAGTCTGGAGTATAACCCGCAAGTGCTGCTCATGCTCATCTCTACTACGCGAGTATACCAAGATGTCGTCTATAAAAACTATCACAAATGAGTCCAAATACGGGCCAAGAACCCTGTGCATCAAGTTCATAAAGGCTGCGGGGGCATTAGTCAACCCAAAAGACATCACCAGGAACTCATAATGGCCATAACGTGTCCTGAATACTGTCTTAGGGATGTCCTCCGCCCTAATCCTAAACTGGTGGTAGCCAGACCTCAGATCAATCTTCGAAAACATGACTGAACCCTGAAGCTGGTCGAACGAATCATCAATCCTCGGCAACGGATACCTATTCTTCACTGTCACCCTATTCAGCTGTCGATAATCAATACACATGCGCATCGACCCATCCTTCTTCTTCACGAAGAGAACAGGAGCGCCCCAAGGCGACACACTAGGTCTAATAAACCCCTTAGCTAACAGATCCTGGAGCTGCTCCTTAAACTCCCTCAACTCAGCAGGAGCCATACGGTAAGGAGGAATAGAAATGGGCCTAGTGCCCGGCTCTAGCTCGATAACAAAATCAATATCTCTCTCAGGTGGAAGGCCTGGCAGGTCGGTAGGAAATACATCGAGGAAGTCTCTAACCACAGGAACAGACTCAGGAGAAGTGGGGTCAGCACTAACATCTCGGACATATGCTAGATAAGCTAAACACCCACGGGCAATCAACTTTCTAGCTCGAAGACAAGAGATGATCCAGATGGTGCATGGCTAACAGAACCCTGCCACCCACACAACCGGGGATACACCGGGCACAACTATGGTAATGGTCTTGGCATAACAATCCAAATCCACACGGTGAGGGGATAACCAGTCCATGCCCAGTATCACATCAAAATCTAGCATATCAAGAATCATCAAATCACCCCAAGTCTCTGAATCACCAATAGATAACATACAAGATCTCACAATCCGATCCACTACTAAAGAATTTCCTACTGGGGTCGAAACAGAAACAGGAACAGATAATGGCTCACTAGCCAACCCCAAACAAGGCACAAAGTAGGCAGATACATATGAACAAGTGGATTCAGGATCAAATAAAGCCATAGCAGACTGATGGCACACAAAAATCGTACCTGTAATCACAGCATCTGAGGCCTCTGCCTCTGGTCTCCTAGGGACCGCGTAAAACTGACGACGACCTCCACTTGCCCGACTGCCATCCCTACCACCTGCTGCACCGCGTGGTGCACCACCTCTAATCTGACGACCACCCCCTCTAGCCGGGGGCTGAACTACCCGTAAGGGCTCGGCTAACTGAACTGTACCCTGCTGAGTTCAATCTCTGGCAAAGTGACCTATCGCACCACAAGTAAAACAAGCCCCTGATGGCCTACTCAGTCGAGATGAACCAGCAGATCCCGTATGACCACCACGGCCTGATGCCCTAGAAACTATACCCCTCGAAGACTGGCCGCTATAGCCCTGATGGCTGCCCTGACCCTGCTCGAACTGGTACTACCGAAAGTCTGAAGGGAAGCCTGGACCGGTCGGCTGGACTGACCCTGGTACTGCTGTGGCTGATAACTCTGGCTCCACTGGCCAGAACCTCTACCACCATATCTGGAACCACTGTAGACACCCTGATGCCGAGGCCTCTTATCTCTGAACCCCTGATCATGTCGCTGTAAGTCCTCCACGGTGCGCGCATAATCTACAATAGCCTGGAATGACCGGCCACTGGCAATCAATATCTCAGCTGGCTGCCTGATCTCTGGCCTCAAACTCCATACAAATCTGCGAATCCTATCAGGCTCGGTAGGAATGATCATAGCTCTGAACGGTGCTAGCTGATGAAAACGGGTCTCATACTCCGAGATAGTCGTAGACCCCTGTACAAGGTGAGTAAACTGCTCCCTGCGACGCTCCCGATCACTCTGGGGTAGGAACTTGGCCATAAAGGCCTCGTAAAACTCAGACCAGGTCAAAGGAGGTGACGACGGTGGTCTACAAGCAACCTGGGCCCTCCACCATAACTTCGCTGGGCCCTCCAATTGATAGGTAGTATAACCAACCCCGTGAGTCTCCAACAAACCCTGATGATGCAACATCTCCTCACAGGTAATAATAAAGTCATGTGGATCCTGTCCAGGAGTACCCGCAAACCTCGGAGGTGCTAACCTCAAAAACCTACCCAACGCCTTCTGCTCTGACTCTGTCATAGCTGGGCGAGGAGCAAGAGGCTGTGCAACAGATGGGACCGGAATAACCTCCGCACGGGGAGCCATAGTAGCCGGCTGCGCTCCTAAACTCTGTGCACCCAGGGCTGCCCCCTGAGCGGATGTCTGCGCTACCTCAGAAGGCCGCTCTCCAATCACACCCAAAAGCTGTAATAGTAATCCCCGAATATCTGGAGACAGAGCTGTGGCTGGAGCTGGCACAGAAGTGGGCACTGGAGCAGGTACTGGAGCTGGCGCTGGAACTGGCGCTGGAACTGGCGGTACCTGGGCTTCCCCCTGAACCACATGCTGCTCGGGCTCTATCTCTCCCCTAGCAGCTCTAGCAGGTGCCACTGATGGAGGGCGTCCTCGACCCCTAGCTGGAGTGGGAGGCTCATCCTCGCGTGCTGCCGATGATCTCGTACGAACCATCTGCGGAAGAATGAAGTAGAATAAACGAGATTTCCAGAAACTTCAAGGGTTATACGCACGACACAGAAGCAATGAAAGAGTTGAATTTCCTGAATGCCACTGTAGCCTCCCAAAGATTGAGTACGGACGTCTCCGCCCCGATCCGCAGGACTCTACTAGACATTGGCTCCTATACCAATGACACCGGTGAACCTAAAGCTCTGATACCAAGTTGTCACGACCCAATTTCTCGGTCATGATGGCACCTACAACCCCCGGTAGGTGAACCAATCCCTGTAGCCCAGAACAGTTAGTAATGGGCTACTATCTAACAAATAAGAGAACAAAACAAACAAAATAGATAACAGGTATATAAATATATACATACGCGGAAACTAAACCAACCCCAAGACCTGGTATCATAGTACAGAGCCAAACTACATACATGGAGTACAAATAAACCAAAACTATATATACAGATGTCTCTGAATGGTAATAGAGTACATGAAGCAAAAGATAAACTAAAGCTAAGCCCCGATCGCCAAGAGCTCACCCTCAGCCTGAAGTAGTCTCCAACAGATCTCCAAGCACGAATCACAATGATCTAACGGCGATGGCCCACGCTAGGATCTGCACCCAAAGATGCAGGGGGTAGGGGTGAGCACCAAATGCGAAGCATAAGGTACCCAGTAGTATCATAGGCCGACTGGGCACATATAAGATAAAAGCGTAGTAATAGACAGAATAGAAGCAAGTAGTCACAGAAATCAACGAAAGGTACACAGGAACTAGCCCAGAGGGAAATCAACAGAACCACATGTGAGGCTAGTAAGCAGAATATACACACCATAGGCACAGGTGAAAGTAAGAAATAACGCACCTGGGGTCCTTGCAACAACAGTGTATACAAAATAAGTTTACGAAATGGACGGTATACCGGTAACCTCAAGTGTAAGAAGAAGAGAGAAAGAGTAATGATAGGCATGCTCAGAGACATGAATCAAGCCCAACTAATCATATCAATATCACACCCAGCAACTGACAGTCTAGCAGTAACCTATTTCATAATAACCATAACAGGGAATAATTCTACAAGTAAATAGAAAGAGTCTACCTACAGTCCCTCGGCCGCCCATACAACCGAGGAACACAAACAAGTGAAAACAAACCCTCCGGCATCCCATACTACCGGAGCGTACAATCAGCAAACAACAAACAAGGGTGGAACCTCGAACCATGAATGATATGATGCATGAAGATCTCAAGTGCCATAGTATCTCTGATGTACCTCCTCCGGCGCCGATCCGGCCCAGCAGGTAGGTTCCATGGAAGGACTCTGCCCGTATACCTCTACTCCACCGTATACCCCTCCTCCGGCACACGCAGCCCGTAGCCCCTGGCCCGGATAGCAAGGTCCATGGAGGTCCCAGACCCCATACTAAAACTCAGTATCAGAACATGTATCAAGATAGAGACCCAGTCTCGATATCAAGATAGAGACCCAGTCTCGAATATGCATGCCCAGACCCTGTCCAGGACTAAAATAGTAGGAAAATATCTCAAAAACCCCTCCAAGGGTGCCCGGGCGTAGCCGGGTCTAAACAGTAAAAAGTCATCTCAGGTGCTCGGTCCAACCGAGGCTAAACATCATCTCAAGTAACAAGAAAACTCAACTAGCACCCCGGCCCTGCCGAGTCTAGCGATAATCATAAAACTGATGATTTTAAACATAATTTTACTTTCTTGCCCAAAAATCTTCCACAAGTGAAATCAACCATTTCCAAATCATTTCCATCAAAAATGGGCCCCCCGGGCCATGCAAGGTTTAGAAAACAGTGCCCGTAGGCCCGAAGCCAAAACCACAGTAAAACGATGGATAAAACCTCTTTATATGCATGGAAATGATATGATCACACACAGTAGCTGCCCCGCAGCTCACAATCAACCTATTGACGCTGCACAGGCCCACAACTACTCAGCAAGCATAACCAGCCTAGAAGAATAATTCTATGCCCGGGACTCGCGGACATTCCCAAAATCCCACTTTCTATGTTCCAGAGTCAACAAGGCCTCACAGGACCACAAGGGTAAATAAATAAAATATATCGACAAATACTACAAACAACGGAGGAACAAAAGTAGGCGGATATGAATACAAAGGGTCGAGGTCTGTGGTACCATACCTAATAACAACCCAAGGATGCCCATTATACAATTTTAATTCTAATATATGGCGGAGTCAGGGAAAATAAACCGTAACCTACCTGTCGTCCGACGACAAGCTGCTAGAACAACGATGTCCAAGCTCGAACCACTCCGAGAAAATCCAAAACTAAATCGGAATCGGATTCGAATTTGGGACGGAATAACTTGACGTAGATAATTGATGATCAAATATGGTATCAAAGGATTTTATTTTTACGAAATCATTTCAAGGTGCAACATCACGTATAGAAAGTAACAAGTTGTGAAGTCAATTTATAAATAGGTTGCTGAAAGTTTATCCCTATTACTAGGGACATTTTCCAACTTTAAAACCACTAGCTCACTAATGCTATAAATGGCAAATGCTGCCACCACTCTTATTAGTTAAGTGGTGTATCCCTACTCCACTTCCACGTGTCAGTGGAAGTGTCACCTCACATGCTTACTTATCACATTACTTATATTTTTGGGTATTGCATAAATTCGTGGTATAATAAATATAATATTTTAAATATACCATAATTAATAGAAAATCATTTCCAACAAAACCCACTATATTATAATAATAATTTTCAACATAATTAAATTTACTATCTCCGTTAAAATATTACGGAGTATAAAAACCTTATAAAATAAATACGTATACACTTATATCGTATCACATATATTTTTCATAAACCTTTAAAATATTTTGAAAAGGCAATAATAATATAATTTTTACCAAATTCAACTTTAAATAACGTATTTTCAAATACACGCACGAGGCTAATAAAATTCTTAAGTTTAGGCTCGTAATTCGCCAACGCACGATTTTGATACTCAAGAATTCTCTCGGGATCCTCCCTTATGTTTTATCACTGTTTCGGAACTGAAATGGCATTTTAAAACGTAAAGTCGAGGCTTAAATCGAGTTTAACCCGACCCGGTTCGCGACCCGGTTCGCAACCCGTTTTCTGCCAGATAGTCCGCGGTAAAATAGTCATAACTCTTTACTCCAAGATCGGTTGGACGTGAGGTTTTGTGCGTTGGAAACTAGACTCGTAGACCATTGATTTGGTATTTCGTGGGACTTCTAACTCTTTATATATTGAGAGAAAAGCCCTGAGACATTTGACCTAAAGTTCAGAAAATTTATTAAAGATCTTACGATATCTTTTGTCGATTTGCTTGACTTCAAAACTTATACGTGGAAATGACCGGAAGGGTCATTTCACTAAACCCTCACCCAACTGAACTGAATCCCACTGCAACACATGAGACTCATCTAGGACATACCGACGCAACATCGAAACATGAAATACAAGATGTATAGATGAAAACATTGGAGGCAAGGCTAGTTGATAGGCAATGCTACCAACCCTCTGAAGAATCTCAAACGGCCCAATGTATCTGGGGCTAAGCTTGCCCCGCCTACCAAATCTCATCACGCCCTTCATGGGCGATACACGGAGAAACACCAATTCACCGACACTAAACTCCAAGGCACGAAGCCTACGATCAGCATAACTCTTCTGCCTGCTCTGAGCTGCCCGAAGTCTGTCCTGAATCACTCAGACTCGGTCTAAGGAATCTCGAAGCAAATCTGTGCTCTGTGGCCCAGCACTAAAACCATCAAACCAACCTACCGGTGATCTGCAACGCCTGCCATACAAAGCCTCAAAAGGTGCCATGCCGATACTCGAATGAAAGCTGTTATTATAAGCAAACTCTGCCAATGGAAAAAACTGATCCCAAGAACCTCCAAAGTCAAGAACACAGGCCCGAAGCATGTCCTCCAGAATCTGAATAGTCCTCTCGGACTGGCCATCTGTCTGGGGTTGGAAAGCGCTACTAAGATGAACCTCTGTACCCAAATCTCGCTGAATAACCCTCCAGAACTGAGATGTGAACTGAGTGCCACGGTCTGAAATGATAGAAGCTGGGACCCCATGCAATCGAACAATCTCACGAAGGTAGATCTGAGCTAACCTCTCTGCGCCATAAGAAGTCTGAACCGACAAGAAATGTGCTGACTTAGTCAGCCTATCAACAATCACCCATATGGAATCAAACCCATGAGAAGTACGAGGAAAACCAACAACGAAGTCCATAGTAATCCTTTTCCACTTCCACTCAGGAATGGGAAGTCGCTGAATCAAACCATCAGGTCTCATGTGCTCGAACTTAACCTGCTGGCATTTGAAGCACCGAGATACAAACTCCGCTATATCCCGCTTCATACCACTCCACTAGTAAAGCTGTCTCAAGTCTCTATACATCTTTGTTGTGCCAGGGTGAATGGAGTATCTAGTACAATGAGCCTCATGAAGTATCAACTGAATCAAATCACTAATCCTCGGAACACAAAGGCGGCTATCAAACCTCAGAACCCCATCTGAATCTAGAGTAGCCCGACTGGTCTCACCCTGAACAACCCGATCACGAAGGTCACACAACTGCTGATCCTCAAACTGACAGCTCTGAATGTGATCAATCAAAGTAGAACAAACCTCGACACTGGCGAGAACTCTGCTAGGATCTGACAAGTCAAGCCTAACCAGACGGTTAGCCAAGGAATGTATGTCCCAGGCCAACGGTCGCTCTGAAACTGAAAGAGAAGCTAGGCTACCCATACTCACTGCCTTCCGGCTCAAGGCATCCGCTACCACGTTTGCCTTGCCCGGATGATATAGAATAGTGAAGTCATAGTCCTTCAGTAACTCGACCCATCTCCTCTGTCTCGAGTTCAACTCTCACTGACTCGTGATATACTGAAGACTACGGTGATCGGTGAAGATCTCACAGTGAAATCCATATAGGGTAATCCCTCCAAGTCTTGATGCGCGGAACTTACCGGCTGCCAACCTCTAAGTCATTGAGTGGGGTAGTTAGCACTCGTGAAACCTTCTGCATGCCTAACACCATATGCTATTACTCGACACCCTGCTGCATCACACACACCAAGACCAACCCCAGAAGCATCACATACATGGGAGAGCTCTGACCCTCAAACCGGCAAGTCAAACTGGAGCTGAAGTCAATAAGGCTTTAGCCTCTGGAAGATTCCCACACTGATCCGACCACTGAAAATGGGATATCCTTCCTAGTCAGCATTCGTCAAGGGTTGTTGCTATGGAAGAAATTCCCTCAACGAACCATCTGTAGTAAGCCTGCTAACCCAATAAGCTAGCGAACACTCAGTAACATAGTAGGGTCATAGGCCACTTCACAAACGCGGTGAAATCTTTCCCGGATCTACCTAATCCCATCCTTAGACACCACGTGCCCTAGGAATGCAACTGACTCAAGCCAAAACTCACACTTTGAGAACTTGCCATAAAGCCGATGATCTCTCAAAGTCTGGAGTATAACCCTCAAGTGTTGCTCATGCTCATCTCTACTACGCGAGTATACTAAGATGTCGTCTATAAAAACTATCACAAATGAGTCCAAATACGGGCTAAGAACCCTGTGCATCAAGTTCATAAAGGCTGCGGGGGCATTAGTCAACCCAAAAGACATCACTAGGAACTCATAATGGCCATAACGTGTCCTGAATGCTGTCTTAGGGATGTCCTCCGCCCTAATCCTCAACTGATGGTAGCCAGACCTCAAATCAATCTTTGAAAACACGACTGAACCCTGAAGCTAGTCAAACAAATCATCAATCCTCAGCATCGAATACCTATTCTTCACTGTCACCCTATTCAGCTGCCGATAATCAATACACATGCGCATCGACCCATCCTTCTTCTTCACGAAGAGAACAGGAGCACCCCACGGTGAAACACTAGGTCTAATAAACCCCTTAGCTAACAGATCCTGGAGCTGCTCCTTAAGCTCCCTCAACTCAGCAGGAGCCATACGGTAAAGAGAAATAGAAATGGGTCTGGTGCCCGGCTCTAGCTCAATAGCGAAATCAATATCTCTCTCAGGTGGAAGGCCTGGCAGGTCGGTAGGAAACACATCGAGGAAGTCTCTAACCACAGGAACAGACTCAGGAGAAGTGGGGTCAGCACTAACATCTCAGACATATGCTAGATAAGCTAAATACCCACGGGCAATCAACTTCCTAGCTCAAAGACAAGAGATGATCCCAGATGGTGCATGGCTAACAGAACCCTGCCACACAACCGGGGATACACCGGCCACAGTTATGGTAATGGTCTTGGCATAATAATCCGAAACCACACGGTGAGGGGATAACCAGTCCATGCCCAGTATCACATCAAAATCTAGCATATCAAGAATCATCAAGTCACCCCAAGTCTCTGAATCACCAATAGATAACATACAGGATCTCACAATCCGATCCACTACTAAAGAATCTCCTACTGGGGTTGAAACAAAAATAGAAACAGATAATGGCTCACTAGCAACCCCAAACAAGGCACAAAGTAGGCAGATACATATGAACAAGTGGATCCAGGATCAAATAAAGCCATAGCAGACTGATGGCACACAGAAATCGTACCTGTAATCACAGTATCTGAGGCCTCTGCCTTTGGTCTCCTAGGGACCGCATAAAACTGACGACGACCTCCACCTGCCCGACTGCCATCCCTACCACCTGCTCTACCGCGTGGAGCACTACCTCTACTCTGACGACCACCCCCTCTAGCTGGTGGCTGAACTACTCGTAAAGGCTCGGCCAACTGAACTGTACCCTGCTGAGGGCAATCTCTAGCAAAGTGACCAATCGCACCACAAGTAAAACAAGCCCCTGACGGCCTGCTCAGTCGGGATGAACCAGCAGATCCCGTATGACCACCGCGACCTGATGCCCCAGAAACTATACCCCTCGAAGACTGGCCGCCATAGCCCTGATGGCTGCTCTGACCCTGCTCGAACTGGGTACTACCAAAAGTCTGAAGGGAAGCCTGAACTGGTCGGCTGGACTGACCCTGGTACTGCTGTGGCTGATAACTCCGGCACCACTGGCCAGGACCTCTACCACCATATCTGGAACCACTATAGACACCCTGATGCCGAGGCCTCTTATCATTGGACCCCTGATCATGTCGCTGTAAGTCCTCTACAGTGCGGGCATAGTCTACAATAGCCTGGAATGACCGACCACTGGCAATCAATATCTCAGCTGGCTGCCTGATCTCTGGCCTCAAACCCCATACAAATCTGCGAATCCTATCAGCCTCGGTAGGAATGATCATAGCTCCAAATGGTGCTAGCTGATGAAAGCGGGTCTGATAAAAGGAAGGAAGTGTAGTACCTGAATCCTCAAACAATTGAGGTTACTTGTCCCGCATGTCTGTCACGACTCAATTTCTCGGTCATGATGGCACCTACAACCTCCGGTAGGTGAACCAATCCCCGTAGCCCAGAACAGTTAGTAATGGGCTACAATCTAGCAAATAAGGGAACAAGACGAATAAAATAGATAACAGGGATATAAATATATACATATGCGGAAACTAAACCAAACCCAAGACCTGGCATCATAGTATAGAGCCAAAACTACATACATGGAGTGCAAACGATCCAAATAATATATACACATGTCTCTGAATGGTAATAGAGTACATGAAGCAAAATATAAACTAAAGCTAAGCTCCGATCGCCAAGAGCTCACCCTCAGTCTGAAGTAGTCCCCAACAGATCTCCAAGCACGAATCACAGTGATCTAACGGCGATGGCTCACGCTAGGATCTGCACCCAAAGATGCAGGGGGTAGGGGTGAGCACCAAATGCGAAGCATAAGGTACCCAGTAGGTATCATAGGCCGACTGGGCACATATAAGATAAAAGCGTAGTAATAGACAGAATAGAAGCAAGCAGTCACGGAAATCAATGAAAGGTACACAGGAACTAGCCCAGAGGGAAATCAACAGAACCACATATGAGGCTAGTAAGCAAAATATACACACCATAGGCACAGGTGAAAGTAAGAAATAACGCACCTGGGGTCCTTGCAACAACAGTGTATACAAAATAAGTTTACGAAATGAACGGTATACCGGTAACCTCAAGTGTAAGAAGAAGAGAGAAAGAGTAATAATAGGCATGCTCAGAGACATGAATCAAACTCAACTAATCATACCAATCTCATACCTATCCATAATAGAGAACAATTCTGCAAGTAAAAAGCAAAAGTCTACCTACAGTCCCCCGGCCGCCCATACAACCGAGAAACACAAACAAGTGAAAACAAACCCTCCGGCATCCCATACTACCGGAGCGTACAATCAGCAAACAGCAAACAAGGGTGGAGCCTCAAACAATGAATGATATGATGCATGAAGATCTCAAGTGCCATGGTATCTCTGTATGTACCTCCTCCGGCGCCGATCCGGCCCAGCAGGTAGTTTCCATGGAAGGACACTGCCCGTATACCTCTACTCCACCGTATACCCCTCCTTCGGCACACGCAGCCCGTAGCCCCTGGCCCGGATGGCAAGGTCCATGGAGGTCCCAGACCCCATACTAAAACTCAGTATCAGAACATGTCGTCCGGAGACCAAGTCCGGTATCAAGATAGAGACCCAGTCTCGAATATGCATGCCCAGACCCTGTCCAGGACTAAAGTAGTAGGAAAATATCTCAAAAACCCCTCCAAGGGTGCCCGGGCGTAACCGGGTCTAAACAGTAAAAAGTCATCTCAGGTGCTCGGTCCGACCGAGGCTAAAAATCATCTCAAGTAGCAAGAAAACTCAACTAGCACTCCGGCCCTGCCGAGTCTAGTGTAGTAGTAAAACTGGTGTTTTAAAACATAATTTTACTTTCTTTTACCCAAGAATACTCACAAGTCAAATCAACCATTTCCAAATCATTTCCATAAAAAACGGGCCCCCGGGCCATGCAAGGTTTAGAAAATAGTGCCAGTAGGCCCGAAGCCAAAACCATAGTAAAACATGGATAAAACCTCTTTATATGCATGGAAATGGTATGATCACACACAATAGCTGCCCAGCAGCTCACAATCAACCTATCGACCCTGCACAGGCCCACAGCTACTCAGCAAGCATAACCAGCCTAGAAGGATAATTCTATGCCCGGGACTCGCGGACATTCCCAAAATCCACCTTCTATGTTCCAGAGTCAACAAGGCCTCACAGGACCACAAGGGTAAATAAAATATATCGGCAAATACTACAAACAACGGAGGAACAAAAGTAGGCGGACATGAATAAAGCGGTCGAGGTCTGTGGTGCCAACCTAATAATCCAACTCAAGGATGCCCATTAATACAATTTTATTCTATATATGCGGAGTCTAGGGAAAATAAACCGTAACCTACCTGTCGTCCGGTGACAAGCTGCTAGAACAACGATGTCCAAGCTTGAACCACTCCGAGAAAATCCAAAACTAAATCGGAATCGGATTTGGGCTTGAATAACTTGACGTAGATAATTGATGTTTATCAATTATTAACTAAATCGCCAAAATAGTTCATCCACAATTTCCTGTTTAAGTGAGAGATAAATTTTCAAGGGGGAAAAAAGAATCCCCAAAAGTTGCTAAAGTTTAATCCTATATTACTACTGTAGCCGACTACCAATTGCTAGCTAAAATATATGCTAGTTAGAATAGATAAATAAAAATGATCAATTGGACCCAAATGGTGCCACTCATCAGTGAAATATATTGACACCACATTAGTTAGTGGACTGCTGGCCACTCCCTCCACCTCCACGTGGAGTGGAGGCGGCAGTACTAAAGATGTTTTTATCCCGTTATGTATATACTCGGGTATTATATAATTTTATGGTAAAATAAATATAACTTTTTGAATATACCATAATTCATAGAAAATTATTTCAAACAAAACCTACTATATTATAATAATAATTTTTAACATAACTAAATTTACTATCTCCGTTAAAATAATACAATGTATAAAAACCTTATAAAATAAATACATATACCATTATATCGTAACAAAAATATTTTTACCAAATTCAACTTTTAAATTAAATATTTTCAAGTACGCACGATTTCGATACTCAAGAATTCTCTCGAGATCCTCCCTTATATTTATCACTGTTTTGGAACTGAAATGGTGTTTTAAAACGTGAAGTTGAGGCTTAAATCGAGTTTAACCCGACCCGGTTCGCGGCCCGGTTCGCAACCCGTTTTCTGCCAGACAGTCCGCGGTAAAACAGACATAACTTTTTACTCCGAGATCAGTTGGACGTGAGGTTTTGTGCGTTGGAAACTAGACTCGTAGACCTTCGATTTGGTATTTCGGGGGACTTCTAACTCTTTATATATTGAGAGAAAATCCCTGATACATTTGACCCAAAGTTCAGGAAATTTGTTAAAGAACTTACGATAACTTTTGTCGATTTACTTGACTTCAAAACTTATACGTGGAAATGACCGGAAGGGTCATTACAATGTCCTTCTCGGTTTCCCAAGTGGATTCCTCAACCGGACGATGCTTCCACTGAACCTTCACCATATCAATCACCTTTGTCCTCAACCTCCGGACATCCTGAGCAAGAATCAAGACCAGTTCCTCCTCATAACGAAGATCCTTATGAAATAGTACCTCATCCCACTTGATGATGTAGTCCCCATCCCCTTGGTATAGCTTGAGCATGGATACATGGAATACTGGATGGATGCCTGACAAACTAGGTGGCAGTGCTAACCTGTAAGCCACTGGCCCCACCATCTCAAGAACCTCAAATGGACCGATAAACCAAGGGCTAAGCTTGCCCTTCTTATCAAACCGCATAACCCCTTTCATTGGTGGCACTTTTAGCAATACTTGTTCACCAACCTGAAAGTCCATGTCCCGGACTTTACGATCTGCATACTCCTTTTTCCTGTTTTGAGCAACCAATAACTTGGTCTGTATGCCCCTTACTTTTTCCTGCGCTTCCTTCACTAAGTCTACGCCCAGAGGCTTCATATCACCTTCCTCAAACCACCCAACCGGTGATTTGCAGTTTCTCCCATACAGGGCCTCGAACGGTGACATATCGATACTAGAGTGATAGTTGTTGTTGTACGAGAATTCACACAATGGTAGAAATTGGTCCTCCAATGACCACCGAAGTCTATTACACATGCTCTCAGCATGTCCTCCAATACCTGAATCGTCCTCTCTGACTGACCATCAGTCTGAGGATGGAAGGTCGTGCTAAAGGTGAATTGTGTACCCAACTCTTCATGTAACTTGCCCCAGAACTTAGAAGTAAACTGCGTACCCCTGTCTGAAATGATGGACAGTGGTACCCCATGCAGTCTTACAATCTCCTTCACATAGATTTTGGCCAACTGATGCGAATTGTAATCTACCCTGATCGGAATGAAATGAGCAGACTTGGTCAGCCTGTCAACAATGACCCAAATTGAGTCATACTTCCCCAATGTATTGGGAAGACCCACCACAAAATCCATGGCTATCCTTTACCACTTCCACTCTGGAATTGGCATTCTCTGAAGTAGTCTTGCAGGTCTCTGATGTTCATTTTTTACCTGCTGGCAATTCTGGCACTTGGAGACAAAATCAACTATGTCCCTTTTCATCCCGGGCCACCAGTAACGCTTCCTCAAGTTCCTGTACATTTTGGTTACACCCAGATGGATCGAGTACCGCAAACCATGAGCTTCTGTCAGAATTTTTGGAATCATATCATCAACCAAAGGAACAAAAATCCTCTCCCTGAAATGCAATACACCACCAGAGTCTAACATGACATCTCTGGACTCCCCGTATATCACTTTACTCCGCAACTTGCCCAATTTCGGATCCTGAAACTGTTTTGCCTTTATTTCTTCTATGAAGGTGGCATTGACCTCAATGCTGGCCAACAACCCGCCTTTGTCTGAGACACCTAAGTGCATGAACTTGGCCTTCAGAGCCTAAATTTCCTTAGCTAGCGGTCGTTTAGAGACCCCCAAACAAGCCAAGCTACCCATGCTAATAGTTTTCCGGCTCAATGCGTCTGCCACCACATTAGCCTTACCTGGATGGTACTGAATGGTCACATCATAATCTTTTAATAATTCCATCCACCTTCTCTGCCTCTGATTCAAATCCTTCTGAGTGAAAACGTGCTGCAGACTTGATGATCTGTGAATACTTCACACTTGACACCATAAAGGTAGTATCTCCAGATTTTCAAAGCAAAAACCACCGCTTCCAACTCTAAATTGTGAGTCGGGTAATTCCACTCATGCACCTTCAACTGCCTGGATGCATAGGCTATCACATTCCTATCCTGCATCAATGCAGCACCCAAACCAAAATATGAAGGATCACAGTAAACAATAAAGTCTTTACCTTCAACCGACAAGGACAATATAGGAGTCGTGGTCAAAAGTGTCTTGAGCTTTTGGAAGCTCTCCTCGCACTTGTTGGACCACACAAATGGTACCTCCTTCTGTGTCAGCCTGGTCAGATGAGTAACAATAGAAGCAAAGTCCTTCACAAACCTTCGATAATACCCCGCGAGCCCAAAAAAACTTCTCACCTCTGTCACAGAGCTAGGACGGGCCCAACTCTTAACTGCCTCAATTTTCTGGGGACCCACCATCACCCCCTTTTCTGACACCACATGCCCCAAAAAAGCCACAGAAGTCAACCAAAACTCACACTTAGTGAATTTTGCATAAAGCTTTTGGTGCCTCAAGATGTCCAGCACAATGCGAAGATGATTAGCATGCTCCTCCCTACTCTTAGATTAGATCAAAATATCGTCAATGAACAAGATAACAAAAGAATCCAAGTAGGACTTAAACACCCCATTCATCAAACTCATGAATGTTGCCGGTGCGTTGGTCAAACCAAACGACATTACTAGAAACTCATAATGTCAATACCTAGTACAAAGAGCAGTTTTCAGAATATCCTCAGGCCTAATCTTTAGCTGATGGTACCCCGACCTCAAGTCAATTTTCAAAAACACCGATGCACCCTGAAGCTGGTCAAACAAATCATCTATCCGGGGTAAAGGATACTTATTCCGGATGGTCACCTTGTTCAACTGTCTGTAGTCTATGCACATTCGCATACTATCATCCTTCTTTTTCACAAACAAAACCGGAGCACCCCAAGGTGAAGCACTGGGACGTATAAATCCCTTATCTAGGAGTTCCTGCAACTGAGTCTTAAGTTCCCTTAACTCTATTAGAGCCATTCTATATGGAGGAATAGAGATGGGATGAGTGCCTGGCTCCAAATCAATACAAAAATCTATATCCCTGTCCGGAGGATTACCAGGCAAATCCGCTGGAAACACCTCTACAAATTTGGACACCACTGGAACTGACTCAATAGAAGGGGACTCCACACTATCATCCCGGAGATGAGCCAAGAAGGCTAGACACCCTCTTCCCACTAGCTTCCAAGCCTAAACAAACAATATTATCTTAACTGGCTTAGGCCTGTATACACTTTCCCACTCTAATCTATCCTTACCCGGAATTTCTAGAGTCACAGTTTTGGTGTTACAGTTCAACACAACATGATAAGGAGATAGCCAGGTCATACCCAAGATAATATCAAAATCAGCCATATCTAGAATAACTAAGTCTACCCAAGTACGTAGCCCTACAAATACCATAGAACAATCACGATACACATGAGTCACAATCACCGACTCTCCAACCGGGGTAGATACATGGATAGGGGAATCGAGGATATCGCAATTCAAATTCAGACCCAAAGCAAAACTAACAGACACATAAGAATATGTAGATCCTCGGTCAAATAATACTGAGGCCATTTTATCACAGACAAGAATAGTACTTGTGATCACCGCATCTGAGGCTTCCACCTTATTCCTTCTTGTAAAAGCATAGCAATATGCCTGATCATCAATCCGGGCAACTTCTCAGGCTAGATGCACCATACCACTGCCGGCGTCTATGTTCCCTCGGTCTCCCCGGCCTCCCTGGAAATTACCTCACCCACCCTGTGGACGACCCCTAACATTACCACCTCTGCCTGTCGGGACCACTGCTCTAGTCTGCTACTGACCCTGATTACCTGACTGCCTATGTGGATACTCCCTCTTAAAGTGGCCCAACTCACAACAATGAAAGCAACCACGATCCAAAGTAGACCTTCTAGCTGATGTATAAGATGCCCCCTGGCCTCTAGGAGCTGAAGACTGAGCTCCCTGACGACCACCTGTAGTAGCTGGCAGAGCTAACTGAATAGGACGGGCCGAGTAAGCCTACTGATGTTGGCCCCTGGAGTATGAACCACAAAAAATTCCCTCATTCCGGGGCCTTTTGGCTAAAGCCTTAGCCTGCCCCGCTTGTCTAACTCCCTGAATCTTCTTCACATAGTCCACCACATTATTAAAATCCTTCCCTAAAGAAGTCATATGCACTGTCAGTACCTGAAGATCACTATTCAGACCCTTGATAAACAACCGAACTTGTTCCTCCTCGGAACCCAACATCTGTGTAGAAAAATGAGACAACGCATGAAACTTAGCCTCATAAGCTGAGACTGACATGCCACCCTGCTCTAAGTTCAGAAACTCATCCTTCTTCCGATCCCTCAAAGTACAGGGAACGTACTTCTCTAGAAACAATGCATGGAACTGCTCCCAAGTCAGTGAAGGTAAGATAGATGACCGACACTCAACATGAGACCTCCACCACTGCTTGGCATCACCCTGCAGCTAAAAAGTGACAAACTCCACCCTATGCTGACGTACAATACCCAACTTGTGCAACCTCTCATGAAAATCCAGGATGAACTCATAGGCATCCTTCTTGTCTATACCCTGAAATATCGGAGGTTTCAACTTAAGGAACTTAGTAAGTATCTCATGCTCATTATATGTTGTCACTGGGCCTAACATTGGCCTACGAAGATCGTTTGTGCCCAAAGCTGCATCCATCCTTGGTGTAGTAGTAACTGCCGGCTAAGTATCTAAGGCCTGATTTGCATAAGTGGCGGGTATGTCTCCAGCACCAACCAACCCACTCAAAATATCCCATGCCTACCTGAAAGCCTCTGGTGTCATATTAAGAAGACCTGCACCCCCAACCGATGTCGCCTCCTGAGCTCCTTCATCCTCTACCACTACTTCTTCTACATCCGCAGCCATAAGGTCCTGAGGTGGGGGAGGGGTTACCTCACGTGCAGCAGCAGCATCTCGAGCTCAACCCCTGGCGGGTGCGGCTCCAGCTTGTCCCCTGCCCCTTTCCCTACTTATGCCGTGAACTGTCGAGCCCACTGCTGGGACCGCTGTCCTTGCTCCATTATTCCTTGTAGTGACCATCTGTAGACAGAAGAGTGAATAAGGTTAGATACCAATTCGTATCACCAGATACCGATTGGAATCGAGTTATAGCACGAAGGAAAAGAAGGAAGAGATAGTTTTTTCCTAAAGCCCCATAGCGTCTCGAAGAAAAGTACGGAAGTATCTGCACCATTCTACAAGACTCTACTAGACCTGTTTGGTACAATGAGATCAACGAACCTAGGCTCTGATACAATCTTTGTCACGACCTAACCCGTCGTGAGTGGCACCCACCCAACCCCCGGATGAGCGAACCAATAGAGTTCCGCCCTTGCCTAGACTAACAGCCTAAAACCAGCAAGCATCAAAGTAAACTAGCAATGAAAATAAGATCAACTACTCAAAATACTTATCATAATTAATAATATGCAGAAAATCCCACCTAGGAACTGAAAGTCATTGTACCAAACATCAATACCAAATCTAGAGTACGGGGATGCAACCCCAAACAAAATAAGAATAGTTTTTAAGTCCGAACAAATGGACTAAAACTCTAATGATAATCCCAAGGTAGCTCGAATCGACAGCTCACCCTTGAAGATCGGAAACGTCGGTGCTAAATCTGAGGTCTCATCTTAGCCGCTGGAATATTTCCTGTACTCACCAAAAGAAATACAAGTGCAGTATCAGTACACCACCACTGTGTACTGGTAGAATCATCAACCAATATTCAAGAAAATAGTATATAAATAGTACACAAATCCAATAACAAGTATGGAAAACATGCAACAATATCACAAGCATGTCTAGACTACAGGTCTCTACCTAGCTTGTTATCGCATGAATCCATCTCTTACAATTCTATTCCATCAACAAGAATAACTATAACCACACCTTACCATCTAGCCTGGACCCACCCTGGAATCCCCTCTAGACAACTACCACAAGAAGTGATTACCCGGCCTAAACTAAGACCAATTCAACAGTCATACAACAGTTCCCGGCCACTCAAGGACCACCAATCAATAACACTTTTATATAACAACCCGGTCCACTAATGGAACCAATATCAAGTATCACATTCAGTAAAACAACCCAGTCCTCTCACGAAACCAATATCAACCAATGCAATACAATAATCAATGAAACAGTGTAAGATGCAATAAAGTAAACCCGTACCAGGCGTGGTACCCGTGCCAACCAAATGTTATACTCGTACCAGGCGTGGTACCTATGCCAACCATGTGTTATACCCGTACCAGGTGTGGTACCCGAGCCAACCGAATGTCAACAACAACAGTCAATAGAATGAATGCACACCCCTTGTAAAGCCAACAAGTAAAAACCATTCAAACATAGACTGTAAACCGAACTTAGACATTCCACACAAATCCTCTAAGCAATGTAATGCACACAATTACTTAGACAATGAGTACAATGAATATACACATTCGCAAAAATACGAAAGCCATCACCTACCTTGAATGTTCCAAGCTCTATTCAACCCGAGCTTTCCCGTGTTCTGGATTCCTCTCACGTTCTTGGTCTAAAAATAACACATAATGCATACAATTAACATACAGGACTGTACACTACCTGGATTATACCAAATCCCCAAACCCCATGCCACCCATGATCATCCTCCCCTTTTCCTGGGCTTTTCCACCGTTAATTCTCCTAGTCTTATAATTTTTTATGGAAAAAATAGGAAATTAAACAGTCTATGATCATTTTAACGTACCTAAATCAACACCCAAGAACATACATGTTTGGAAACCCCTTCTTCCTCGAATTTCATCATCCCTAGGTCATTCCAACCTTCCCCAATTTTTCTCCTAGCAATTCTACCGCATAGGAAACGTAGTACAAAGTGTGGGGAACGAAAACCTTACCTTAGGAACGATTTTTGGCTGAGGAATGAAGAAAATTGCTTGAATTTGCCCAGACCTTCTCCCAAAACAAACTTGTGAAATTCTGATGTTTTGAGAGTTGTTTTTGCATTAAAAACTCGTCGGCCCGCTATAGCAGTCCCCGCTATAACGGTTATCTGCCGCTATAGCGATCTTAAGTGAGTTGACCGCCCCTTGACCGCCACTATAGCGATAATTTCTATCATTATAGCAGTGGCTGCTATCGCGCGTGACAGCGCTCTTCATGGGCAGAAAGTCCATAAATTTGCCAGTTTTGGCCATTTCACAACACACTTGGTTCCCTCGATGTCCCGAAATAACCCTTTCACGTCAAATGCAATTTTGGGAGTTCTACTTACCCAAATTCAATTTCGGAAAGTCCCCCGGACTCCTTTATGTCTTGGATACATGGAAAACTAGCTCAATCGAAGACACCTAAACCCATTTTTACCCGGATTTCCCTAGACTCTACCTCACTCCAAAACTGACCGACGCTAGCCTAGCCCAGAATTTCAAACTCCCAAACCCAGAGTTTTCTAACTCTAAAACTTGGCACGATTGAATTACCCGTAACGACGAACCCGGTCATTACACGGGTCTCACTACGACAAGCCTCCATGATGAAACACAATTTTCCATAATGAGTGATGAGGTAGTTTTAGAGGAAAGAGAAGGGTTTATTTCCCCAACTTTGCAAAATCAACTCCCCAGACCCCTACATAAAAATTCACTCAACTCAACACTCTTTTCGTCGGTTACTCAAGGTAAACACTCTTTGTATGGCTTTAATTGCGCTTATTACATCTATATTGCATCGATTTGTGCCTAGGTTGCTTGATTTTGCATTGAAAATGGGGCTTGAGGGTATAGGGTAGTTTCTTTCTCTTGTAGGGTTGATTTACAAAGCATGCTCACTAGATTTACATTTTTATCATGTCTACAATATCCCCCACATTGTTCTCAATAGCAATGCTTCCACTTGCCATTCTTCCAACTTAATAGAGATAATAACCGGCAAAGTTTTATTTACACCAAGGTAGGCATACCTCAAGTGCGATGGTAGAGGCTTGAATTCCAACTTCGGAGGCTTAATGATCGATGGTTTAGCAAGAGAAGTTTGATGGTTCTTCAAGTCGAGGTCAAGTTTCTTCAGGGAATATGAGTTAGACCCCAACCTTATCAAAGAAGCAAATACTTCATCATAATCCTCAATATCATCATCATCACAATTTAAAAGAACGACAGCCAAAGATTCTCCTAAAAATGCTACTTCGGATCTATATTCCACACTTTCATCAATGTTTTCAATTACGGATATCACTTGCAAGTCGTTAGACTGCCTCATTGACTTGCACATATTGAAAGTAACTTTCTCCTTATTCATCCAGAACTTGAGTTCACCTCACTCCACATCAACCAAGTCATGCTCGATAGCTAAGAATGGGCACCCTAATATGATTGTCACCTAAAAATCTACCACACAATATAACACCCCAAAATCCACAGAGAAACTAAATCAATCCACTTTCACCAAGATGTCATACAAAATGCCTATCTGATATTTAATGGATCAGTCTCCCATAAGCAACTTCATATTCATGGGCCTAGGAGGTCCGAGCCCTAACTCTTAAAAAAATAGCAAAAGCATTAGATTGATACACACCCCCAAATAACATACAACTTTTGCAAACTCATACAAAACAATGGTGCACGGAATGGTGAAAGCACCGGGATCCTCTTGCTTTGGCACTAAGTTGCTTGTCATGATTGCACTATATTGGTGAGACATTTTAACCATATCCACATCTATAGGCCTCTTCTTAGTGAGAAAATCCTTCAAATATTTAGCATACCATGGCATTTGTGTTAGGGCATCCACTAACGGGACATTTACCAAAAGTTGCTTCAATAAGACAATGAACTTACTATATTGGGCTTCCTCCATCCTTTGCCTCAATCATTAGGGGAATGGAGGGGGGAATTTTGGAAATGGCTTATAGACCTTGGAGGCATTGTCTTTTTTTCTCTATCAACATCGATCTCTTCTTGAGGAGTTGGATTGGAAGCTTCGTTCCTCACAACATTATCAACCATATTTGGTTGACCGACCATAACCTCATTATAAAATTCTTGATCATATTGCCAAGAGTCTTGACACTCCTAGTCACGATTGACTTAAACACTCATTATCCTTAGAATTTGTGGAAGCATCATCATTAAGTATACCTTTCAATTTTGCATCTACCTTCGACTCAATTTGGGCAGCCATTCGATTCATTCTTTATTCAAGTTGTCTAATGGAGATTGAATGAGAGTTAATGGTTTGAGTAAGGGTCAATATCTCACTTTTTATTTCACAGACTCCCATGTCGGTTGACACCACTCTCTTCGGTACTCTTTCAAGCATGACTTCAATTTTTGTGCTAGTGGACTCTTCTCTCCCTCGATCTTTCCAACCTTCATCATGATTATAGTTTCGACCTTGATTCCTATGTCCATGTATCCAAGAGCCTTGATTGGATCTTTGGTAACTAGGACGGGAACCCATACCTTGGTTTGCAACAAAGGAGGCTTCTTCATCATGGAGGGAAAAAACCTCATCATCAACTTGCTCCTTTCTTTCATACGTGCCTATGGCGTTCACACTACTTACGTTTGTTCCCATAACATGTTTTGTGAGCATGTTCAAATGTGCCATGATGCTAGCCATTTTATCATCCTGCTCCTCATTTTTCTTCTATATCTCCTTAGCCACATTAGCAAAGGCAACACCCATTGCCACCTTGGCTTTCCAAGTGTACCAAGCACGATTAGTCTTTGTCATTCTATCAAGCAAAGGTATAGCTATAAAAAAAAGTTTGATCTATTAATGACCCCCTGGCTAGGTTGTTAGCAACATATTTGTTGGTAGAATCCAAAGAGCAATAAAACTGTTAAAGCAATATGTTGTCAAGAAGACCATGTGTCGGGCATTGTGTCACTTTCTTCTTAAACCTCGACCATGCCTCTTGGAGAGGCTCATTAGGCAATTGCCTAAAATAAATAATTTCATCTCACAATTGTAGAATCCTCTAAGGAGGAAAGTACCTACCAAGAAAAGTGTCAAGCAACTCACTCCATGAAGAAATAGCACCAATAGGGAGATCCTCGAGTCGAGTTGTCACTTCCCCCGTTAGACAAAAGGGGAATAACCTCAATCATATGGACTCTTGGCTAATGTTGGTTACACTAAATGGTCATAAAACCTCCATAAAATTCTTTAAGTGTCAATTTGAATTTTCATGTGGAAGACGTCTGAATAAACCCTTTACATGCAACAAGTGTAGCATGGTACTAGTGACGTGAAAAACAACATTCCCTACCGGTGGAGGTAGGCGAATGTCACTTGTCACTTCATCTTGACCCATCCAGTCATCCGTATTTATACACTTTCTATACTAGCAGTATCACTAGCGTGGCTCTTACTTGTACCTAGAACAAACCAAAAACAACAACCAAGATAAAAGAAAAACAAGGTGTACACTAATGTGAATCAACACTCAAAATAAGGAAATCAATAGTTAATCCACGACAATGGTGCCATTTTTTATAACATCCAAAGGTACACTCCAATGAAGGAGGTGAAAATGGTTGTTTGCAAGATAATTATCCAACTTAGGAGTCGGGGTCGAATCCCACAGGGATTAGAGTTAGATTAACCAAATTTTGTGTATCAAGTCACACAAGACATGCATATTGTATAATATTTACAATAAATTAAATAGAGGGGTGTGTAAACAAGTTAATTGTAGCAATAAAAGTGAGTAAATAGCAAGGTTAACACAATTGTTGAATTATTAAGTTTAGGAAAAGTAGGGGTGTGCTTCCGATGGGGCAATTACTTGCAATTGTGATTGTCTATTTGTCTTAAGTTTAATTATAGTGAGGATAGCCTTGGTTCTAGCTATGTCAATTATTTTTCAACCAATAAGCATATTTCCCTTGGGTTTTTTCTCAAACTCCAATGTCTACACAACTAATCAACTAAATAACTTAAGTGGGTTAAGCGATTTCTAGCTTTAACCCTTAGATGGGAAATCCCAAATCCTTACCCAATTTTAGCCTTCTTTCTCAAGTAAAACCAAAATTAAAGGTCTAAATCAGTGTTTGCAACCATCAATTACTTAATTAAAAGTTGAAGGATTCAATGGATCCATACTTAATAATCAACTTTAAGCCCAAATAAGCAATATCCAATCACAATTTATGCACCCATCATGCACACACCCCTAGATATGAATTTAGCTACTCATAATTAAAGGAAGAGAGATTATACCATTTGGGTTAACTTCAATTCCTTCCATTAATAAGAGATTCAATTCAAATCCAAGTTTCCAATATCAATGATGGATTTTTCAATAAGCAAGAAGAAGAAGCAGCTCTAGTGTACTTCTCTAAGTGTACTCCAATTCAATATCCAAATCTGGAAAATTCTATGTCAATTGTTCTATGCACAGATCCCCAAAACATCAATGGAAACCCCCCAAATACGCTAGAAATTTCTAGACAAAATTTCCCTTCGGCTGACTTGTGCTCTACTTGCTCTGCACCTATGGTTGTAGGTCTTGATCTGTGGCATGCAGGTGCTGGAAATCTCTGCCAGTCTCTTGCACTTTTTCTGTGTGTCACCTATGTTTTGCAGATGAGGACTTGCGGCATGCAAGTCTCACACGACATTCAGTCAGGGAGCTTTGCTTCTCTTCTTCTCTTGAATTGGCTTCCTTCCTTAACTTGTAGCTCGGTTTTTGCCTTCTTTTCTTTGCATATTTGGGTTCAAATATGCTTCTATCCTCAAATCCTAAGAATGCCTGCACATAAGAGAACAAATGCATAAAATCCTTCTAAATAGCACAAGATTGAGGCAATAATTCATTCTTAAGAGCTAAATAAGTTGGTAGATTCCCAACTTATCAAACCTCCAAACTTAAACTATTGCTTATCCTCAAGAAAGACATTCACTAAGCACAAGATTGACTCAAGCTTCAAAGACACAAGGATCATACTAGGACTACTATGACTCAACAAAACAAAACAAATAATAAGACTCAATCAGAAGCACTAATCTTAACTGGTACCATCATGAGCTCAAGGCAAACATAATTTTTTCAAAATTCTTTTCAAGAGACTATTCCTTTTCATTTTAAACCGGGGAACCTTTTCACTTAAATAAAGATCAATTAGCATCTCAATTCATTGAAACTATACTTTCAAGGCTTGTCTTAAAATTTACTTCAAAACTTATCACATTCATTCCCCTCAACTGAGGTCAAGACTTTACCATTCACTCAAAGGTTATAATGCCACTCACAACAAGAGAGGATCCCACTTACAATCATGCATTTCACAATAATAAGGATCTTAAGATAGAAAAAAATATGCTCACTCTCTCAAATAAGTTCAAGTGCACACACATAGAACCATAGACTTGCCCTTCATGTAATTCACCACTAATGTAGAGTTGCAAAGCTCGGAATCACTAAGGTCTTGTGGGTAACTATGGAGGCTAGGGTCAAGGGAAGGGTATCATTTAGGATAAGCGACTAGAATCTCCCTAATGCTATCATTAGGCATTCAAGTACACCGCTCACATCATTGATTTAACTTCACTTTATTTCTCCCTCTCACAACCCAAGTTTTTACCTAAAGCTATTTCTCCCAACACCTTTATTTTAATCTTTGAGCATTAACAAGGCAAGAGGTAGCACCACTCAATTTTTTTTCTTTTTTCTTCCAACTTTTGATAGTTTCAAGCAATTCACAAGATTTACATTAGGTGCTACCTCACATTAAAGCTCATTTCCTAATTTAGGACACTATAGCACAAACCCCAAAACATAGGCTTTTGCCTACATCAAATATTTCATATTTCCATTCACCCCCCAAACTCAGATGTTTAGCCTACATCTTCACTTATCAAGAAATTAGGTAAATAAGGTGCTAAAAGTAGCAGATTTCAAAGGGTAAAGGCGTGTAACATGGGTGCCAATAAAAGTTTAAAGGCTTAAAAGGGGTTGACTAGGATCAATGTTAAGGGAAGGAGATTTTTGGTAAAGTGACTATCCAAAGAAGGCCTAAGGTCATCTTTAAAGACAAGCAACATCTAGGATTTCACCTTGAATCACATTCCGGGAAAGTTCTGGATGACATGCATACACAAGAACATACTTAAACCTTTCCACACAAGGCATCATAAGCACTAGGAATTAACAGTTATCCTCAAGCCCAATTGGAATGAATGACTTTGACAAGCTATTTGAGTTTCATGCAACTCATTTGTGAACAAAAAGTCAAACGAAGAATTTAAAGATCATGACAAGAGAATCCTTGAATTCATTTTCCCCTTTTTTCTCATTTTTTGAAAATCATTTGCCAAGAAAATTTTTGGTGGTCCCATTTAAGACAAGTGCAACACGGACTCAAAATAAGTACTTAAACTGGAATTTTCCCTTAATAAAGTCGCCTCTCAATCTATAATAAAGGATATGCCACCCAGTTCGACACAAAAATAAAGAAACTTGGAAAAGAACTGTGGTATAAAGAAAACCCTCAGTTTATTAAAACTACTATCTACAAAAGTGATATTTCAAACTACACACTCATTGATCATTGGAAGAACAAGGCCTGGCGAAGGCACTAAGCGCAGAACCCCTCCCCCAAATAAAAAACTTCCATTATCCCTAATGCGCAAAAGGATCAAGGAAAGAGAAGGGTGTAGGGACTCCTTGGAATATTTGAGGCTCATCTGACTGGCCTATGCTACCTAATAAGGTCATCTGCGGGCGAACATAGCATGCAAGTGCCGATGTTGGGACATTTGATATTCATTGGTTTTCCTTTCACTTGTGCCACACCTGTGGCTTACAAGTGAGTAATTATAGACGCAGGTGAGATGCAAGAGATAAGGGGAAAACATCGGAGGCTTCACTGGTCTGCCTCCCACTTGTGCTACACCTATGGCTCGCGGAGAAGTTCTTGAGCTTTGCAAGTCTAGCACAAGATTGCCTTGAATTTATTTCCTAATTTTTAGTGCACTGGTCCATAATTACACTATGCATGCTTGCCGCAGGGACTCTCTTGCAAGCGTGGGTTAAGCGCAGGTTGCCCCTCAATTTTAACATTTTTTTCCAGATCATTGGTTGGCAAGTGTGTTGCACCTGCGGTTCATGGATGCACAAACGCGCTCAATAGGTGTTCTATAAGTGCCTTCCGGTGACCTCCTTAGATTTTTTCTATCTTTGTTCTACCTAGAAAAATAGCAAAAATAACAGCAAGTGAAGTAAAAAATGAAAACAAAATGAACGCTTGGGTTTCCTCCTAAGAAGAGCTTGATTTAACATCGCAGCTCGAGGGAATTACCTCATATTCATGGCTTATCAAGGTAGTTCACCTTGACTAAGGAAGCCACTTCTAGAATACCCGAATATTGCTTTACTCTTTGGCAATTCACTTTGAATTTTGTACCATCCTCACCCTCGAGTTTGATAGCACCATAAAGGTAAACTTGCGTCACTTAAATATGGCTTGACCATTTGGATTTTAACTTGCCCAAGAATAGATGAAGCCTTGAATTGATTGAGAGTACCCATTTTACCAAAGAAAATTCTTGCTTCAACAATTTTTTATCAAGGAAGTGCTTCATCCGAGCCTTATAGACAGAAGCACTCCACCGGCTCTCATTCTGAATTCATCAATCTCATTCATGTCTTCAATTCTCTCATGGGAAGCCTTGTCCCAATTCAAGTTCAATCTCTTCAATGCCCATATTGCTTGATGTTCTAGCTCCACAGGCAAGTGGTAAGCCTAGATGTTAGGGCGATAGAAAGAACAGAAATTCCCTCACTATGGTAACCTTGAATACCTCAAGTTCTCCAAACTTTAAAGGAGAAACTGTAGATTCTAATTTGGGGGCTTAGAGGATGACTCCTTCAAAGAATACTAGGGTTTCATACTAATAACTTTTTAGAATCCTATTATAGGGCTAGGAATCATTAAACTTACATAGATGATCTTAGGCGTATTTATACACCTAAGTGGTGTTATCCTTGCACATTTCGCTTAGTTTTGAGGATAACTTGATATACTACTGAGGTATTTAGTGTGTAAAGGGTGTACTTTTTGACCAACGTGCTTGTTTATAGTGTTTGGGTAGCATTTGGAAAAAATAATGAGTTAAAAAGATCAAATAGAGTTTAAACGAGGAAACTAGCTTTGCTAGCTTGAGCTATGCCTATTCTAGCGTACTTGTATGAGCTTTGTTATGTTGTGTGTACTTATGTGTGTTGTGAGCTCTTGTAGGAGACCTTTGGAGGAGTTATGGAAGCTAATTGAAGCCTACAAACATTCTACAAACCATTGGGACAAAACGCAAGATGGAAAGAGTTCATAGGAGCAAAAAGGACGTCAAGAGAACCACCCCCGTGCCACGGAGGCTAGCCTCCGCTATGGGAGGCGTGACACAGAGGTGGGAAGCTTTGTAGCTGCAAATTACAGTGGAGGAACGCGTTTAGGGTGTGTCACGCCAGTTGGTTAAGGCTACAGGCAGCGTGACATGCTGCCTAGTCAGGGCTATGGGCAGCGTGTCACGGACTTCTTTCTCGGCGAGTAGATTTTGTCTCACACTATAAATAGGACACGGGTTCAATTGTAAACACCTTGGAACGACTTTGGGATTTAAAAACACAAGGAGAAGGTGACCTTAGGGTTCTTTTTCTCTTCTTTATCTTTACTTAATTCTTGTATGAACTACAATACTTTTGTAATCGTAAAGTAGATTATGAGTGGCTAAACACCCATGTTCTAGGGTTGAGGCTACAACATGAATGTTGATTATAGTTTTATGGTTGGTTTGATTGTTTATCTTGTCTTGTGATTGTTCTTACGTTCTTATTATTACTATTCTAAAGTGTCATGAACTTTAGGATACATCTAAGTCTCACAACGAATTGACCATGGGAGTTAAGAGATGAAATAAAGAACATAGGAGGTGTGGATCATATATTTTTTTGTTAGTTAGCAAGTATGAAGTATGATTTGCGGTTAGGATAGAAATATACCTAAACGGTCCACTTGGTTAATAAAATGGGAAGATAGATGAATGCATCCAAGTTAAAGACTCACATCCCCGCTCAATGATGTAGTTGTGAGATTAATTTGGATCGATGACTTAGAGGATGACAATTCCCGGGTTATAATATCAACCTCGTGAATCAACGGTCATGTTAAACACCAACACCGGCTATAAACCATAGTTAAGCATGAATGTGTAGTTATTGCCTCAACCCTGGATTTCTTCATATATTGTTTACAATCCGAAGTTTTACATAGTTGTTAATTCTTGTTTTTTAGTTACAAAATAAAGTTCAAATGTTGGTTACGAATAGCATTTGTTTAACTTTAATAGTATTAACTGAGATTAGATTGATTATTAAGCACAAGTCCCTGTGGGATCGATATTCGGCTCGCAAGATCCACTGTATTACTTGCATGACCATGAACACTTGTGTGTGCACTACGACACAACAAGTTTTTAGTGCCATTGCCGGGGACTTGAAAATTAGCAACCGTCTACTTTTCTTTTTACTATTTTGTTTGATAAGTGCTAACAACTTGATCTTAGCTACTGAACTTGCAGGCACAGGTTCTAATCTTGAGCAAGCTGGCAAGGGATAAGGAACAAGTTGACCCACTTCCTAAACCTGAGCAACACTTGCACCAAGCATTGAGAGAAGCAACACTTCTCGATCAAAACTGGCAAGTTTAACCAGCTGAGACTGTTCCTGCAGTTAAGGCAGAAGAACCACCACTAGCTCGTAGGACAGTGCACAAAGTGACAATCCCACTCGCAACTAATATGACCTCTTAGATTCAGAAACCAGCCGCAGGGGGCAGATTTAAACTGAAGCAGAATATGGTGCAATTGTTGCACACAAGCGAGCAGTTTACAGGCATGTCATATGAAGATCCACAGGTTCATCTCCAAAACTTTTTGGAGATCAGTGACACATTCATTCCCGAAGGGGTCTCCATAGACTACGTGAGGCTCACACTTTTCCTATTCTCACTGTTGGGAGAAGCGAAGAAATGGTTGAAGGCAGAACCTTCAAATTCGTTCACAACATTTGATGATTTAGCAAAGAAGTTCCTCATCTGATTCTTCCCATCAGGAAAAACTGTTAAATTGAGGAGTGAGATTCTAAGCTTAAAGCAGAAACCAGAAGAGAATCTCTATCATGCATAAGAGAGATTCAAGTCTCTTTTACGGGATTTCCCACATCACCAGCAGACTAACGAGGTATTAGCTCACACCTTTGTTGAAAGTCTTGACCATAATACAAAAATATTTCTAGATTCAGTGGCAGGTGGGCAAGCTTTGGAGAAAACTTATGATGAGTTGTATACTCTTCTCAATCGTATCGCACAAGGCAATCCAGAATGGAATAGTGAAATGTCCAAAAATACGATGAAGAAGGTTGAAGGTATGATTGAGTTAGATAGTGTCATCACGTTAGCAGCATAGTTGGCAAGTTTTCAAACTTAAATGATGGCTCAGTTTAACAAGTTGAGTGCGACTCAACCTCAAGCTCAAGTGAATGTAGTTTAGCAAGTCCAGACTTGGTGTGAAACTTGTGGTCTGAGTGGTCATTTGGCAGACTTGTGTGGAGAAAATCCGGAGTCGGTAAACTTTGTAGGTAATGCACAGAAAGGAAATTTAAACTATGGTAATGCCTACAATCAAAATTGGCAGGTTCAGCCCAACTACTCTTGGGGTAGTAATCAGGCTCAATAACAGCAAGGTGCGTATAGCACCACTCAGGCCAGCAATATTGAAGACATGCTAAAGAAGATCATGGCCAATCAAGAATAGATTGTTGCAGAGCAAGCAAATATGGTTGTTGACATAAATAATCAGCAATTAGCCATAAAAACATTAGAAGTGCAAATGGGACAGCTAGCTCAGGCACATAATACAAGACCTCAAGGGGGTTTGCCTAGTGATACAGAAAAGCCAAAGCAAGTGATGGCAATCACCTTGAGGAGTGGGAAAGATTTGATTGATGCACCTCCAAAGAAAAATCATGAGGTGCAAGAAGAGTTTATCACTTCCAAGTAGATAGAGAAGCAGGCTGAGTTGAAAAAATCTAGCAAAAAGGGGAAGTCTGAGTACCCTAATGAGAAACCGATTGAGCAGCCTCGCAACAGACCACCACCACCATTCCCACAGCGGCTTAAGAAAGCAACAGAGTATGCTTGTTTTAAGAAGTTATTTGACACGTTCAGAGAACTTCACATTAATTTTTCTTTGTTAGATATTTTGCAGGGAATGCCTAAGTATACAAAGTACCTGAAAGTGTAGTGGCAAACAAGCGAAAGTTGGCAGATATTGAGACTGTGGCACTTACTGAAGAGTATAGTTCTATTATGATGAGCAAGATGCCCAAAAAGCTCAACGACCCTGGGAGTTTCACCCTCCTCATACAAATCGATGAAAGTGATGTGGTCCAGGCTTTGAGTGACTTGGGGGCAAGCATAAATTTAATTCCCCTTTCCTTGTTCAAGACTCTTGGGTTGGGGAAACCAAGGATTCCTCAGTTGTGCTACCGATGGCGGACAAAACCAGAGTGGTCCCCGAAGTAATCATTGAGGACGTTCTCATCAAGGTTGGTAATTTCATTATTCCTGCTGACTTTATTGTACTTGATTATGAGGCAAATGAAAGGGTACCAATCATATTAGGACATCCTTTCTTGGCTACTGGTGGAGCACTGATTGATATAAGAGAGGGAACTCTCAATATGAGACTGAATGATAAAGAGGTGACTTTCAGAGTGTACACAGCACTCAACACACCCTCACACTATAAGGATCTATACATGATCCCAACTATGGAAGTGGATGAGTGTGGCGTGGAAGAGAGCGTACCTCTACTTACCTCTCTGTACACCCTCATTAAGCTTCCCAAAGTGCTAAAAGAGCGTGAACTTGAGAGACCTGAATGAAATTCTGAGAAGATAAATGCAAGGAAGGCCCTAGACCTCGAGTATGAGCATAAGAGAGGTCTGGAAAAAAAAAAGATGGGCCCCGAGTAGGAGGAAGAGGATGAGAGAATGGGATTGAGAGTTGTGATCTGGGTCATGCCGCGATGGTAAATCAGGCGCTGCTTGGGAGGCAACCTAAGTTAAGGTAGTATTTCTATTCTTTTTAGTTTTTCTTTAGTATCACATTTGGTGTTGTTTTGTGTTGTGTCAAAAGTTTGAGGGGAAGTTTGAGTACCTGAGATCTGAGCTAAGGAGCATGGAAAATGCTAAGTGTGGGGTCCTTCGGATCCCTTTGATGAATTTGATGCTACTAGCTAGGCCTAGAGGCCTCAGGAAGTACTTCTATCCTTGCTTTTAATTTATACTTTGGGGACAAAGTGTGGTTTCAAGTGTGGGGTGGGAAATATTCTGATTTGGTTAGGGTGAAGTGCTTTATAGGATGTTGACTCTTATTTTTGACTAAATTCAAAAAATTACAAAAACATTTTGTCTTTGTTTGTTTGTTTTCTGTTGGGTCTGTTTAGTAGAAGCACACTTCACCCACCCCTTGGTTTTTCTTTTCAGTTCTTTTCTGAGGGGAAGCCCTTTGAACCCAGTATCCCTTTTGATTTTTAGGAGTAAATTTAATTTTTTTATTTTTAGGAGTAATTAGAGATGCTCTTTCTAGGTGCTACACTTGATTACTTGTTGCAAGTTGGTGCTGAATTTTATAGCATGATCTGAAAAATTGAATGACTATTGTGAGACACCTAAGGCTCTTTTATTTGACTCTTGTGTGATGTTGGCTTAAATGTGAATTCATGTATTTGCTTGGTTGAGAGTCTATAGTTAGCCTACTTGATTTGAACATGTGCCACGTGTGAGTGAGGATTTTGTTATTACATGTTGTTACATTGTGGTGTCTTGAACTTGCCCTGTGTGTTTGCAAAGCGAAATAACGATTGTTGAGTTTAGGAGATGATATAGGCATTTCTTTGATAGACATATTTTATGCCATCTTTATCCACCCTTGTGCATAACCTTAGCGAGCCCCGTTGAGCCTTTAGCTTATTTTTTGGTAGCCTCATATGTAGCATATTCCTTTTCTTTTAATATCCTTCAATTTGATCCAAACCTCCTAAGCGCTTTAGTTGAAAAACTAAAATGTTAAGGAGGTTAAAATTGAAGAAGGAAAAAAGAGAAGTTTGAAGCCCCAATGGATCAACTTTTGGTGTGATAAAAATGTTTATGCGTGGTTGTTAGGGAGTAATGTAATGAAAAGAAGTAAATCGTGTGGTGATAGCACATACTCCTCACTAAAGAGGTGTAAACTAGATTAAAAAGATAGGGCAGTGCAAAATAGAGTTGGGAAGATAATAATGGTGTAAAATAGGTTGGTTGAAAATGATATTAAATGAAAAAAGTGATGTATAAAAGTACTTAGGGAAGAGAGTCACTATTCTTGACCAAATAGTTCCTACCCGTCCCTTAGCCCACATTACAACCCTTCAAGTCCTACTTGATCTTGAACTTTGTTAGTCTAACATTAGTGGAGTACTACACTACGGGCAAGCCTATGGTTCATCATATGTGACATATGAATTCTTTGTGAGAGTGAGAGAAATTTGATTCCTACACCCATTCTTGTGATAACTTGCATATGTATGAGTAAACATGGGTAACTCTCTTGTGGCGAGGGCACTTGTTTAATGATAGATAGGTGGCTTATATGATCTCGTGTAGAGTATTACGCATGAGTTTGTCAACTGATGAGAGTCAATTCTTGAGGCTAGGAGGTCTTGAACTAGTATTCATGTGATTCTATGTGTAACATGGCATGCCAAATTTAGAACTTGCTATTCATATGATCGTTGTAGTTCTAGTATGAGCATCTTAGTATAGTGTCGGAGTCTTCCTTGATTATGATTAGTGTAGAGAGTTGTTCGAGGACGAACATGGCTTTAAGTGTGGAGTGGTGATCTTAGGAATATTTATACACCTAAGTGGTGTTATCCTTGCACGTTTAACTTAGTTTTGAGGATAACTTTATATAATATTGAGGTATTTAGGGTGTAAAGGGTGTACTTTGTGACCAACGTGCTTGCTTATAGTGTTTGGGTAGCATTTGGAACAAATAATGAGTTAAAAAGATCAAATAGAGTTTAAACGAGGAAACTAGCTTTGCTAGATTGAGCTATCCCTATTCTAGCGTACTTGTATGAGCTTTATTGTGTTGTATGTACTTATGTGTGTTGTGAGATCTTGTATGAGACCTTTGGAGGAGTTATGGAAGCTAATTTAAGCCTACAAAAATGCTACAAACCATTGGGACATAAAGCAAGATGGAAAGAGTTCATAGGAGCAAAAACGGACGTCAAGAGAACCACCCCCGTGCCATGGAGGCTAGCCTCCACTATGGGAGGCGTGACACGGAGGTGGGAAGCTTTGTAGCTGCAAATTCTAGTGGAGGACCGCATTTAGGGTGTGTCACGCCAGTTTGTTAAGGCTACAGGCAGCGTGACATGCTGCCTAGTTAGGGCGATAGGCAGCGTGTCACAGACTTCATTCCTGGCGAGTAGATTTTGTCTCACACTATAAATAGGACACGGGTTCAATTGTAAACACCTTGGAACGACTTTGGGATTGAAAAACACAAGGAGAAGTCTGCCTTAGGGTTCTTTTTCTCTTCTTTATCTTTACTTAATTCTTGTATGAACTACAATACTTTTGTAATCGTAAAGTAGATTATGAGTGGCTAAACACCCTCGTTCTAGGGTTGAGGCTACAACATGAATGTTTGATTATGGTTTTATGGTTGGTTTGGTTGTTTATCTTGTCTTGTGATTGTTCTTAGGTTCTTATTATTACTATTCAAAAGCGTCATGAACTTTAGGATACATCTAAGTCTCAAAACGAATTGACCATAGGAGTTAAGAGACAGAATGAAAAACGTAGGAGGTGTGGATCATATCTTTTGTTGTTAGTTATCAAGTATGAAGTATGATTTGCGGTTAGGATAGAAATATACCAAAACTCCCCACTTGGTTAATAAAATGGGAAGATAGATAAATGCATCCAATTTAAAGACTCACATCCCCGCTCAACGATGTAGTTGTGAGATTAATTTGGATAGATGACTTAGTGGATGACCATTCCTGGGTTATAATATCAACCCCGTGAACCAATGATCACGATAAACACCAACACCAGCTATAAACCATAGTTAAGCATGAATGTGTAGTTATTTCCTCAACCCTGGATTTCTCCATATATTGTTTACAATCCAAAGTTTTACATTGTTGTTAATTCTTGTTTTTTAGTTACAAAATAAAGTTCAAATCTTGGTTACGAATAGCATTTGTTTAACTTCAATAATATTAATTGAGATTAGATTGATTGCTAAGCATAAGTCCATGTGGGATCGATATTCGGCTCACAAGAGCCACTGTATTACTTGTACGACCACATACACTTGCGTGTACGCTGGGACACAACAATAGAGAATGGTACAAATGATTTGCCTAGCCTTGAAAGAATGAAAAGAGTCGCCTAGGGTTGAGAGAACTAGTCTGGACGTTAAAAATAATGAGAAAAACACTAAGGCATCCTTTTTTAGGCACCTGAAATAACTGGAGTATAGTCAGATCTATGGACTGTGGGTCAGGTCTATAGACCATAGTCCTAGCCATAGAATCACTCTGACACTTTTAAGTCTCTGATCTATTTTCGATAGATGGGATTTATGAACCGTCGATAAGGTTTTATGGATTGTTGTTCAAGTCATAGTCTTTTTCTGAGATTTTGTTAATTCTTAGAATCAAGTCTACGAGTGGCTTTTTACAAGCCGTAGATAGGAATTATAGGCTGTAGAAGTACCCGTCCTGTTACTCAAAGATTTGACATTTCTTTAAACCTTTTTCACTACTTAGTCTATGGATCGAGTTTCATTTCTATGAACCATAGTTCCTCTTATAGAAACCTAGAAGTTAAGGTCCTTTAGTGTCCCTTCAACGGTTCACTCTAGAGTTTATAAGTCTCAGTCAGAGCTTATTATAAGTTATAAGAAGTGAGAGCTTCAAAAAGCAATGCTTATTAGAAAAGCAAAAAAGCTCTTCGTGCAAGGGAAGTACGGTCCTTAGAAGCGACCGTAGACTTCTGGAACAAGTCTTCAATAGGTTAAAAGAGGCTAGAATGCTGGTTTAAAATCTGAGGTGTTACATGTGGCTTCTAGAAGAACAGGCTAAAGGATTAACATGGCTAACTAGAATCACTTGTGGGTAGGTAAAGAGATGGATAAAAAATAGGCTAATCAAAGAAATACCTATATCATTTCTTAAACTTAATGTTACTCATTTAACTTTGCAAACACACCATGCAAGTTTTAGACATCAATATAAAAGCATGGAATAATACAAAATCTAAACACACATGGCACATGTTTGTCCCAAGATGGATCCATATCTACCCTCAATCAAGCAACGAATAAGAGTTACAATTTAAGCTAAAAAAATATAAGACTCATGAAAATGAGCATAGGTGTCTCAAAATAACTTATACACTTTTTCACAGCATGCTTTTGAATTAAAATGAAGACTTACATCATTCAGTCATTTTAGAACCTAATTTGAGTACCTAACATTTCAATTGGCCCTAATGACCCACTAACTCCTAATGACTAACTTTCCTCAAGTCGGTTGTCAACCATCCATAGTCAGGAGAAGTCATTCTACATAAATATAAAAAGTACTCCAAAAAAGAAAAGATAAAACTCGGTTAAAATCCCCCCCCCCCCAGAAAAGAACTAGAAAAAAACCAAGGGAATGGGGAAGTATGCCTCTACTAAAAAAAATTAAAAGCTAAAAACTATCCTAACTAAAGAATAAAAGATCTTTTTGTGTGTTTTTAGACTTTTTCATTTTTATTTTTCCAATTAATCATCTAACTAAGCAAATAAAAAAAGAACTCAACAACCTATGAAAGACATCGCCCTTAACATATATCGGTAGACATTCCACCCCACACTTAAAGTTATGTTTTGTCCCTGATAAGTTGGTAATCTACCAACTTATTGAGCCTTTATTCATGAATTATTACCATGCTTTGATAAGATTTAGAGGTCTTTATGGCCTTTATTAATGCAAATGCAGGTAATCATGGTTACAGGAATAAAACAACGATATGAACCCAAAAGATCTCAAAAGGAGTTGAAGTGTGAAGGTGATCGAAAAAGAAGAAGAGTTTGTCCAGAGGTGCAGCCACCGTGCGACACGGACAATGGCAGGTACAGATCGCACCCCCTTCGCATGATATTTGGAATCATCTAAAGTCACTGGTCTACTAAAATAGAGCTGTGCAATGCATACAATGTGTGATGCGACCGCACATCGCATCGCACGTCTCCCAAAGGTAATTTTTATCAACTCTTATGTGACAATTTAGGAACCTTCTAAAATCCAATTTTGGCATTGTACTCAATAGTTCTGAATAGTTCTGAAGGTATAGAATAGTATTCCATTGAGAGAGGTTCCCAAAGAAGATAAAGAGTACTTGCTATTTCTCTTCTTCCACCTTGTGAATCTACCATTAATTGTACAAATTGAGCTTGGATATTGGATATTAGCTTACAATGAATGAAAATTTGAATTACCCAATTGGTATAATCTCTTATTTCCTTAGAATGAGTGGCTAATTTCCTTGTCTAGGGTTATGTGTATGATGGGTATTTGATATTGGGTATGAGTCTTGTTTAATTATATTTATAATTGCTAAATTGATATGGGTCTATTGAATTCTCTATGTTTTAACTCTAAAATTGATGATTGCAAATATTGATTGAACTTACTTGGTTGTGTTCTTGCTTGAAAGAGAAGTTCATGATTTCAGATGAGAATTCAATAGTGGGTACTTGGGATTTCCATCGAGATTAAGGCTAAAAATAGTTCAAACGCCGGAAAACACCCATTTAAGAGTCTAAGCTAGAAATAGTGTGACTTTCCCAAGCCTAAATTGGTTGGTTTGTGTTTAAACTATGGTGCTCGAATAGAGACCATTGGATAAATATTTGTAAGATCAAAAGGTTGACATTTATGACTAAAACCAATGCTACCCATATCATTTATTAAGAATTTGCATAATTAAGCAAGTACCTTAACCTATGTTTATGTCCCATCGAAAACACACCCCTAGTCATCCTCTCTCTTGATTAAATCCCTATTTACTTTATTGTTTTGCTCTAATTGCGATTGTGACAAATTCCCAATTCCCTGATTTCCCCCCATTTTATTTTTTATGTTATTTGAATGATTACTCTATTCTCTAATAATCGCTATCACCTTCGTATGGAGAGTGCTACTTGAGCATTATAAAAAATGGCATTGTTGCCGAGGACTTGGTTTTTGAGTAGACTTTTGATTGACGTTTGAAATCACTTTGTGAGTTTTTGTTCATTTTTACTTTGTTTATTATTTTTGATTGTTGAGCAGGTAGCCTATGAGCAAAGTGGGTGATAACAAAAGTGTTGATGGATTCATAGACACTGCTCCTAAACCTGTAGTTCAAGGTGGGGTAGGTGCAATCTGTCTACCTCCCACGGTTGGCAATGATATGTTTCATGTTATAAGCACCATGCTCCACCTCATCTAAATAAAAGATTATATGGAAGGGCTGCACATGAAGATGCAAATAGGCACATCTGGATCTTTATCGAGATATGCGAGCCATTTATATTCCACAACATCCCCCAAGAATCCATCCGGCTTCACTTATTTCCCTTCTCCCTCATGGGAGAAGCGACGACATGGTTAGAAGAGCTTTCGGAAGGATCAATCACTTCATGGAATGGTCTTGTCAAAGCATTTATGGCGAGGTTCTTCCCTCCTTCAAGAATGATGCAATTAAGGGATGAAATCACTAATTTTCATCAACTCCAAGATGAACCATTACATGAGGCATGGTTGAGGTTTAAAAAGAAACTTTTATTGTGCCCCAATCACGGATTGTCAAATAATGTCCTTCTCTAAAACTTTTATAGGTAATTGAATTTAATGAACAAGTATCTCGCTAACAACCTCGCAGGTTGTACCTTCATGGACCAACAATATGGTATCGCCTTGGCTCTTCTAGAAAGGATGACCAAGATGAATCATGATTGGCACACGAGAGAGGCTGATATTCCCACAGGGGTGGCCTCATCTATTTTGACAAATGAAATGCACCGTAAAGATGAGGAAAGATATGAGGCTATAGCCAAAATGCTAATGTAAATTGATCTATTGGCCAAGCACATGATGGGGGCCGATAATACTAAGAGTGTAAAAACTGTGAGTATTCCAGAGCTTCAAGCTAGTGAAGAGGAGGTGTTTACTATTGTGGATGGGAAGATTTACTATTTGTCAGTGGGTTCTCAACCTGGGTATTGGCACTCAAGGGATGAGAATCAAGGTTGGATTAATGATAAAAAATGCAAAGACAATTGGAGAGATCGTGAAAAAGAAGGGGATTGGTATTATCACCAGAGTTCAAACCCTTATGTGCCTCCTCCGAAGACAGATGTTGCTTATCAACCTTCTGTGAGCAACCTCGGACACTCAAAGATCGAGGATATGATGTCCTGTGTTTTGAAGAAGGTTGAGTCAACTGATAGTGGAGTGAAAAAGCTTAAAAGTGAAGTGTCGATGCTTCACCAAATAGTGAGCACACACTCAGCCTCAATCAAGCATCTTGAGGCACAAATAAACCACCTGTCCACCAAAATGAATCCTCGAATGAAGGGGACACTCCCTAGTAACACGACAGCAAATCCAAAGAATGATGGCCATGTTATGGCTATTTTCATAAGGAGCAAAAAAGTGAGTGGTGTGGTGAAGAAGCCTAATGTGGAGGTTGTTATAGAGCCAACAGTTATAAGCGAGGCTAATATTATGAATGAGAAGAATGATGAAGAGCTGAAAGTTGGGGTAAAGCTTAGTGCACCCAATGTTCTTTTGAATGATGATGCTTGTGCAGAGGAGAAGGAGGTTGATGCTCGTTCTCAAGTGGTTATAGATATTGAAAAGGACACTTTCGATATTCCAAGTGTATCGACCATACTACCTAAGGGTCCTCCTCCATACCCACAAAGGTTGACCAAAAATAAAGAGGAGAATTAATTCAAAAAGTTTGTTAACATATTTAGCAAACATTTTATTAACATCTCTTTGGTCGAGGCTTTAATGCAAATGCCCAGGTATGCAAAATTCATGAAGGAACTTCTCAAGAAAAAGCATGTTATTTATGTGGGTATCGTGGAAGTCTCACACAACTATAGTGTTATGATGACAAGCAATATTGCTACAAAATAGGAAGACTTGAGTGCATTCACCATTCCTTGCACTATAGGGTTGTTTGTGTTCTGAAAGGCTTTGTGCGATTTAGGGACAAGTATCAACTTGATGCCCCTAGTTATCTTCAAGAAGTTAGGCTTGGGAACTCCCAAGCCTACACCTATAGGATTGCTCATGGCTGATAAGTTCATCAAATGTCTGGTAGGGATCCTATTTTATGTATTGGTCAAGGTTAACAAGCTCATCCTATCGGCCAATTTTGTTATTTTGGATTGTGAGATGGATATTGAGATGCCCATCATCTTGGGATGACCACTGTTGGCTATGGGGAGAGCCTTAGTTGATGTTGAACTCGGGGAACTCAACTTCCGAGTGGAAATCGAGGAGGTGACCTTTAATATATGCCAACCTACGAAACCACCAGATGAGCTTCGATTAGTGTCTGTGATCAATATTAAGGGCAAGCTTGTGGATTCCCATGAGGAGTTTGTGATGAAAGAGGTGCCCAAGCCTATATTGTTGCCAACTTGGCAACACGACAATGTTATCACGATGTTGATAGAGCAATTGTCTTACTTGTGATGGGGCCATGCCAATCGGATTGTCATGATCTCTAACAATGATTGAGGATTGAGGTACTATCGTCGAGCGGCGACATAAAAACAAGCGCTTCTTGGGAGGAAACCCAAGTGTTTTTACATTATTTTTGATGTTTTTGGTGTGTTTTTAGAAATGCATGGAGAGGAAAAATGACCAAGTGGAAAAATAAGATAAAAGGGGATGTGCAGAAGCCCATGCAGTTCGCACATGATGTTGTGCGCATCACACAAGGCAACACACCCCAATCAAAAAACTGGAAGAAAAATGCTAAGTTAGAGGTGACGTGCGCTAGGCTATGTGTTTCGCACAAACCATTGTGCATGTCGCACCTCCATCGCACCAAAGTCAGAAGCATTGGCAAAATTGAGTTGAAAAATATGGCTGGTGCGAAGCGATGTGCGACCCACATATTAGCTTGTGTGAATCGCACGTCACATTGCACTAAGGTAAGTTTTAAATTTTGTTTGACCTACCCACTGACCGATCCGACCCAGAGACCGACCCGGTGACTTTTCTTCTTCTTTTTCTTTTTATAAACTGCCACCCTTATTTTTTTCCATATTATCCCATAAAATCCTCCATAACTCACTCACAAATCCTCCAGAATCCCTCAAACTTTTACTAAAATCTTTCTCTCTCTCTCACCCAAATCACTCCACCGTTGATTTCCATTGGTCGGTGCCATCGTCTCTCTGGTCACAATTTTGAGTCTCCATTGTTGGCCTTCAAAAGCTCCGATTTTTTATTCTTACCTTCTAATATTTACTTGTGGTAAGTTCCCAAATGTTAAATACGTGTTTTTATAATGATTGGGAACTCATATTGGGAAGCATGCTTATTTATTCTTCCATGTGATTTTGGGTTGGATTATACTGTTGATTTTGATTAAGTTTAACTTACTAGAACTTGAAGTTATGATGATGCATGTTGTTTGTGATTGTTTTTAGCCTAAAAAAATCTTGTTTTGGGTGAAGTCTGAGTAACCCACTTGTGTTGGTGCATCATTTGTCCCTATGATAGATTAGGTGACATCATTCTTAAGGGAAAATTGTCACCTTCATGAGATTTTTGTTAGAAATTGATGTTTGGGGCTGAAATTGTTACAACCATTGTGCCCATGATCTGTTTAAATTAAATATTCTATTTGGGCTAGTGTTCTTAGTTGGGAGGTATAAAATTACTGTTGATTGAATGTGCCTCATGTGTTGTTATTGATGGCTTCATGTTCCCAGTGATAGACGGAGTAACGTCCTTCTTAAGGGAAATCATTGAACCTAATCCTTAATTTTGAATTGTATTGAAAGATCCCGAGGAAGTCTTAGTACCCGAATAATTTGTATTTTGGTCATGTTATGCCTAGCCCTATTGAAATTATTGGCGTAGTGCATCTTGCCAGTGCATTCCATGGGTATTATTCTGCGAATCACATATGTAACACACAAGAAGACAAGGAATTGAAAATTTCCATCTGTTTCCTTATGCGTTTCGCATGTGACACGTAGACCTCTACATGTAAAATGCACAAGGCTCCGCACGCTTTTGACTGATGCTTCCAATTCACTGGAATATGAGGAAAAATTCTATGCAACATGCACACTGGCTGGTGCAAATCGCACCAGCCTTCGCACCCCAAAGCAGTAATAAACTTTGGTTTCCGATAGCTTGTACGATGTCACATGCGATGTGCACGACCCTTGGTGCATTTTGCACGTGGTTCGCACAAGTCATCAGCCATCGATTTTATTTTTCTTCTTCCTTTCATTCCATGTCTTTTTAATTAGTTAGCTTCTTTTAGCTTTTCTTCTTTTAAACACTTCTAAAAATACAAAAAGATTTTTGTTTTTGCTATAAGTACTCACAATCTCCATATGCAGACTATGTCTTCTGGCAAGGGAAACGCAGGGTGAAGTTCACAAAGGCAACCAGCTCCTCCCTCCTCCACTTCCACCTCTAAGGGCAAGAACAAGGCACCATCACCTCCCCATGCACAAGTTTTAGAGAAGGAGAGAATTCAATTTGGGGTTGAAGGTATAAAGGTCATCTATGATCGTGACAAGAATAGGCCCTACAACATGAGCAAGGTTTAAACTTGGCTCCAGTGGGGGATAATCTACCCAACATCCCTGAACAGTTCAACAACCGACAATGGCACCCATTCCAAGAGGTGCCCAAGAACTACTATAAAGATGTGGTTCAGGAATTCTTTGCCTTTTATCAAGCCACGCAAGATGCTAAGGGGTATAAAGTCAATATGGATACCTTCCCTAATTTGGAGTCAGTCATTGTTTGAGGTAAGGAAATCCACATCACTCCGGTTGATATAAATGCCATCTATTGGAGTACCCCAATTGATCATGTGCCTACACTAATGGATAAGTTGACTGCTACCCAGAAACCTCTTGCTTAGGTTGCTTCTATTATTGCTCATGACACTTCTATCTGGGTAACTATGGGGGCAATATTTTGAGGCAAATTATGTACTTTGAGGCTTGCCTTTAGTATGATTTCATTCACTCCCACTTCTTGTCTTCTCAAAATGACCATAAGGTCACCCAGGATGGAGCCATTTTGGTAGCCTCGATTATGGCAGAGAATCACTTCAACTTTCGGGAGATCACATCTTTGGTGATAAAGAGAAAGCACATAAGGGTGGTGATGCATTCCCCTATCGTGTGCTCATCATCAAACTTTGTGCAAATGCTGGCATCCCCTATTTCAGCTGTGACACTCCTACCCCTACCACTGGCGTGTTAGACCTTGATAAGAAAACAGACAGGGATGCTCCTAGGTTCAAGAAGCGCAGGATGGAGCCCTTAGATGAGGGTGAGATGTATGAGTCCAATGATAAAGCAAATGCTTCCTCTCCTTCTCGAGCAGCCTCAGAAGCACCTACTCCAGCAGCTGCTACACCTAGAGGGCCATTGGTCAAGAGTAACCTCCAAGATATGGTTGACAAGACCTATAATCATGATAGGAAGTTGATCTACCTAGCTAAAAGGCTAGCCAATTTGATTGAGAAGGCTGTGAAGAAGGCTTTGAAGGGGGTGGTGGATAACGTAAGCAAGCTATGCCAGAAGGTAGATGTCATTGAGGAGACAGTGAAGGAGATCCAAAAGGAAGTTGATAAGGCAAAATGGAAGGTTCTTGTTAATGATGCAGATTTGAGTGCCATACCTCTTCCCCAGCACACTCTCGGTCCCTTGGATGTCTTGTTTGCAATATATGATGATGATTATATGGAGTTGCATAATGATGAGGATCCAGTACTCTAGGATGCACTCGGAGAGTCGACACTCACTTTGCACTCCTGAAAAGGTGGTGTAGGCACAAGTGCAGAGGCAGTGGATGATGATAATGCATAGTCCTCCCAGGGAGTTGTTCCACCCTTTCCTTACTTCTTTGAGCTTAGAGCATTGAGGGCAATACTTATTTTATTAGGGGAGGTAGTGTTTATTTAATTGTGTTGATTGGTTTCCCATGTTTGAGCTTTGAGATTTTTTTATTGCCCTTGTCGGGCCTTGACATTTTTACTTCCTTGCTAGATATTTTATTTGGCCCTTGTCGAGCACGTGTTGAAGATTGTGATATTGCCCTTGTCGGGCCTTTTTATGTTATTTTGATGCTTTAATTGTGCCCTCATCGGGATTGATATTTTTAAATTTTGATTGTGTTATCGGGTTAGTCTTACAAGATTCTATTGTTTCATTACTCGTGCCTTGCAAATGCGTTAGTGCCTACGCCCAGGCTTGTTTTCAAATGATTCATGAGCTCTTTAAATTTGTAGTCACCTTATTAATAGTAGATTAGTAATAAACTCCAAGGGTTTTCTTATATCACGGTTCTTTTCCAAGGAGCAAAAATATTTTCTTTTATTTTTTTTATTATTTTTATGTCGAACCGGGTTAGTGTTTTCCTATGATAGATTGAGAGGCGAATTTCTTAAGGGAAAATGCCAAGTTTTAGTTATATTTGAGTCCGTACTTTTCTTGTCTCGTAATGGGCTACCGAGAAATTTTTCCTGGCAAGAAGTTTTTGAATATTGAAGGAAAGAGGGAAAATGAATTTGAGTAAAGCATTCTCTTATCACGGCTTGCACACTCTCTATTTTGGCTTGATCGATTCACATATGAGTGTGTAAAAAAATCAGAATAGCTAGTCAAAAGTCATTTTTCCCAATTGATTGTGAGACTCGTTGTGATAATTCTTGTGTTGTGATGCGTTGTGTGGTAAGGCTATACCTAATTCTTGTGTGCATGTGTCATCTATAACTTTCCCCAAATGTAATTCAAGGTGAAATCCTAGATGTGATCAAGCTTGGAAGATGACCTTAGGACCTTTTTGAATATCCACTTCACCCAAATGACTTCCCTTTTACAATGATTCTAGTGAACCCCTTTGAGCTTGTGACCTTTCTTTGGTACCTTATACCTTGACCCTTTTGAACCTATTTTTTTGCACCCATCCTCCCTAATTGATTGAAAGTGAAACATAGGCTAAAATCTGAAGTTTTAGGGGGAATTAAAATGATAACATATGCAAATGCCTAAGTTTGGGGGTGTATGTACTAAGATGGAGAAGAAAAGGAGTTGTGCTTTAATGCAAGGTAGAACCTTATGCTTGATTTGAACATTGCTCCAAAATGCCTAATGAAATGAGCAAAATGAAAGAAAGAAGGTGTCACGACCCAATTTCTCAAGTCATGATGGCACCTACAATCCCTCAGTAGGCGAACCAATTCATGTAGCCCAAATAGATCAGTAATGGGCTACTACCTAACTGATACGCGCAATAAACATAAATAAGCGGAAGCAAAATATAAAGATAGAGAAAGCGGAAGCAATAACCCGAATATATATACAAAATGAAACTACACAAACCCTAAGACTTGGTATCGACAGTACAGAAGCTTCTGAATAAAATACAAGTGCTAGAAGTAAAAAAAGGATAAGTACAACTGTCTCTAAATATACAAGGAGTAACAGTACAAAAGATGAGATATGGTCAAGCCCCGACCGCCAGGCGCTCACCCTAGTCTCGAATGTCCAAAAGTTGCACGAGTCTCCAACGCGATCAACGGTGAAAGCTAAACTAATATCTACACCAAAATTATTCATAGGTGTAGTATGAGCACCAAGACAACGGGTACTCAGTAGGCATCATCAGCCGACTGAGCGCATATAAGATATAAAAACAGTAAGTAGCAGATAGCAAGAAAGTAGTCACCAAAGCAATAGAGAAAGCACAAGGAACTAGCACGGAGAATAGCCAACCAAGAGTTATAAGCACACAATGCTAGCACAGAAGAAAATTATACACAGAATCACAGGTGAAGGAAAGAAGAACGCACCTGGACTCCTTTCACAACAATGTAAATAAAGAGAGAGAGTTGAGAACATGGTGGTATACCGGTAACCTCAAGTAAAAAGGAAAATAAGGGAAAAAAATAAGATTATCAAGAGAGGAAGCCCCAGCCACAAACTTAGAAGAAATCACATTACTAATTTAAATCCAACTTCGAGTAGAATTAGGTAAGTGCATTTAATGGGTTCCTTACCCTGTTGGAGTATTGTGGTAACTCTTTCTACTTTATTATTCTTAACTCTTACTTGAGAGGAACCCACGGTTTGCTCACCAAGTGGTATCGGAACCAAACCTTTTATACCACCATGTTCTTCAACATCTCGTCTCTTTTATTTACATTTGTAGTGAACGGAGTCCCACGGGTGCGTTTCTTTCTTTCCATTCACCTGTGACTATCTGTGCCCACATATATTCATTACTGTAGCTCAGCATTGTATGTGCCTACTATAACTCTTGGTTTGGCTATCTCCGGCTAGTTCCATGTGCTTTCTCTATTGCTTTTGTGACTGCTTCTTTACTATCTACTACTTATTATTATTATATCTTATATGCACTCAGTCAGCCGATGATGCCTACTAGATACCCATTGCTTTGCAATTGGTGCTCATACTACACTTTTGCATCTTTTTGGTGTAGATATTAGTGTGAGCTTTCGCTGTTGATC